>CM017572.1:37486071-38086071 GCA_007844125.1 Sinonovacula constricta
TTTCTTATTTACTTATTTAGCATAAAGCCTCGACATAGATTATTCTGATCTCGCTGAAAGTTGTCTTATTTTTTGGCTAAATGTGCAACGACTTGCAGTACAAATCGAAAACGGCTTAGTTGAACTTTTGTTATTCAAACATATTTGTTGAATTTCCAGCGAAGATTTCTTAATTTGTGTCACTTTCGGATTGTGAGAATACATAGCAGGTCCGATGATGAAAGATTTTAAAATAAACATTGCGCCCGGACAGGGATGGACCCAGGGTGAGGGGAGGGAGGGGGGCGATGGGGGGGATACATCTCCTCACCAAGCAGGTAAAAGAGTAGAGTTGTGAAAACACATATGTGTAAGCTTAAAAATACAAAGCTTTTAAAGTAAATTTTGTTTGTTCACTGCATAGGTCGAAGTTAGGACCCCTTACTCCGTGTGTGTGTATATATATATATATAATATAATATATATAGATATATAATATATATATATATATATATATTATATTTTATTTATATTATATTATTATTATTATTATATATTATTGTTATTATTATTATTAGTATATTATTATATTTTATTATTATTATCATTTTTATTATTATCATTATTTACTGCGATAAAATTGAATTCGTCTTGGTTTATTTCCCTCCCCACCCCCACCCCCACCCCCACCCCCCCCCCCCCACCCACCCACCAAAATTTACTGGATCCGCTCCTGCGCCCGGACTACTTTTCTGAAAGTGTCAGGTTCCTGCGCAAATCCGATGTACACGACCGTATATATTTTCCGTCTAAAAACAAAATAGTAGAAACTAATAACAATCTTTGAATTCTTCGTCACAAAAGTCAAAACAAATGTAATATAATTGCCACCACAGGAACTTATTAAACAGAAGGAAACTATATGTCAATGTTATTGTTTGTTTACTACCTTAAAGATTGCCCTTTCAGAGATAAACAGAGATCATCTACACGATAATAAACGATCGGTCAACAAATCTTCACATTCTCTTACTGTTCGGCCACGATATCTGGGTTACATGTATAATGACTCTTCGTATTGTAAGCAAACAAAACGTACACCACCAATGAATCTAGTTGAAAATAAAAGATGCTGATGTTTAGTTTATAGGAAGTTAAAGTAGAAGACGCAGTATTGGTCTTCTGGTTGAAAGGTGGTGTCCGACAGTTTGCCTGTATCAAATTCATGTAACAATACCTTACTGCTGCTTTATGAATTAGGGTATAATTTCTTGAAGAAAAGACAGGTTTGAACACCGACTTTATTATTAGGAAGTACAAATCGCTATATAAACACTCTTAAAGTTCGATTGTTTCAAATCTATAAATAATCACCATAGTGATCTCTGCTAAAAATAGATATCGACGTCAGAGCGAATTACCCGGATGACAATATAACGTAATCTCAAAAGTGAGTTGAAACGTGGTTTTCTTAGTTAAAAATAGCTATCTCTTCAGCGTTTTTTCTTAAAAAATAGATATCTCTGCAGCGTGGCTCAGATATGAAATACCTGTCTGCAATGAGAAATGAAGATTTATATTTCACTGTTTACACGGGTCTAGGGCATCAGTGAGCAGAATTTTGTTAGGATCTTTTCAGGTAACAATGACTTATTTGGTTATTTGAGAGAAAAAATGCTGGTCCAAACTGTCGGATACCACCTTCTATATATGATCGAGGTAACACATACCCACATTCACAAAGAGTTAGACGTACTTGTGCTACGGTATAAGTAAGCAATAAATACTCTTTATTATTTTCATCATTTTCATAACTTCAATTAGATGTGGCACGATACAAATATATGCTAAGCAGGATACGGATAAAATATCAGTTAAAATATCATACATGTAATGTAAGATCTGTTGGCACCCGGCGGAATGTTTAATGTTTTCATGCATAATGAGTTACGGATGGTGTTGAATGAAAATTGAAAAGAGGATCTATATAACAAGCGTCAGAGTGTAGTTGCTGTTTTTAATTTTAAAACATGTTTGTGCCAATGATTATGATTGCTGTACACTCATTGGAGATATTGATTTGATGAGATATTCTATTGATCTTTTATGTTTAACATTAACATATTTAACATATATGATAAATAAAAAAAAATGTTTTCGTTATTTTGATTTCTTTTCAATGGTCAAAAGTTTAAAAATTAGTGATTATTTATTGAAAAAAAAACTATAAAGATTTCATTCTTAAATAAAAATAGTATTTTTATGTAAACGATAGTATGTACATCACGACTTCCTTAACATTCAAACTTATTTATTTGCTAAAAGGTAATTCGTGAATTCATATTTGAAATTGTATGTTTAAGTTATATTTTTATTTTGGGGATTTTAGTCGATCTAACGTATCAACAATATCCTGGAGAGAAACATAAAACATGGCGTGTTTAGCACAAAAACAATGTGCAGGCCACGTGCTCCTATTAACGTTGGTTCTATCCCGGATGCACTTGAATTCCGGGCAACACATGCTGAATTCCGGGCAACACGTGCTGCTTCAAGGAAACGTCACAGTGGTGGGACTGTTCCAGTTACTGCAGAATAGCCAAGGTGCCTGTTCAGTCTATGTGGACGTGGAGTCCGTAATGTTAGCAGAGGCCGTCAAATGGTACATCGATCGTCTGAACACAGCCAACAGCCTGCCCTTTAAGATAGGTAAACAACAGGTTATTTATTTCGTTCTGTCCTCCTCCTTGTGCTCCTCATCCTCACCCCACCAACACCACTTTCGCTTTAACTGCCGCCACCAACAGCACCACCACCACCTTCACCACCACCACCACCACCATTAGCATCATCATCATCATCATCATCGTCGTCGTCGTCGTCATCATCATCATCACCATCGTTGTCAGAATCTCCTTCTGATTTGTGTCGTTATCAAGCGTGCAACATGAATGTATTCTTTGCATTACTGTATATACTCCTTTCTACGTCCATCCTCTCATCCCAGATTATTTGTTTCATGTTTTCCAGGACTTAAGGGCTACCCCACATGCAGGGCGACAGATATTGCTGCAAGGGCCGCGATCAATATCATACAAGAGTCGATGAATTCGCCCAACAACACGATTGTTGGTAAGTCAACATGTTCTTATCTTACATTAATATTAACCATATGTCATTAAAATGACTATATATTGTAAACGAGCTAGAGATTTTACTTTTATTCCTTTTGTTTCATTTAAACCTGGCGTCAATAAAGCCCGTGATAAAACTGAAATAACTTAATAATAGAAGATATTATCGTTTTCTTATACAAATAAATACTGATGCCGAGGTCGATATGTAGTTTTGCGGACCTTGGTAGTGTGATATCGACCGAGGACGATACACAGGTCCGCAAAACTACATTTCGATATCAACATTAGTCAAAAACTTGTTATATACCCTTTGAATTTGAAGCATTCTGGTTCTCGCCTGCTTACTACGTGACGCCATGTTTGTTTACAATGCTCATGAAATATTAACACGTCGTGAGAATAACAAAGGTCAATATCAATTCCCTAAGTAGTTATCTCTTTTTTCGGACTCGTGCGTGCGAATTTCTTGACCAATCAAAATGTTTCAAATTCACATGGTATATAACATTATTTTAAAAACTGGATATATTTAACCATAACGTCCTTATTTTTATTTTAACAATAATTACAATAGTATTGGGCAGTTTGCCTTTATAAAAGTCACGTGACAATATTTTACACCTGTGTTTCGTGTTGTTGTTGTTGTGTGTGTGTTTTTTTGTTGTTGTTTTTTTTTTGTTGTGGGGGGGGGCGATTAGGGCATCATTTCTACACATCCTAATGTATATGTCTAAATATGACGATTTTAAATGAAGACTACATCGATTTTTAGACAGTACACATTGTGCAACAATCACCAAACAAACATTGTTTTTACAGAATTTCTAACAACAATAGGACCTGGACAAATAATGCAACACGACAATTATTATAATCAGAGATTTAGTTTGAGTCCAATCTTCTGTAATTGATTGGACAAAATACATTTTAAATCCAACCAATCACAACCACGTAAATGCATCCGACCTCGGGCTCAACGCTTTATCACCACAGACACTGATCGGCTGCATTTAACTTGCATTTAAGTCTATACCATTTAACAGAATGAAATCGAACTTTAAGTTATACATGTATCTCTTCCCCCTGCAGGGATTATCGGCCCTTCTTTCAGTTCCGAGGCTGAGGTCGTGTCGTCAATCCTTGGTACAGTCGAACCAGAGAGCCGGCTCGTGCAGGTCGGAATCTCGACGACTGCCCCGGGCCTCGGAGACGCCCAAAAGTTCCCGAATTTTGTCCGAGTAATACCCGATGACACCGTTCAGATAAAGGTGTGTAAGTCACTTTAAACCGTTCGTACAACTGAATTCTGAGTATTCAAAATAAACGACCGAGTAGAGATTCGTTTATTAGTTTGTTTTTGTTTTGCTTTTGAATTTCATCGCAGCGATCAGTTATGATCATGATGGCGACGACCAGCTGTTTTGGTGGAGAAAGACCCCAAACGAACGTCTGGGTAGAACCACCGGAGCTTTTAAGACCAGATGGAAGATCTCACATAAAATTCATCAGACCGAACGGAACTCGAAGCCACGCGGTAGGAGGCTAAACAGTCAAAGCAGTACGTTCATGCAAAATCATGAATCCAACACATGATATATCACGAGAACATGCAGATAAGTTTTATTCACTTTCAAATGTTTGATTTGAACTTGGAATTTTAGTAAAATTCGTTCATTGTGTGACAACCACAGAAGTAGAAATATAAGCGCTGCTGGGTTAACTCTTTAGCGACGCCATCGTCGGCAACCACAGTATTTTCTTCCGTTACACTCCATACATACCGTAGGAAATTTGACTAGCAAAATCTCGTTTTCATGAATATGCATGAGGCAGGGGAGACCAATCTTCTTCCAATGAAATCGCATGTTACAATAAAATACTCTTCAATCTTAATGCCGTCATACTGGGATTTTCTTACTAAAAATAGAAACCAACGCACATGTTTACTCATGGAGGTCGCCATTTTGAACGGTAAACCGAACCTTAGTCATAAAACGTAATTTCATTGGCTAGTTGTCCGTGGTGGTTTCCTCATGGCACCAATGAAACTGCCTCATTAATTATTCATGACTACGAGATTTTCTTAGCCAATTGTCCCACGGGTACATAACGCAGCATAGCGGAGTAATGTAACGGGGGATAACCGACGATGTAGCGACGCGGTTAAAGCGGCTTCCAGATTTGCGCAGTTAAGCAACGATAACCGTGGTCGGTGTACGGATGGGTGACCGTTTGGGAGTGCTGGCCTGCGTTACAAATGAAAAAGAATACACTTCATCTTCTTTTAGATGATTTACAATAATACAGCTCATTTTCATTTAGTCTATGCTTCTGAATCAGTAAAGTTGATTTTATTAAAAATTAAGACTTTAATTTCTTTGTAAATCCCAACTGCAGCTGCAGTGGAGTTTTGTTTATTCCAAATAAATGGTACAACACATGCTCGTTTATCCGAAATGAACGGTCTAGAGGAGTTCCGTCTTATACAAACCATAGGTTTAGTTAAGTTCCGATAGTACGAAATCAAATAACTGTATTGCTTCCTTCACCCGAATACAGCGAAATAGTGTCATTACCCCTTAACAAGCGACAAGACAAACTTTCTGTTGTTGTTGTTGTTTAAATAAAACACGGATTATCTTTGGGTTTTAAATTATTATTTATCAAGGTAATTAGTGCACGATAGATAATGCTTTTTTAAAGTTATAATATTAGAATAGAGTTGTATGTTAGATTTGTCTATTCTACTTTCCTGTCAACTTCTTAGTTTTGACCTCGATAGTAAGTCGTCAGTGAGTTAAGTTTTTCTTAGAATGGCTGAAAAGTGGGCTTTATTAACAAATCATATTCCGTTTCTTTGCTTTCACGATCAAAGTATTTGTAAGTCAGCAACTATAGAATAGTCAAGAGACAATGTTTATGACATGCATACCTATTCTGTTTGTTTTGTTTTTGTTACATCGAACCGACATAAGTATCGTCAAATTGCCGACCTCCGGCTAATAATTGGGTGAGAAAGGTCCCACCCAATCCTGTCTTGTAGAAATACCGGCGGGCCGCTGGTTTTTTAGAAAACTTCCACACAAAAACATTTTCTGACTTATTCCAGTCTATATTCGTTGTATTCACAGGTTATGATAAAAACCATGCTTCACTTGGAGTGGAATCGGATCGCCATTGTTTATGAGAACGACACGTACGGCCAGGCAGGTGCCAGACTGTTGACAGAGCAGGCAGCGCAGTTTGACATCTGTGTTGCCTACACAGCCGCACTAGACGTACAGTACGGCATCAGCAGCAGCCGGATAACAGAGATTCGTAATGATATCACTATCGGCAAGGGGTCAATAGTACACGTAGAGGGTGTTGTGATTATAGGCATCGAGACGACAGTTAACTTGCTCATGTTGTCCTTCCAAAACAGCGGTCTCAGTCGCACGCCTGCAGTCATGGTCTCCGAGGCGATTGACCTTCAGCCGTCAACATTTGAAGACAAAGGTTCCCCGATCAACAAAGCTAAAGGCGCGTTTGTTATGACACCAGCATATGCAGAAATAACAGAGTTCACAGAGCACTGGAAATCTATATTTACTAACAGAAGCATTTATACAAGAGAGGTTGCGTCCAATCCATTTCTGAAACAAACGATTGAACAACTCACTAGCTGCGATCCTGGCTCGGGTTCTTGCAGTGTCAATCAATCACGTGTAGATGCGCTCTTTCCAATGCAGCCTTTGTATATCAAATACGCGATATTGGCTACTCACGCGGTTGCCAAAGCACTGAAGTCACTGTACATAAAAGAATGTGGCACCATTGGGAACGCATGTCCAAACTTTACCACCAACTTCAAGCCAGGAGCAATGATCGATGCCGTGAAGGGTTCCACGTTATCATTTGCCGACGATTTTCCATACAAGTAATTCTTATATTTTTTTGCATTTCTACATTGTCTACATTCTGATTGGTTGGGAAGGTTCAATTCAATCGGCGTCAGATCCTGATAGCGGAGCGGTTTTCAGGATATGATTTTAATCAGATTGACTGGAGGACATAAACAAGCTGTATTTCATGAGATCATAACAGGTTTAAACATTCTTTCTTAATAAAGACAAAGAAGAAATAAAGTCAGAAAATAAGATTTCATGAGGTTTTAAACGAGTTGCTAATGTTTCCTTTAAATCAATATGTGTTGCTTTTGTTCAGTAATACCAATACAACTTCAATCAAGAGAAAATTAAGGGTATGTATCACTTGTGGTCAGTTGCTCCATTTTCTAACTAAAGGGTGTCATCATTAGCCTCGCAGAACCTGCAGATTCACTTCGACACGAATGGAGAGGTTGTAACAGGTCCCAGTACACCATCCTACCAAGTGTACAACTACATTAACAACGACAATAAGCCAGACAAGTTTAATCTGGTTAAGGTATGGAAAAAGCTCACCCGTAAAATCAAGATTTTCTACCCTTCTAGCCACTTTTTCAGAACACTATCTTAAGGTAATATCTTTGTCACAGTCCTCTTTTGTCTGAGCCTTCTTACTGTTAAACAAACATGAATGTTTTATTACCAAAGCACTTTTCTTTGTGTTTCTTAAAGTTGTTGATACTTTATATATTAACGTATCGCCTAACCGCCCAATCCCCTCATTCCGCCCCATACTCTCCGGCGATTCGGCGCTGCAAAAACTGGTTATTGAAAAGGTTTTAAACTCAGATTTGAATCACCATACATTCTATTAACTTTTATACTCGCTGTTCAAGTATAATGAAAAAATGTCAAAATTCTTATAAGTGTATTAAAAAGTCACAGGGCAAGTGATGACATATTTTAAGAGCGAACACTTTCGCTTATTATTTAAGTAACCAATGATGGATTAACACTGTCCTTACTGAGAGTTTTGTTTTAGGTTGGCGAGTTTTTTGGAGATGATGTCTCATTGAACCAGTCTAGTGTCAGGGACTATCTACCCAACGGTACGAGCGTCTCATGGTTAGGGCGGAGGAAGCCACGGTGTCCAGAGGGGGCGCTATGTGCAGAATGTATTCCTGATGACCTTCCGGAGTGGACTATTTTCCAGCCCGGAGATGTGTACGTGGTGGCTTTAGTTCCAGTCTACGACAATAATCCACCGGTCGGATGTTCCAAGCTGCGGTTATTGAACGGATACCAGGTGGCGGAGGCCATTAGCTTCGCAGTGAAACAATTCAACGACAAAACAGGGATTTATTCGACGCATTTTCCTAATATCAAGGTTGGTCTGATCATTTTAAATACGTGCAACAACGGCATAGTAATTCAACGCAAATTGCTGAATCTTAATTATGAAGGTATTCGACTTCCTGACGGTAGCGTTGTTTCAATGGCTGGCAAGATACTTGGCTATGTTGGACCCTTAGGAAGTGCAATAAGTATCGCATCATCCGGAGTTCTAAGTAAACTAGGACAGGTCCAGATAAGTTACGCGTCAACTAATCCTTCTCTAAGCGACCGAACGGTGCATCCTTACTTTATGCGTGTCGTAACGCCGGATGATGCCCAAGCCATTGCAATGGTAAGTATCGTTAAAGCAATGAAAGCCGACTACATTCAAATAATTTACAGCTCAGGTGCATACGGCGAAGGTGGATATAACCACGTAAAACAGGAGGCATATGCTAATGACATTTGCTTAGTCCAAGGTATAAAGGTTGAAGAGGATGGGAATTACAACAGTATCTTTGACGAGTTACGTAGATACCCGCAAGCCAGAATTGTCCTCGTGTTTCTGCGGTCTCATGTCGTGCTACCAGTTATGACTTCATTAACGAAGCAGTTGAAACGCGGGGACTTTATTTTTATCGGCTCGGAGGCATTCGCGAAGAACCAGTACGTGTTGGACCGTGACACGAGGCTGACAACCCTAGGGTCCCTTACGCTGGTGCAGGAGATGGCGAGGAATCAGGAGCTGGACACCGACATCCGACAGGCCATACAGCCCGTGGCCTACAGAGAGAACCCCTGGTCTAGAGACTACCTTCAGGTCAGTGCGAGATAGTGTAATACACTGGACAGTTATTGTTTTCTTTTAATTCGAATACTACCCCAACATAGAGATAAGTTAACAATTTCTATTGATATGTAGGCCAAGTATGAACACAATGTATCATTTACAAAGACCAAATGCTGGTATGAGTAAAGTAAGCCAACACTCACCATGTGGGATACATTTTAACTGATTAGATTAATCGGGTAACTTCACTGAAATCTTCTATCATTCCTTTTGATGCAACACTGCTACAAAATCCAAGAAAGGTAACAAGACATTGTCAAAGTGCAGAACCTGATCAGTCGGCTCTAAGTGGAAGCAGACATACATGAATCTAGAAAACTTGTCTAATCAACTAGCGCTGCTTAGCTACAAAAGTGTTCGAAACAATAAAAATGAAACAAAAGATTTTGGGGCATTTGGATTAAAATTCAGAAAGGTATGTCAAAATGAGTTAAGTAATTTCATCGCGAACAATTTAAATGACTGGACGATTGTGCGCTAATATATTAAATAGAACGTTGATGGACAAATACTTCGCAACTCATTTAGGCAGTTTGGACAAAGACATCAACCCATTGGACAAAGTAGACAAAAACTCCAAACTAGTTTGGACAAAGATAAACAAACACCTCAAACTCGTGGACAATTTCACCCTTGAGGGCTATTTGTCATTCCTATATACCAACCATGCTGTGGATCTGAACTGCTCGTTCTCCGATAGCTACGATCACAGTTTTCACGTCAATGATATTATCTATACAAACAACTTCAAAACCTCTCGAAGCAAGATCACATGACTTGACAAGACTACATTACTAAAATTTGCGGCATCATCGTTTAATGCTGTTACACTTTTTTCACTGTATGTTTGCAAGACCTGCTCGTACTTTACAAGACAAAATTATCAAAGTCTGCGACATAAATGTTCCAGTGCCATTCTTGTTACATGCCCCCCATAAACTTATCGTACTTCACAATATAAAAAATCTAAGCCTGTAAAATAAATGCTCTAATGCCAATCTTGCTATAGGTTCGCTTGAACTGCTCGTACTCCACAAGCTACGACCGAACTCGCGAGCGGGATTGTTCCAATGTGACAAGCCTTCAAACCGACCCTAGTTTCGTCTTGGACACCTGGTCAGTTACTGCCTACAACGCCATGATTGCCCTGCT
This sequence comes from Sinonovacula constricta, assembly GCA_007844125.1. Classification (NCBI taxonomy): domain Eukaryota; kingdom Metazoa; phylum Mollusca; class Bivalvia; order Cardiida; family Solecurtidae; genus Sinonovacula; species Sinonovacula constricta. The sequence continues at coordinate 37,496,394 of CM017572.1, forward strand.
ACTGGGTTCCAGCGATTTTCTGAAGAACAAATGTGGGGCAGACGCAACGAAACTGTGTGAGGAGTACCTGAACAATCCACAAGGTATGTTGAAGTGTGTAAGTTGTTCCATTTATCCTTAAGGTATTCCTGAATAGTGTCAATAGTTCCACTTGGTGCACAAGGTAATTCTGAAGGGTGTCATATTATTCCACTAACCAGTCCAAAAGTGTCTCACTTGTTCTACTTATCAACAAGATGATCATGAACACAGTGTGTCTATTGTTCCACATATTGACAAGGTTATCCTGAAGTGTGTCAACTGTTCCATTTATCTACAAGGTTATCCTGAAAGGTGTCAACTGTTCCATTTATCCACAAGGTAATCCTGAAGTGTGTCAATTGTTCCATTGATCCACAAGGTAAAATCCAAAAGTGTATCACTTGTTCTACTTATCCACAAGGTCATTCTGAAGTGTGCTAATTGTTCCATATATCCACAAGGTAATCCTGAATTGTGCCAATTGTTCCATATATCCACAAGGTAATCCTGAATTGTGCCAATTGTTCCATATATCCACAAGGTAATCCTGAATTGTGCCAATTGTTCCATTTATCCACAAGGTAATCCTGAAAGGTGTCAATTGTTCTATGTATCTATCCACAAGTTATTCATGAAGTGTGTCAATTGTTCCATATATCCACACTAATGGTCTTTTCCCGTTTTTTGAAATGCAAAACAGAAGTCTTTATTTTATATAAATACAATGTTTTCTACGTAAACTTTATTTATTGTCAAATGCAATTTTATTATTAGCCAAAACATTTTTATTAACAATTTACCAATAGTTGAACAACTGGATTGGTCTTGAATAATTATACAGAAAGTAGTCACTTTTTAAATAACATTTACATAATCAATAATCGGGAAAACACCCTCTTTTACAGCATTGCAACCATCAAAGTCACTTTATCATTGTCATATGTTAAACATTTTTCTTCATGATCGAACATAACTGTGAAATGATTATCATCCCTTATAAACATAGTTTCCGTTTCCCCCAAGGAGGACTGTTGAAAGATGTTCCTATGAACATGACATATATGAATGGATCACTGTAGATACAGCGCTGTCCATAGTCGACAATAGGCGGTAGCATTAGTGTCACTTTCTTGTGCTGCCAAGCTAGGCTGTCGTTGCATTATGACTATGTCCAAAGTTTTCCAACAGTCCGCAATGAACTTATAATTTTAATAGTGTTAATGACACATGGAAGGAAATTCTGGAGGGATTCGGGAACACATAACAGACATTCTAAAAACACCAGCCATTGTAATTCTTTTCGTACCAATATGCAGTCAATACCACACAACCTAAAAAAATATATATGTGTATTAAAATAAAAATGTCTTTTGAATGATTTAATTTTTGCCCCGCTTGGATTTATGACAATTAGATTATGAAAGTTAAACTATATTTAATGAGTCATACTTTTATGCGTTCTGTATGTCACGTGACAGGTCTTATTACGGAGCTTAAGAAAGTAAGGTTAGACCTGAGCGGATCGGGCACGCCGATGAAGGTGTTTTCAGACAACGGGGACGGCAACTCGGGATTCCAGATCTACAATATCCAGAAAGACCTGGACCATCCACAGAAGCTAGTCTACGTCAAGGTCGACATATTTATTAAATATGTATTTGAATGTTTAAAGCAATCTTCGATATGGATAATTTGACAAATTCGTTAATAATACAAACAATATACATCATTTAACATAAGCGATGATTAGTAAATTTAAGAAAGGAATTTAATTCAAGATATTGTGGAACCATGCTGGCTACTCTGAGGTCTTATCTGGCTGGACGCTGATAAATGGTTGTGCCCTTTGTACGCCGTTCATCTTCGCTAACTGCTATTAATGTTGGCTGAGATTCAGTTTACTTCACACCCACTGTGAGCTCAAAGAGGTGTGACATATTTTCTTAATTGAATGAGGTTAGTGGAGGAGAGGCTCGAATTGATACAAGGCTTCTATGCATGCATGCAGCAATTTCTAAATAACTTATGGAATTAATAATAGCAAACCCACGACTTTAGTCATTTGGGAAAGGTTTCTGGCCATATTACAACAGCCTGTTTCTAGTCAAGATGATTTAATACTTCTTAATTGGTACGACATTGCAAACAACAGCTTCATACCAATTTCTGATTCATATTTAAAAGCAATGAGGATTTCACCTACATTTATTCATGATACTGCAACTCAGACATGAGACGTTATATTTGTAACACAGCATTTTGTCACTGAGTTATTGTCATACAACACACTGACATGAGGCGTATGTTTTGTAAGACGGCATTTTGTCACTGAGTTATTGTCATACAACACACTGACATGAGGCGTATGTTTTGTAAGACGGCATTTTATCACTGAATTATTGTCATACAACACACTGACATGATGCGTATGTTTTGTAAGACGGCATTTTGTCACTGAGTTATTGTCATACAACACACTGACATAAGGCGTATGTTTTGTAAGACGGCATTTTGTCACTGAATTATTGTCGTACAACACACTGACATGAGGCGCATGTTTTGTAAGACGGCATTTTGTCACTGAATTATTGTCATACAACACACTGACATGATGCGTATGTTTTGTAAGACGGCATTTTGTCACTGAGTTATTGTCATACAACACACTGACATGATGCGTATGTTTTGTAAGACGGCATTTTGTCACTGAATTATTGTCGTACAACACACTGACATGATGCGTATGTTTTGTAAGACGGTATTTTGTCACTGAATTATTGTCGTACAACACACTGACATGATGCGTATGTTTTGTAAGACGGTATTTTGTCACTGAATTATTGTCGTACAACACACTGACATGATGCGTATGTTTTGTAAGACGGCATTTTGTCACTGAATTATTGTCGTACAACACACTGACATGATGCGTATGTTTTGTAAGACGGCATTTTGTCACTGAATTATTGTCGTACAACACACTGACATGATGCGTATGTTTTGTAAGACGGCATTTTGTCACTGAGTTATTGTCATACAACACACTGACATGATGCGTATGTTTTGTAAGACGGTATTTTGTCACTGAATTATTGTCGTACAACACACTGACATGATGCGTATGTTTTGTAAGACGGTATTTTGTCACTGAATTATTGTCATACAACACACTGACATGATGCGTATGTTTTGTAAGACGGCATTTTGTCACTGAGTTATTGTCATACAACACACTGACATGATGCGTATGTTTTGTAAGACGGCATTTTGTCACTGAATTATTGTCGTACAACACACTGACATGATGCGTATGTTTTGTAAGACGGTATTTTGTCACTGAATTATTGTCGTACAACACACTGACATGATGCGTATGTTTTGTAAGACGGTATTTTGTCACTGAATTATTGTCATACAACACGCTGACATGAGGCGCATGTTTTGTAAGACGGCAGTTTGTCACTGAATTATTGTCGTACAACACACTGACATGATGCGTATGTTTTGTAAGACGGTATTTTGTCACTGAATTATTGTCGTACAACACACTGACATGATGCGTATGTTTTGTAAGACGGCATTTTGTCACTGAGTTATTGTCATACAACACACTGACATGATGCGTATGTTTTGTAAGACGGTATTTTGTCACTGAATTATTGTCGTACAACACACTGACATGATGCGTATGTTTTGTAAGACGGTATTTTGTCACTGAGTTATTGTCATACAACACACTGACATGAGGCGTATGTTTTGTAAGACGGCATTTTGTCACTGAATTATTGTCATACAACACACTGACATGAGGCGTATGTTTTGTAAGACGGCATTTTGTCACTGAATTATTGTCATACAACACACTGACATGAGGCGTATTTCTTGTAAGACGGCATTTTGTCACTGACTTATTGTCATTCAACACACTGACATGAGGCGTATGTTTTGTAAGACGTCATTTTGTCATTGAGTTATTGTCATACAACACAATGACATGAGGCGTATTTCTTGTAAGACGGCATTTTGTCACTGAATTATTGTCATACAACACACTGACATGAGGCGTATGTTTTGTAAGACGGCATTTTGTCACTAAATTATTGTCATACAACACACTGACATGAGGCGTATGTTTTGTAAGACGGCATTTTATCACTGAATTATTGTCGTACAACACACTGACATGAGGCGTATGTTTTGTAAGACAGTATTTTGTCACTGAGTTATTGTCATACAACACACTGACATGATGCGTATGTTTTGTAAGACGGCATTTTGTCACTGAATTATTGTCATACAACACACTGACATGAGGCGTATGTTTTGTAAGACGGCATTTTGTCACTGAATTATTGTCGTACAACACACTGACATGATGCGTATGTTTTGTAAGACGGCATTTTGTCACTGAATTATTGTCGTACAACACACTGACATGATGCGCATGTTTTGTAAGACGGCATTTTGTCACTGAATTATTGTCGTACAACACACTGACATGAGGCGTATGTTTTGTAAGACGGCATTTTGTCACTGAATTATTGTCATACAACACGCTGACATGATGCGTATGTTTTGTAAGACGGTATTTTGTCACTGAATTATTGTCGTACAACACACTGACATTATGCGTATGTTTTGTAAGACGGCATTTTATCACTGAATTATTGTCGTACAACACACTGACATGATGCGTATGTTTTGTAAGACGGCATTTTGTCACTGAATTATTGTCATACAACACACTGACATGAGGCGTTATCTTTGTAAGACGGCATTTTGTCACTGAATTATTGTCATACAACACGCTGACATGATGCGCATGTTTTGTAAGACGGCATTTTGTCACTGAATTCTTGTCATACAACACACTGACATGATGCGCATGTTTTGTAAGACGGCATTTTGTCACTGAATTATTGTCGTACAACACGCTGACATGATGCGTATGTTTTGTAAGACGGCATTTTGTCACTGAATTATTGTCATACAACACGCTGACATGATGCGTATGTTTTGTAAGACGGCATTTTGTCACTGAATTATTGTCATACAACACGCTGACATGATGCGTATGTTTTGTAAGACGGCATTTTGTCACTGAATTATTGTCGTACAACACGCTGACATGATGCGTATGTTTTGTAAGGCGGCATTTTGTCACTGAATTATTGTCATACAACACGCTGACATGATGCGTATGTTTTGTAAGACGGCATTTTGTCACTGAATTATTGTCGTACAACACACTGACATGATGCGTATGTTTTGTAAGACGGTATTTTGTCACTGAATTATTGTCATACAACACGCTGACATGAGGCGTATGTTTTGTAAGACGGCATTTTGTCACTGAATTATTGTCATACAACACACAGACATGAGGCGTTATCTTTGTAAGACGGCATTTTGTCACTGAGTTATTGTCATACAACACACTGACATGATGCGTATGTTTTGTAAGACGGCATTTTGTCACTGAATTATTGTCGTACAACACACTGACATGAGGCGTATGTTTTGTAAGACGGTATTTTGTCACTGAGTTATTGTCATACAACACACTGACATGAGGCGCATGTTTTGTAAGACGGCATTTTGTCACTGAATTATTGTCGTACAACACACTGACATGATGCGTATGTTTTGTAAGACAGCATTTTGTCACTGAATTATTGTCATACAACACACTGACATGAGGCGTATGTTTTGTAAGACGGTATTTTGTCACTGAGTTATTGTCATACAACACACTGACATGATGCGTATGTTTTGTAAGACGGCATTTTGTCACTGAATTATTGTCATACAACACACTGACATGATGCGCATGTTTCGTAAGACGGCATTTTGTCACTGAATTATTGTCGTACATCACACTGACATGATGCGTATGTTTTGTAAGACGGCATTTTGTCACTGAATTATTGTCATACAACACACTGACATGATGCGCATGTTTTGTAAGACGGCATTTTGTCACTGAATTATTGTCATACAACACACTGACATAAAGCGTATGTTTTGTAAGACGGCATTTTGTCACTGAATTATTGTCGTACATCACACTGACATGATGCGTATGTTTTGTAAGACGGCATTTTGTCACTGAATTATTGTCGTACAACACACTGACATGATGCGTATGTTTTGTAAGACGGCATTTTGTCACTGAATTATTGTCGTACATCACACTGACATGATGCGTATGTTTTGTAAGACGGCATTTTGTCACTGAATTATTGTCGTACAACACACTGACATGAGGCGTATGTTTTGTAAGACGGCATTTTGTCACTGAATTATTGTCGTACAACACACTGACATGAGGCGTTATCTTTGTAAGACGGCATTTTGTCACTGAATTATTGTCGTACAACACACTGACATGAGGCGTTATCTTTGTAAGACGGCATTTTGTCACTGAATTATTGTCATACAACACGCTGACATGAAGCGTTATCTTTGTAAGACGGCATTTTGTCACTGAATTATTGTCGTACAACACACTGACATGATGCGTATGTTTTGTAAGACGGCATTTTGTCACTGAATTATTGTCATACAACACACTGACATGATGCGTATGTTTTGTAAGACGGCATTTTGTCACTGAATTATTGTCATACAACACACTGACATGATGCGTATGTTTTGTAAGACGGTATTTTGTCACTGAATTATTGTCATACAACACACTGACATGAGGCGTATGTTTTGTAAGACGGCATTTTGTCACTGAATTATTGTCATACAACACACTGACATGAGGCGCATGTTTTGTAAGACGGCATTTTGTCACTGAGTTATTGTCATACAACACACTGACATGAGGCGTATGTTTTGTAAGACGGTATTTTGTCACTGAATTATTGTCATACAACACACTGACATGATGCGTATGTTTTGTAAGACGGCATTTTGTCACTGAGTTATTGTCATACAACACACTGACATGAGGCGTATGTTTTGTAAGACGGCATTTTGTCACTGAATTATTGTTATACATCACACTGACATGAGGCGTATGTTTTGTAAGACGGCATTTTGTCACTGAATTATTGTCGTACAACACACTGACATGAGGCGTATGTTTTGTAAGACGGCATTTTGTCACTGAATTATTGTCATACAACACGCTGACATGAAGCGTTATCTTTGTAAGACGGCATTTTGTCACTGAATTATTGTCGTACAACACACTGACATGATGCGTTATCTTTGTAAGACGGCATTTTGTCACTGAATTATTGTCATACAACACGCTGACATGAAGCGTTATCTTTGTAAGACGGCATTTTGTCACTGAATTATTGTCGTACAACACACTGACATGAGGCGTATGTTTTGTAAGACGGTATTTTGTCACTGAATTATTGTCATACAACACGCTGACATGATGCGTATGTTTTGTAAGATGGCATTTTGTCACTGAATTATTGTCATACAACACACTGACATGAGGCGTATGTTTTGTAAGACGGCATTTTGTCACTGAATTATGGTCATACAACACGCTGACATGAGGCGTATGTTTTGTAAGACGGCATTTTGTCATTGAATTATTGTCGTACAACACACTGACATGAGGCGTATGTTTTGTAACACAGCATTTTGTCACTGAATTATTGTCGTACAACACACTGACATGAGGCGCATGTTTTGTAAGACGGCATTTTGTCACTGAATTATTGTCGTACAACACGCTGACATGAGGCGTATGTTTTGTAACACAGCATTTTGTCACTGAATTATTGTCATACAACACACTGACATGAGGCGTATGTTTTGTAAGACGGCATTTTGTCACTGAATTATTGTCGTACAACACACTGACATGAGGCGTATGTTTTGTAACACAGCATTTTGTCACTGAATTATTGTCATACAACACGCTGACATGAGGCGCATGTTTTGTAAGACGGCATTTTGTCACTGAATTATTGTCATACAACACACTGACATGATGCGTATGTTTTGTAAGACGGCATTTTGTCACTGAATTATTGTCGTACAACACACTGACATGAGGCGCATGTTTTGTAAGACGGCATTTTGTCACTGAATTATTGTCGTACAACACACTGACATGATGCGTATGTTTTGTAAGACGGCATTTTGTCACTGAATTATTGTCATACAACACACTGACATGATGCGTATGTTTTGTAAGACGGCATTTTGTCACTGAATTATTGTCGTACAACACACTGACATGAGGCGCATGTTTTGTAAGACGGCATTTTGTCACTGAATTATTGTCGTACAACACACTGACATGAGGCGCATGTTTTGTAAGACGGCATTTTGTCACTGAATTATTGTCGTACAACACACTGACATGATGCGCATGTTTTGTAAGACGGCATTTTGTCACTGAATTATTGTCATACAACACACTGACATGAGGCGTATGTTTTGTAAGACGGCATTTTGTCACTGAATTATTGTCGTACAACACACTGACATGAGGCGCATGTTTTGTAACACAGCATTTTGTCACTGAATTATTGTCATACAACACACTGACATGATGCGTTATCTTTTTAAGACGGCATTTTGTCACTGAATTATTGTCGTACAACACTGTTTACTAGTAGGAAAGCCCGGATGGTTGATTAAGCCATGCATTTGAGATCAAGTAGAGTCAAAACTGAGATGTCTGATTTTATCAATCAAAGCGCTCAGAAGCGTTGTTTTGGCGTTGTAAGTTTAACCCTGGGCACGATTTTAGGTGTGCAAACAATGATTAAAATTATTGCATAGTAAAACAAATGTCCAACGCATTTGAAAGGAGGCATGTCATTAGCTGAACTTTGGCATTGGGACAAAAGTTACATGAGGGTCACTAACATCCGATACTAGAAACTATTTTATTACACAATTATTATTCCATACTTTCTATATGATTTTGCATTTTAACTTAAGTTAGGTCTGTATTAAATGCTCATGTACACACTGTCGAATTCGACCAAAATAAAACTGAGTTTGAAGTTCAACACTACCTCTTACACACCTGCGATCTGAACCTAAAAACCCCGAGTACGCAATTCCTCTTCGAACGTGTGTGGTAGCTTTAGACTGAAATGCTGAGAGATGATGCCAATGACATATGACATTACATAATCTGGTTTAGAGCCGCTGTAGGCAGTGATTCCCGCGCGGGATATCGCATATATCTCGGCCTAGTAGATAATACATAGTCAGTGGAACCCGCGTTCCAATAGCCGTTCGCTACCCTTTTAGACCCTTTCCTCTAGTCAATGAGTGATACTCGTACGCGGCATTGTTCATTGATAAATCTGCATTTAATATATATCTGAATTACACAATGTAATGCACTTCCAACTTAGGCAGATAACAATACTAATGTTAGCATTTAAAGCGTGCATGCATACAGTCAACGCTCTCTCGTTAGACATACATATTTCTTCTGTACACGCACTACTTCTTCTCAGGCATGAATAACTGTTAAGGACCAATCCCGTGCGTTTAAAAAGTCCAGCTTTCTCCTAACTCTGGACAGAGCAAGCGACACCGCCCAAAAAAATTACTGTATTGCTTATACAGAGGTAGGAATTGCTATTCACTAAAGTCACGTTCGTGGTGTTACAGGTGCTGACATTTCATTTTTCCCCACGAAATTTAACGTTCATAGTTCAAAAAGGACATAAACAAAACAATGTTGATGGTATCATGTTCCACAGTGGATATACATGAAGTCCTTTGAGTTTGTCTAATGTGAAACTATTCATTCTCTTTACCGACTGTAATTAAGGCTTGCTGACATCGGGGAAGTTTATTTCAGGTGTTATATCCCCTTCTTCTTCATAATTCGGTTACGAGAAAACCCAACCCCACCACCAAATGTGTGACTTGACAGCAGCGAAGCTGCGGCCATTTCGAGACCTTTAATTGACCACTTTTGTATCTTATCATATTTGCGATTACGTGTTCATAATATTTTTATCTAAAATATTGTAGATAAATTCAATGTGTTACGTCATGAACGAATTTAAATTAAAATTCTTTAAGGTTAACAACAACTACAACTACTTCACTATAAAATGAAGTAGGACGTATTTACCCATCGAAAACTGGTTCAAATATGTTCGGAATGCTATTTTAATAAACATCTGTCAACATCATATGTCAACAAGAAACATAAAGGAGTTTCAACATTCACATTCAACATTCTTTGGGGCGCCCAAAGGGCATCGCTAAAACAAAAGCAATCAGAAGATTTTACGGTCACCGTACACAGTTATTTTTCGATGTCCATTTGCAAGTTATTATTGACTGTTACTGTTGTTTGCTATTGTTATGTATGTTTTATAATTTCAAGCTGCACTGTAACCCTTGGAATACACATATTTTCATAGAAAACACTCACCAAAACAGTGCCACACCGCTGGGATTTTTTTTATATTTTATCCTACAACGGTCACAGAACGATTTCATTCGCTGCTCCCACTCAATATCTTATTGCATAATCCACTAATATGGCCGTTCTTTGACTCTGTTGAATTCTACCTTGTTATGTCTCCTTCACTCTGTTATGTCACTTCTACTCTGTTATGTCACTTCTACTCTGTTATGTCACTTCTAATCTGTTATGTCTTCTTCACTCTGTTATGTCACTTCTACTCTGTTATGTCACTTCTACTCTGTTATGTCACTTCTACTCTGTTATGTCACTTCCACTCTGTTATGTCACTTCTACTCTGTTATGTCACTTCTACTCTGTTATGTCACTTCCACTCTGTTATGTCACTTCCACTCTGTTATGTTGCTCTAATCTGTTACGTCACTTCTACTCTGTCATGTCACGTCAACTATGTTATGTCACTTCTACTATGTTGTCACCTCTGTTTTGTTATGTCACTATCACTCTATTATGTATGTTTCTTCTCTGTTATGTCACTTCTACTATGTTATATGAATGTCACTTCTACTATGTTATATCACTTCACTTCTACTCTTTTATGACACTTCTTCTTTGTTATGGTACTTCTACTAAGTTATATCAACGTCACTTCTACTCTATTATATCACTTTTACTCTGTTACGTCACCTCTGCTTTGTTATGTAATTGTTACTCTATATATATGTTTCTTCTCTATTCTGTCACTTCTACTCTGTTATATGACTGTCACTTCAACTCTGTTATGTCACTTCTGCTTGCTACTGCACTTCCACGTTCTTATATCACTTCTGCTATGTTATGTCACTTCTAATTTGTTACGATATATCTACTCTGTAATGTCGCTAATTTGTTATATCAAGGTCAGTTCTACTCCGTTATATAACTTTTACTCTGTAAGTCACTTATACTCTGTCAGTTCTACTCTTTTATGTCACATCTGTTCTGTAATGTCACTTCTACTCTGTTATGCCACTTCGACTCTGCTACGTCACTTCTGCTGTTATGACACTTCTGCTCTGTTATGTCACATCTGTTCTGTTATGCCACTTCTACTCTGTTATGTCACTTCTACTCTGTTATGTCACTTCTGCTGTTATGCCACTTCTGCTGTTATGCCACTTCTACTCTGTTATGTCACTTCTGCTGTTATGCCACTTCTGCTGTTATGCCACTTCTACTCTGTTATGTCACTTCTACTCTGTTATGCCACTTCTGCTGTTATGCCACTTCTACTCTGTTATGCCACTTCTGCTGTTATGCCACTTCTACTCTGTTATGTCACTTCTACTCTGTTATGTCACTTCTGCTGTTATGCCACTTCTGCTGTTATGCCACTTCTACTCTGTTATGCCACTTCTGCTGTTATGCCACTTCTACTCTGTTATGTCACTTCTGCTGTTATGCCACTTCTGCTGTTATGTCACTTCTACTCTGTTATGTCACTTCTACTCTGTTATGCCACTTCTACTCTGTTATGTCACTTCCACTCTGTTATGTCACTTCTGCTGTTATGTCACTGCTACTCTGTTATGTCACTTCTACTCTGTTATGTCACTTCTGCTGTTATGCCACTGCTACTCTGTTATGTCACTTCTGCTGTTATGTCACTTCTGCTGTTATGCCACATCTACTCTGCTACGACACTTCTGCTGTTATGCCACTTCTGCTGTTATGCCACATCTACTCTGCTACGACACTTCTGCTGTTATGTCACTTCTGCTGTTATGCCACTTCTGCTGTTATGCCACATCTACTCTGTTATGTCACTTCTGCTGTTATGCCACATCTACTCTGTTATGCCACTTCTGCTGTTATGCCACATCTACTCTGCTACGACACTTCTGCTGTTATGCCACTTCTGCTGTTATGCCACATCTACTCTGTTATGCCACTTCTGCTGTTATGCCACATCTACTCTGCTACGACACTTCTGCTGTTATGCCACTTCTGCTGTTATGCCACATCTACTCTGCTACGACACTTCTGCTGTTATGTCACTTCTGCTGTTATGCCACTTCTGCTGTTATGCCACATCTACTCTGTTATGTCACTTCTGCTGTTATGCCACATCTACTCTGTTATGCCACTTCTGCTGTTATGCCACATCTACTCTGCTACGACACTTCTGCTGTTATGTCACTTCTGCTGTTATGCCACTTCTGCTGTTATGCCACTTCTACTCTGTTATGTCACTTCTACTCTGTTATGCCACTTCTGCTGTTATGCCACTTCTACTCTGTTATGTCACTTCTACTCTGTTATGCCACTTCTGCTGTTATGCCACTTCTACTCTGTTATGCCACTTCTGCTGTTATGCCACTTCTACTCTGTTATGTCACTTCTACTCTGTTATGTCACTTCTGCTGTTATGCCACTTCTGCTGTTATGCCACTTCTACTCTGTTATGCCACTTCTGCTGTTATGCCACTTCTACTCTGTTATGTCACTTCTGCTGTTATGCCACTTCTGCTGTTATGTCACTTCTACTCTGTTATGTCACTTCTACTCTGTTATGCCACTTCTACTCTGTTATGTCACTTCCACTCTGTTATGTCACTTCTGCTGTTATGTCACTGCTACTCTGTTATGTCACTTCTACTCTGTTATGTCACTTCTGCTGTTATGCCACTGCTACTCTGTTATGTCACTTCTGCTGTTATGTCACTTCTGCTGTTATGCCACATCTACTCTGCTACGACACTTCTGCTGTTATGCCACTTCTACTCTGTTATGTCACTTCTACTCTTTTATGTCACATCTGTTCTGTTATGTCACTTTTGCTCTGCTATGGCACTTCTACTCTTCTATGGCACTTCTACTCTTCTATGTCACTTCTACTCATCTACGCCACTTCTACTCTTCTATGTCACTTCTACTCATCTACGCCACTTCTACTCTTCTTTGTCACTTCTACTCATCTACGCCACTTCTACTCTTCTATGGCACTTCTACTCATCTACGCCACTTCTACTCTTCTATGGCACTTCTACTCTTCTATGTCACTTCTACTCTTCTATGGCACTTCTACTCTTCTATGTCACTTCTACTCATCTACGCCACTTCTACTCTTCTATGGCACTTCTACTCATCTACGCCACTTCTACTCTTCTATGGCACTTCTACTCATCTACGCCACTTCTACTCTTCTATGGCACTTCTACTCATCTACGCCACTTCTACTCTTCTATGTCACTTCTACTCATCTACGCCACTTCTACTCTTCTACGTAACTTCTACTCTGTTATGTCACTTCTACTCTGTTATGTCGCTTCTACTCTGTTATTTCACTTCTACTCTGTTATGTCACTTCTACTCTGCTATGTCACTTCTTCTCTATTATGTCACTTCTACTCTGTTATGTCACTTCTACTCTGCTATGTCACTTCTACTCTGCTATGTCACTTCTACTCTATTATGTCACTTCTACTCTATTATGTCACTTCTACTCTGTTATGTCACTTCTACTCTGCTATGTCACTTCTACTCTGCTATGTAACTTCTACTCTGTTATGTCACTTCTACTCTGTTATGTCACTTCTACTCTGCTATGTAACTTCTACTCTGTTATGTCACTTCTACTCTGCTATGTCACTTCTACTCTGTTATGTCACTTCTACTCTGCTATGTCACTTCTACTCTGTTATGTCACTTCTACTGTTATGTCACTTCTACTCTGTTATGTCACTTCTACTCTGTTATGTCACTTCTACTCTGTTATGTCACTTCTACTGTTATGTCACTTCTACTCTGTTATGTCACTTCTACTCTGTTATGTCACTTCTACTCTGCTATGTCACTTCTACTCTGTTATGTCACTTCTACTCTGTTATGTCACTTCTACTCTGCTATGTCACTTCTACTCTGTTATGTCACTTCTACTCTGCTATGTCACTTCTACTCTGTTATGTCACTTCTACTCTGCTATGTCACTTCTACTCTGTTATGTCACTTCTACTCTGCTATGTCATTTCTACTCTATGTCACTTCTACTCTCTTATGTCACTTCTACTCTGTTATGTATCTTTTATCCTGCTCTGTTATGACTACTCTGGTATGTAACTTCTACACTTCCATTCTGTTATGGCATAAATACTCTGTTATGTCATTTCTCTTTTTATGACAGTTTTCCAAATTATGGCAACTGTGTTGTAGGTCGGACAGTACCCGCTGCAGGGCGGCCTTCAGTTCGATAAGTTGCTGGTTCGAACCCCAGACGACAGCCCGGTTGTGTCGGTCTGTCCAAACGCACAGGCGTGCAGCAGCTGCATCCAACAAGCGGAGCCACTTGCCAACACCACAGAAAAGTTAGTAACTAGTGACCTATCATATATGATCTATAGTGTCCTGCCATTTATGATATTTAGTGTCCTGCCATAGATGATCTATAGGGTCCTGCCATATATGATCTATAGTGCCCTGCCATAGATGATCTATAGGGTCCTGCCATATATGATCTATAGTGTCGTGCCATGTATGATCTATAGTGTCCTGCCATATATAATCTATAGTGTCCTGCCATGTATAATCTATAGTGTCCTGCCATATATAATCTATAGTGTCCTGCCATATATGATCTATAGTGTCCTGCCATATATATGATCTATAGTGTCCTGCCATGTATGATCTATAGTGTCCTGCCATATATAATCTATAGTGTCCTGCCATGTATAATCTATAGTGTCCTGCCATGTATGATCTATAGGGTCCTGCCATATATGATCTATAGTGTCCTGCCATGTATGATCTATAGTGTCCTGCCATATATGATCTATAGTGTCCTGCCATATATAATCTATAGGTTCCTGCCATATATGATCTAAAGTGTCCTGCCATATATGATCTATAGTGTCCTGTCATATATAATCTATAGTGTCCTGCCATATATAATCTATAGGTTCCTGTCATATATAACCCATAGTGTCCTGCCATATATGATCTATAGTGTCCTGCCATGTATGATCTATAGTGTCCTGCCATATATGATCTATAGTGTCCAGCCATAGATGATCTATAGGGTCCTGCCATGTATGATCTATAGTGTCCTGCCATATATGATCTATAGTGTCCAGCCATAGATGATCTATAGTGTCCTGCCATATATGATCTATAGTGTCCAGCCATAGATGATCTATAGGGTCCTGCCATGTATGATCTATAGTGTCCTGCCGTTTATGATCTAAAGGGTCCGGTCATGTATGATCTATAGAGTCCTGCCGTATATAACCTATAGTGTCTTGCCATATAAGATCTATAGGGTCCTTTCATATATGATCATAGGGTCCTGTAATTTATGATCTATAGTGACCTACCATATATAATCTATAGGGTCCTGCCATATATGATCTATAGGTTTCTGCCATATATGGTATACAGGGTCCTGCCATATATGATCTGTAGTGTCCTGCCATATATGGTATACAGGGTCCTGCCATATATGGTCTGTAGTGTCCTGCCATATATGATTTCTACTGTCCTGCCATATATGATATATAGGGTCCTGCCATATATGATCTGTAGTGTCCTACCTTGTATGATCTACAGGGTCCTGCCATATATAATCTGCAGGATCCTGCCATATATGGTCTACAGGGTCCTGCCATTATTATTTTATTATATCCGATTTTGTAAGGTGGAATCCGAAAGTTTTATCAATCGAATACATGTAACAATATCCTACCCTAGTAATGGGTGCCGGGATCGCGTCATATTTTGAAACCTACCTCAATTGTAACACAGCACATATCGTAAAATATCTCGCTCTAAATTTTCATTCATTCTAAATCTACGATTGGAAATTCAGTAAGTAAGTAAGTGGTGACGCAATTTTGTCAGTTTAAAAATAGCAAAAAATATTATGCAGCGCTGTTCTGATAGGAAATACATTTTTGTAATTACAAATGGTGTGTTACTATACTTTTCACATGGAGTATAGGTTACCAATAAACAGCATTTCGCCGGATCTTTTCGGGTGACAATAATTAATTTAGTTATAAGAAAGCAATAAAAATGGTTCGAACTGTCGGATACCACCTTCCTCAAAGAACATGTAGTGAAATTGAGACATATATTTGAACATCTTTATTTGTGTACATGTTTGCAATAAGTTTTAGCAACAATTATTTATAAAAGTATACTAAAACAACAACAGCACTGTGAAAATCACGACTGGTTAACCCGGAGTCACGAAAATGTGACTGGGTGTGGTATCATGCCATGTGTTCAAGAGAAATGCATTACACAGTGAAGGTAGCACTATATCTGCTCCTAGTGAACACCGTCTCCAGATAAATGAAATACTGTTGGTGGGACGATAAACCCAATAAACAAAACACTGTGAAAATTGTTCTATCTTTCTTTTATGTTATTATTTTTTTTATTTATTTATTTTATTTTTTATTTTTTGTTTCCAAGGGAGACAGGCCTTATTGCTATTATCCTTGGAGTACTGTTTGGGTTGTTCCTCTTGACGACAATCGCCTTGGTCATTGTACTGGTGATCATCAAAAGGAACCAAGCCAATGGTAAAACATTTACATGTATCTTATAGTGTGTGTATGTGTATGCTATAGGATGTGTATATTTGGGATGTCAAAGCATACTACTCGAGTACTCGGTCAATTTTTCCGATCGAGTACCCGAGTACTCGATCATTTTCGTTATAAATATGTAGTTTTCTCTCCATGTTAACGAGTTAAAATATTTATTTAGGATATGTGTTCGCATATACTGTCATTTTGTGTCACTTCCACTGCCGCGAAAAAGAATTGTTGCTGTTTCCGTCCATACTTTTTGTTTGGTCAGAAAAATTCAAAGAATTCGATGAAAGTTGTTCGGGATTTCAAATTTAATCTATAATATCTTATTTGAAACGATGTAGTCTGCACAAAACAATTCAAAGCAAGACGTCTGCGGCACAGACACTCCACAAAAACAAACCAATTAAAACCTGATACGCGCCGTTTGAATACCGTCATAATCAAAATACATAGTAAATTAAAATTGTATGTAAACGCTGTGTCAGTCGTAATGTAAACAATGTATAATTAAACTAAAAACAAACTGCTTCTCACTACAGCATTGGATGTCACTCAAGAGGTCCCCGACTCGAATCATACAAAAGCCAAACTTGTTTCTTTTATTTATTATATTTGTCTGTGTTTCTTCCTCTTAAGCTGATTTTGCATATTTACAGCTTCTAAATCGGTCAGCAAATAAGTTTTCCAATATCAATATTATCATTATCATTATTCTCATCATCATCATCATCATTATCATCATCAACATCATTATCATCATCATCAACAACAACATTAGCGGCAGCATTATAATCATCATCATCATCATATTCATATTCATCATTAACATCATCAACATCAGCAGCAACAGCAACATCAGCATCAACACTATTATAATCATCGACAACATCAGCACTAGCATTATAATTATCATCATATTCATCACTATCATCATCAACATTATCAGCAGCAGCAACATCAACATCACCATTATCATCAACATTAGCAGCAGCAGCAGCATTATTATTAGCATAATTATTATTATTATTATTATTATAATTATTATTATTATTATAAACTTATTGTTTAAATTTATTTATTTAAATATGAAACAAGAATAAACAGACAAATTTATATTAAATTTCTTTTGTTATTATATTTGTCTGTGTTTCTGCCTCTTAAGCTGATTTTGCATATTTACAACTTCTAAAACGGTCAGCAAATAAGTTTTTCAATATCAATAGTATCATTATTATTATTCTCATCATCATCATCATCATTATCATCATCAACATTATTATCATCATCATCAACAACAACATTAGCGGCAGCATTATAATCATCATCATCATCATCATCATCATCATCATTATCATCATCATCATCAGCAGCAGCAGCAGCAACATCAGCATCATCATCACCATTATCATCAACATCAGCAGCAGCAGCAGCAGCATTATTTTTAGCATAATCATTATTATTATTATTATTATTATTATCATTATTATTATAAACTTATTGTTTAAATTTATTTATTTAAATATGAAACAAGACAAATTTATAATTGGAAAAAAGAATATTGCTTGTTTTTCTTTTTATAATTGACATTTAACGTGGCAGTCCAGTGCTCTATTACTGTGCCTTCCTGGTATAAGGAGTTGTATTAAACATTGCGACTGAAAAAGTGTAAATTTTCTATTTTCAACATAGCCTATGTTATTACATTGAAGGGTTTCAACCTGCGCGTATCAGTCCATTTGGATTAAAGTCGGGACAAACGAGGGTGTCGATCACTATTGTTGTTTATTCCGTACCGTATACCTTGTTCTAAATTGATTTGTTCCATTGGCATTGCTATTCAGTCTCACTTAAGTCAGATCCTACGTGACGGCCGGCAAATACCGTCTACAAAACAAGAATGGTTTTCTTCGATTACTATTTTTAGAACAGCCAATCAGAGAGCGTAATGCATAACGCTTTCGGTTGGAGTCGCAAAATGACCGCTATCGATGATGCAGTAGAAAAGTCACAAAGTTTAAGTTTGTTCTGCAACTGCTTGTTAATTAACTTTCGACCTGTAGATGTTATTGATGTTGAAACAAATGGCATACATGCAACTCACCTGTCTTCAGTGACATAAGTCTTGCGAGGAGTGTCCATGTTTACATTTCTTTGTACATGGGCGCAGTCATTAAATGATACGGTCGGAACGCTTCGGATCATGATTCACATTTGCGATTTTGTAGGCGACACCCTGATTGGTTGGGAAGGTTTTTTTTGACTCGTCGTCAGATCTTGTTGGCGGAGCGGTTTTCAGGATATGATTTTAATCCGATTGCATTGCTATAATGACTTGAACAACTGAAATGCAATGTCAGATTTATTATGGCTTAAGTGTTAATCATTAAAAGTTATATTATTGTCATGCATTCTAGTGATATAATAAAAAGAAAACATGCCAGAAATTTAATCTCTGGCACGAAAAGCCTCGCGATAATGAATACTATCTTGCATAAAAAACAGAGAACATCGGAATTTTGCGGCCGGGGGGGGGGGGGTGTTGTTTTTCTTTTGAAAATGTTAAAATGCATGCTTCCGTTAATTTTTTATATCATTTTTTAGCAAAGGAGTGTAGAATATGCATTTCTTGAATCCTATTCCTTTACTTCTCTTTGGCCATAAAAATAAGATTATTTGGAAGCAAAGAAATATAATTCGTGATAAGTATAAAACAGACGTTATATAACGATGCAACAGGTTATGTGTGCTTGCAAACGTCATCCCTTTAAAAATAATAACACTAAAGACGTTAACCAGATATTTGGGTTAAGGCGACCAAGTGTTTGTATATACAGAAACACATGCACGCGCAAGCACACACACACGCGCGCGCATCCGCACACATCCCTACGTTGTCCTCACCATCACTGATGTTGTTCCCCTTTCAGCAAATGAAGTGTACCTTACTCCAGCTGACGTCCCCAGTACATATGCCTCCGCGAGGAGTTCAAGCATGGTTGATATGTCGAGCACATCCGGCGGACTTAACAGAACTGTATCCGACGACGAATTCTCCGGCCGGTTACCGGAAACTTGTTATTAGACTATGTGCTAATGACTTATAGCTTCCATTGAAGCAGCTTTTAAAGACTGTGTAAACATTATAAAATAATGGATGGTCAGATGCGGTCACCTTATCACAAAGGCCGACGGCCTGGGTGATTTATTACAAATCAAAGTTTGATTTACTGCTCTTGTATATAACCTCATCGGAAAATGGATGCCACCTTTTGTTGTTTGTATTATACGTTATGAAATACTCTTGTATATCAACTGCTGTATTGTATCAGTAAGAACTTTCAAAGTTGGGAAAGAGATTTTAATGCACGGTCAGGGATGTGGGGATGGGGGATGTATCCTCACCCTCACCACCCCCACCCTCACCGCCCTCAACACCCCCACCACCCCACCCCGCCACCAACTAGGTAAACGAGTAGAGTTGTAAAATGCATTCATGTAAGCTTAAAAATATTAAGCTTTCAAATTAAATTTTGTCTGTTGACTGCTTAGTTATAGTTCCTTACTCTGTGTGTGTGTGTGTGTGTATATATATAATATTTACTGCGATTAAGTTGAATGGATTCATACCCGCCCCTCCCCACCTTCACCAAAATCTGGATCCGCCCCTGTGCACGGCGTTGCGTTCAGATGCGCAGTAATCTAATCACGAAACAAAGCATCCGAACAAAACACCGTGCATTATTCAGCCATATATTACGCAAAACCAAAACAAAATACATTTCCATTTAAGGCGTTTACTTTACTTCGACGTATTGAAAGTGACATAAATGCGTCGGTTTCTATTGTGGGTAATTGTTCGATTTAGTTCCCTTGACAACGTGTTTGAGCCATAATTTTTGGCTGTTCCAATTACAATTGATACTTTGGACAAAAACTGTTTATTTTAACAAATTAGCTTCTAAAAATAAAACAACTATGATTTTCAGAATTTTTATTATAAACAATAATTTCCAAAGCATTAACGGTTTTGGATTTTATAAAATAAATAAACAACTCAAATAAATGTAGAGTGGATAACATTTCACTTAAACGCGGGAGGTAATTTCAACAGCCGAAAATAGTTCAGCAGAAAAAACCTTGCATATTTCGGGAAAGAACGCACAGTTTAACCCCCCTATATTTATTAAATAGTGATTTTAGTTGATCGTCTTACAATAATGTTTAGACTCTATGCATCAACTTACTCGACAATGTTATAGGCCTATAAAGTATAAAGAACTGGATTACGGTTGAACGTTTGATAGGCCTAAATCAAGCCGGAGTTTGTCAACAGTTTTACCGTTCTTATATCAGAAAATATTGCAATATACAATCCTTTGTTAATCAAATGTATTTCCTTAGTCGTGATAAAGGTCGTATCCGAAAATTAGCCTATATCAAATATATGTAATAATGCAATACGTTTGCTTTGGGGAATCTGGGCATCACTACTGCATAAACTCATACTTCTATCTAAGTAAAGATAGACGTGTTTGAACTCTATCTTTATTGTTATACGGTAAAAATCTGCAAAAAGATAAATAAAGAAAAATGTTCATTCTTTCTAAATCCAAAATAAGCACAATACTGATCTCTACTTAAAATAAACATCGACGTCAGAGTGAATTACCCGGATGACAATATAATGTCATCTCGAAAGTAAGTTGTATTTCTTATTTTATTATATCTATCTCTGCAGCGAGACAGATCTATAGGAAATGCCAGTTTGCAATTAGAAGTGAGGTTCTATACTTTACTGTGCACATAGATCTAGGGCATCAATGGACAGCATTTTTCAGGACCATTTCATGTAAAACTGATTTATTTTGTCATGTGAGAAAAAAATGTTTGGTTCAAACATTCCGATACCTTCTTTAAAATGTTAACCTAATCGTACAAGACTGCTTTATCGCTCACCTACATTAACTAAGGCAGCTTTTGTGGGGCTGTGGGATTATGTGTACTGTCTTGCTTTACTCAAACATCCTACCGACTTATTTATCACTTATTGTAAAATATACAACATTTCATAAACTTGTCTTATTTTTGTTTCTTCATCACGAGTGAACAAAGAGCAAAGTCATTAGTAAATGAAAATGAGTCAAGCATGTACTGCGGTAAATTACTACTTCTTAAAAAAGTAGAACTTCGAACCTCCCATGAAGCCGTCACAAAATCATACAATATACACCTTCTTTTCTTAAAAAAATATTCTAAGACCTCGCCAGACAGCACTCTCTTACACTGTCGGTTTTAATCGGAACTCCTCGGTTAATTCCGTCCTCGGGACAATCATCCCTCGGATGTATCATGTGCAATGGTACTTGCTAAAGTCACGATCGTTTTGTTCGCCGGAAGTCGGAAGAATATCCCTAAAATCTAGTTCGCACAAAACATAAACAATGCCATCGTTTAGCAGCTGCGTGTCTGCTGCTCTGGGTAAATTAAAATTGATTTTTTTAAAGTTCAAGCCGCAACAAATAGATGTTTTACAGGCATCGTACTGTAGTGAGCTGTCATCCGAGCTGCCATCTTTGTTTGACGTCTGTAAATAAAAGTAGTCCCATTTAGGGAAATGGCTGAGGTGATCCTACTACCTACATACATCCGAGAGATGATTCATGGATTATCCGAGGTGTTCCGATTGTGTCGGTTTATTACAGAGACAAACTCAGATTATTTAAGGACACGCAACTTTGCATGACGTCAGATAAAACGTCGGTTATGGCTTTAAAAAGTGAGAGTTCAAATCCTTTACACACCGAAAAATTAGTAAGGTCAAAATAAATTATTTGAATTTTGTTTAATTAAATTATGTCAACATTTCATTTTTTTAGTTAATGTATTTATGTGCACGGTGTATGTTATAAACATGATGTTCTAGTTTACATTCGCGTAATTATCTTCCTTGCGTAACAGAAGCGTTATAGTGAGGTACGAAAGACAACTCTGCTTGGAGATTGGCCAAACAGATATAAAATGTATACCTATATTTCCTCCAATATAATAAAGATTACAAGCATACAAACAAATGCTGGTGAATAGCAAACAAATGACATTATAATTATTTGGCTAAACAGCAACAGACGGAAGCTAAATCACAAAGCACAACATTACAATACAGGCGTATATACAGAGACCATATAAAAGTGGCAACTGAACAGTTAAGAAACACTTTACCGAAACGAAATGTAAATGCACCGGCCGCAATAACTCAGGTGGTAGAGCATCGGCTTGCGGATCGGGAGGTCGTGAGTTCAAACCCCGGCCGGGTCAAACCAAAGACTTTAAAGTTGGTAGTAGTGGCTTCCCTCTTAACGCTCGGGACTAAGTGGACAGCATTACGCCTGACTTGTCGGTGTCAGTATAATGGACCGGCCGGGTTCAGTCCCTGGGCACCTCATAACTGCCCCTGTGCTATAATGATAGAAATGTCGCTGCACAGTATCTGCAAAAATGCCGGCAAATCCGAAGCCAATCCATGCCTTGCCTGCACGCATGAGTTTGATGTATCCATCGTTAACAGGCACTACAATACTATTTATAATTCATGTTCTATATCTGTGAATTTATCTAAGTCAAAAATAGCATAAATCTGCCAATGACCCAGCTTGGTGTTCTGTAAAATGTTCAACACGCATGTCAAACAATTCATTGAGATCTACCTAGCACTACGCGTTTTTGGCATGGATTTGGAATGGATGGGGATACTACAACCAACCGCAGATATTACACAACAAAAGTCACCTTATTTGCTTTGAAAGATCTGAGGATCTTGGATAATAGCACGTCTAACAGACTTTGACTTCTAAACTCCCATTGCTAGAAGTATGGTCGGAAGAACACCGCAAGAGACTCAAAAGGATTTCTGAAGGGATTTTTACAGTTTTAAGGGAGCGGACTACCCCCTCCCCTCGCCCGTGACCCCTCACGCTAGGTCTGCCCATGGTATATATTGAGCAGACACCATATCAGTCTACTATTGTGCCATTTGATCTAAAAGGGTCTACTAAATTCTGAACCAGATTACTGGTGACAACAAAGATATATCTACAGCCCGGAATAAAAACTTCATTTCAAATTTGTACATTTTTAAGAAATAATGCTGGTAGATGTAGAATTGTTTTAAAGACAGCTAGTTTTCAAACAATGACTTTTGCAACATTAGATGTAAATACTAGTTTGGACATTCCAAGGAAGATCTGCTCGGTAATCGGTTTCCAAGATCGAGACCCGGACCTGGTAGTCTCTTCTTCTCTTTCTCTTCTAAATACCACGATGACGTCATTCTTAATTTACGTCACTCCATTCATTTAACGACGTCATAACTTACCTAAGCCAGCGCTTGTACATTTTTTTATTTTAATATATTAGTATTCTTTGTATTGCTTGCATTTAAGAAACCCATCAGGAAAAGCGAGGTCAGAGCTCTGTAAAACCGGTTTAAGCACCCCTGCCGACTGACCGTTACAAGGCCATAACTGTCGGGTTTGTTCGTTTTGAGGAATGACTCATCACAGATTTGTTCTTTCTTTTGCATTTGGCTTAAATGTGAATACCTATGTCTAGTACCTTTTCGAATGTTGTTATATGTTGCAATGATGACCATATTTTCTTATTGCTGGGGTATATGCTTCATACTGTAACTCACCTAACCATGAAATTGATCCGAAAATAATGTATGGTGTTCCAGATCTAGAAATGGACCTAAATGATCTGATTTGACCTTGATACTAACCTAGATAACATAGGGACAACCTACTGGTCCGCATTTTAGACAAAAACTTTCCCAACTAAACGTAGTTTGCTAATACTCTTTGATATGAACTGATATCCGCAGGTTGAAATCTCTTCAAAAATCATGACACAGGTTATGTTGAGAGCTGTCCTTAAAATGCTTTCAGTATCGTTGAATAATTATTACATGTATATAAAATAACCGTAAGAATAGTGAATTGCAGAACAAGCGGATATATGTTCGAATCCCACAAACATACAAGGTGTTTGGTTTAGTTTTGTTCTGTTTTGCATCATTGATATTGTTTTCTTTTTCTTCTTTTTCACTAGATATCATTATTACAGTTCAGTTTGTTGGCAAAAACGTATTTTCTAGTGCTTGCTTAAGATACAAGGACCCTTTAGCGTTATTGAACGATCTATTCAAAAGTAAGTATAACTTCAATATCACGGTTACTCTGTGACTGCGGCACATGGGAACTTGGCCCCAGATCAGTTTCCGTAGGGAAACCTCGTCGTAGTGATTGTTGTTGTTTTCACTGTGGAAAGTCCTTAAACCTTTGTTGTAAAAATAAGACTCAAGGAAACTTTTACATATAACAAATTAGTCTAGATACTAAGGCTAAAGCTTAAGCTTAGTGAGAGAAGATATCTACTATTCCCTGAAGATATTGTCTCATATAAAGTCTTAACGTACCTCTGGTATACTCCGATTTTTCCACGGGGAAGAGATATCGGATTTAACTACCTATTTCGGAATTCATATTCGACAAGTATGCACCCAGTCGCAAAACCTCGGAACACCTCGCCCAACGCCGGGCCTGTCCGAAAACACATCGAATACGTTCAAATGAAACCGAGACTTGATCGCTAACTTGGAAATTTTGTTCAATGATTTTGGTTTGTAAATCACAACTTTCATCATAAATCGTAAGTCTTTCTGTTTCATTGGCTTTGGTTTTCTTAAGTAGCAATGTGAGGATGGTTTCTGAAAACACAAATCTATAGATAAGCGAGAACAAATGTTGACATTTGTTCAAGTTTTGACCTCTCACATCTAACTAATTTGTTACCTTCCGGATGTTTAATCAGTACATTAGTTGTGTATTGATCTTTCCTAAAGAGTTGGCAACTTTGTTTCCAGTAACGACTAAGTTAACACTGTTCAACAGAGGTATGAACGTGTTTAAATAATAGAGAACAGAAACAAATTTCATCTCATTTTGAAAACAATTTTTTTCTTTTGCACAAACAGAAATTGATATAGAGTTTTTATGTAAATTAAAAAGTCATAGTTAAGGCATAACATCTACCAGGCTTTTTTCCTTTTTCGAAATCATATGGATTCTAGTCAGATTCTTGCATCTACCTGCCTAATTGGTCTGATATACTGCTATGGATTCTAGTCAGATTCTTACATCTACCTGCCTGATTGGTCTGATATACTGCTATGGATTCTAGTCAGATTCTTGCATCTACCTGCCTGATTGGTCTGATATACTGCTATGGATTCTAGTCAGATTCTTGCATCTACCTGCCTGATTGGTCTGATATACTGCTATGGATTCTAGTCAGATTCTTGCATCTACCTGCCTGATTGGTCTGATATACTGCTATGGATTCTAGTCAGATTCTTACATCTACCTGCCTGATTGGTCTGATATACTGCTATGGATTCTAGTCAGATTCTTGCATCTACCTGCCTAATTGGTCTGATATACTGCTATGGATTCTAGTCAGATTCTTGCATCTACCTGCCTAATTGGTCTGATATACTGCTATGGATTCTAGTCAGATTCTTACATCTACCTGCCTGATTGGTCTGATATACTGCTATGGATTCTAGTCAGATTCTTACATCTACCTGGCTTATTGGTCTGATATACTGCTATGGATTCTAGTCAGATTCTTACATCTACCTGCCTGATTGGTCTGATATACTGCTATGGATTCTAGTCAGATTCTTACATCTACCTGCCTAATTGGTCTGATATAATGCTATGGATTCTAGTCAGATTCTTACATCTACCTGCCTGATTGGTCTGATATACTGCTATGGACTCTAGTCAGATTCTTACATCTACCTGCCTAATTGGTCTGATATACTGCTATGGATTCTAGTCAGATTCTTACAACTGCCTGCCTGATTGGTCTGATATACTGCTATGGATTCTAGTCAGATTCTTACATCTACCTGCCTAATTGGTCTGATATACTGCTATGGATTCTAGTCAGATTCTTACAACTGCCTGCCTGATTGGTCTGATATACTGCTATGGATTCTAGTCAGATTCTTACATCTACCTGCCTAATTGGTCTGATATACTGCTATGGATTCTAGTCAGATTATTACACCTACCTGCCTGATTGGTCTGATATACTGCTATGGATTCTAGTCAGATTCTTATATCTACCTGCCTGATTGGTCTGATATACTGCTATGGATTCTAGTCAGATTTTTACACATACCTGCCTGATTGGTCTGATATACTGCTATGGATTCTAGTCAAATTCTTACATCTACCTGCCTGATTGGTCTGATATACTGCTATGGACTCTAGTCAGATTCTTACATCTACCTGGCTTATTGGTCTGATATACTGCTATGGACTCTAGTCAGATTCTTACATCTACCTGCCTGGTTGGTCTGATATACTGCTATGGATTCTAGTCAGATTCTTACATCTACCTGCCTGATTGGCCTGATATACTGCTATGGATTCTAGTCAGATTCTTACATCTACCTGGCTTATTGGCCTGATATACTGCTATGGATTCTAGTCAGATTCTTACATCTACCTGCCCGATTGGTCTGATATACTGCTATGGACTCTAGTCAGATTCTTACATCTACCTGCCTAATTGGTCTGATATACTGCTATGGATTCTAGTCAGATTCTTACAACTGCCTGCCTGATTGGTCTGATATACTGCTATGGATTCTAGTCAGATTCTTACATCTACCTGCCTAATTGGTCTGATATACTGCTATGGATTCTAGTCAGATTATTACACCTACCTGCCTGATTGGTCTGATATACTGCTATGGATTCTAGTCAGATTCTTATATCTACCTGCCTGATTGGTCTGATATACTGCTATGGATTCTAGTCAGATTCTTACATCTACCTGCCTAATTGGTCTGATATACTGCTATGGATTCTAGTCAGATTATTACACCTACCTGCCTGATTGGTCTGATATACTGCTATGGATTCTAGTCAGATTCTTATATCTACCTGCCTGATTGGTCTGATATACTGCTATGGATTCTAGTCAGATTTTTACACATACCTGCCTGATTGGTCTGATATACTGCTATGGATTCTAGTCAAATTCTTACATCTACCTGCCTGATTGGTCTGATATACTGCTATGGACTCTAGTCAGATTCTTACATCTACCTGGCTTATTGGTCTGATATACTGCTATGGACTCTAGTCAGATTCTTACATCTACCTGCCTGGTTGGTCTGATATACTGCTATGGATTCTAGTCAGATTCTTACATCTACCTGCCTGATTGGCCTGATATACTGCTATGGATTCTAGTCAGATTCTTACATCTACCTGGCTTATTGGCCTGATATACTGCTATGGATTCTAGTCAGATTCTTACATCTACCTGCCCGATTGGTCTGATATACTGCTATGGACTCTAGTCAGATTCTTACATCTACCTACCTGATTGGTCTGATATACTGCTATGGATTCTAGTCAGATTCTTACATCTACCTGCCTGATTGGTCTGATATACTGCTATGGATTCTAGTCAGATTCTTACATCTACTTGCCTGATTGGTCTGATATACTGCTATGGATTCTAGTCAGATTCTTACATCTACCTGGCTTATTGGTCTGATATACTGCTATGGATTCTAGTCAGATTCTTACATCTACCTGCCTGATTGGTCTGATATACTGCTATGGATTCTAGTCAGATTCTTACATCTACCTGGCTTATTGGTCTGATATACTGCTATGGATTCTAGTCAGATTCTTACAACTGCCTGCCTAATTGGTCTGATATACTGCTATGGATTCTAGTCAGCTTCTTACATCTACCTGCCTGATTGGTCTGATATACTGCTATGGATTCTAGTCAGATTCTTGCATCTACCTGCCTAATTGGTCTGATATACTGCAATGGACTCTAGTCAGATTCTAACATCTACCTGCCCGATTGGTCTGATATACTGCTGTGGACTCTAGTCAGATTCTTACATCTACCTGCCTGATTGGTCTGATATACTGCTGTGGATTCTAGTCAGATTCTTACATCTACCTGCCTGGTTGGGCTGATATACTGCTATGGATTCTAGTCAGATTCTTACATCTACCTGCCTGATTGGTCTGATATACTGCTGTGGATTCTAGTCAGATTCTTACATCTACCTGCCTGATTGGTCTGATATACTGCTATGGATTCTAGTCAGATTCTTACATCTACCTGCCTAATTGGTCTGATATACTGCTATGGATTCTAGTCAGATTCTTACATCTACCTGCCTGATTGTTCTGATATACTGCTATGGATTCTAGTCAGATTCTTACATCTACCTGCCTAATTGGTCTGATATACTGCTATGGATTCTAGTCAGATTCTTACATCTACCTGCCTGATTGGTCTGATATACTGCTATGGATTCTAGTCAGATTCTTATATCTACCTGCCTGATTGGTCTGATATACTGCTATGGATTCTAGTCAGATTTTTACATATACCTGCCTGATTAGTCTGATATACTGCTATGGATTCTAGTCAAATTCTTACATCTACCTGCCTGATTGGTCTGATATACTGCTATGGACTCTAGTCAGATTCTTACATCTACCTGGCTTATTGGTCTGATATACTGCTATGGACTCTAGTCAGATTCTTACATCTACCTGCCTGGTTGGTCTGATATACTGCTATGGATTCTAGTCAGATTCTTACATCTACCTGCCTGATTGGCCTGATATACTGCTATGAATTCTAGTCAGATTCTTACATCTACCTGGCTTATTGGCCTGATATACTGCTATGGATTCTAGTCAGATTCTTACATCTACCTGGCTTATTGGTCTGATATACTGCTATGGATTCTAGTCAGATTCTTACAACTGCCTGCCTAATTGGTCTGATATACTGCTATGGATTCTAGTCAGCTTCTTACATCTACCTGCCTGATTGGTCTGATATACTGCTGTGGACTCTAGTCAGATTCTTACATCTACCTGCCTGATTGGTCTGATATACTGCTGTGGATTCTAGTCAGATTCTTACATCTACCTGCCTGGTTGGGCTGATATACTGCTATGGATTCTAGTCAGATTCTTACATCTACCTGCCTGATTGGTCTGATATACTGCTGTGGATTCTAGTCAGATTCTTACATCTACCTGCCTGATTGGTCTGATATACTGCTATGGATTCTAGTCAGATTCTTACAACTGCCTGCCTAATTGGTCTGATATACTGCTATGGATTCTAGTCAGATTCTTACATCTACCTGCCTGATTGGTCTGATATACTGCTATGGATTCTAGTCAGATTCTTACATCTACCTGCCTAATTGGTCTGATATACTGCTATGGCTTCTAGTCAGATTCTTACATCTACCTGCCTGATTGTTCTGATATACTGCTAGGGATTCTAGTCAAATTCTTACATCTACCTGCCTGATTGGTCTGATATACTGCTATGGATTCTAGTCAGATTCTTACATCTACCTGCCTAATTGGTCTGATATACTGCTATGGATTCTAGTCAGATTCTTACATCTACCTGCCTGATTGTTCTGATATACTGCTATGGATTCTAGTCAGATTCTTACAACTGCATGCCTAATTGGTCTGATATACTGCTATGGATTCTAGTCAGATTCTTACATCTACCTGCCTGATTGGTCTGATATACTGCTAAAGATTCTAGTCAGATTCTTACATCTACCTGCCTTGTTGGTCTGATATACTGCTATAGACTCTAGTCAGAGTCTTACATCTACCTGCCTGATTGGTCTGATATACTGATATGGATTCTAGTCAGATTCTTACATCTACCTGCCTGACTGGTCTTATATACTGCAATGGATTCTAGTCAGATTCTTACATCTACCTGCCTGATTGGTCTGATATACTGCTATGGTTTCTAGTCAGATTCTTACATCTACCTGCCTGATTGGTCTGATATACTGCTATGGTTTCTAGTCAGATTCTTACATCTACCTGCCTGATTGGTCTGATATACTGCTATGGATTCTAGTCAGATTCTTACATCTACCTGCCTAATTGGTCTGATATACTGCTATGGATTCTAGTCAGATTCTTACATCTACCTGCCTAATTGGTCTGATATACTGCTTTGGATTCTAGTCAGATTCTTACATCTACCTGCCTGATTGGCCTGATATACCGCTATGGATTCTAGTCAGATTCTTACATCTACCTGCCTGATTGGTTTGATATACTGCTATGGATTCTAGTCAGATTCTTACATCTACCTGCCTGATTGGTCTTATATACTGCTATGGATTCTAGTCAGATTCTTACATCTACCTGCCTAATTGGTCTGATATACTGCTATGGATTCTAGTCAGATTCTTACATCTACCTGCCTGATTGGCCTGATATACTGCTGTGGATTCTAGTCAGAATCTTACATCTACCTGCCTAATTGGTCTGATATACTGCTATGGATTCTAGTCAGATTCTTACATCTACCTTCCTGATTGGTCTGATATACTGCTATGGATTCTAGTCAGATTATTGCATCTACCTGCCTAATTGGTCTGATATACTGCTATGGATTCTAGTCAGATTCTTACATCTACCTGCCTGATTGGTCTGATATACTGCTATGGATTCTAGTCAGATTCTTACATCTACCTGCCTGATTGGTCTTATATACTGCTATGGATTCTAGTCAGATTTTTACATCTACCTGCCTGATTGGTCTGATATACTGCTATGGATTCTAGTCAGATTCTTACATCTACCTGCCTGATTGGTCTGATATACTGCTATGGATTCTAGTCAGATTCTTACATCTACCTGCCTGATTGGCCTGATATACTGCGATGGATTCTAGTCAGATTCTTACATCTACCTGCCTGATTGGCCTGATATACTGCTATGGATTCTAGTCAGATTCTTACATCTACCTGCCTAATTGGTCTGATATACTGCTATGGACTCTAGTCAGTTTCAGTTTCAGTTTATTTGTACTCTCAACACATACATATACACAATACATGATATGATAAATGTGACATGAGGTATTAAATATATAATCAGTACATACGGTTGGGAAAAACCAGGCTGTAGTAAACATGTATACAATACATATTTTAAAATAAAATACAGTAATGTTAATGGTTGTAGATATTACAATTGTAGCTAGGATATAGTGAGCTATATTAACAACGAATAATGACTAGCCAGGTGGACGGCGGAAGTGTTGCATAACAATATTAACAAATATACCGAGTTTTGTGAGGATATTAGTATCTTGCTCGCACATTATCTTAGCGAAATCTAAAGTGTTAGCATTCATGAGGTTTAAGAAGCCAATATAGCGTTTACGTTTATCGGAGAAATATGAACATCTAAATATGTAGTGGAATTCATCTCCAATATCACCGTTATTACAGAGGTTGCACACACGTTGGTTTCTCTCTAGACCAAACCATCTACCTGTTTCAACTGGCAGGCGATTGTTACACATCCGGTAATTAACTATATAATTTACATATTTTTCTGGCAAAGTACAGAGATAATTTTCAAGTACGGGTTGTGTTTTAAATATTCTATAGTAAACACATTTTGGTGCATTATGTACATCGTTTTTCCAGATTTCAGTATATTTAGATTTTAGCATGCATTCAACAAAGGATAGCAATGTGGATCTAGATCCAATAAAATGTTGTGATTCCCAAACATGTCCAAGATTGCATTCATACAATGTATTTTTAACAGTTTCAAACCAATTGTATGTTTTACCATTATTTGTTATATCATTTATGAGAAATTTGTACAACAATGATGACAAGGTACCATGATTATGGCAAAGTTTGTACCAAAATCCGATAATTCTTTTCTTAATATAAATACTCATTGGAAAACGACCAAGATCACCATATAACATTACATGGGGGGTAGTCTTTTTAACATTAAGTATATGCTTCATAAAATCGGTATGGACCTTTTCAATAAGGCTTAGGTCTCCGTATCCCCAAACCTCACTAGCATACAGTAAGACAGGGACAATAGTGTTATCGAAAAGTTTAAGTTGGCAATCGACAGGTAGGCAAAGATTTCTTATTTTTGTATATAAACTAAACAATGCTTTCCTTGCTTGTTCTATAGAATGTAGTTTGGCAGCAAGAAAACGTCTGTTTATAGTAAATACTACACCTAGGTATTTAAATGAATTTACGACTTCAAAATGCATATTTTGTACAACAATTTTTCTTTTCTGT
Organism: Sinonovacula constricta; assembly: GCA_007844125.1. Taxonomy (NCBI): domain Eukaryota; kingdom Metazoa; phylum Mollusca; class Bivalvia; order Cardiida; family Solecurtidae; genus Sinonovacula; species Sinonovacula constricta. The sequence goes on from CM017572.1 coordinate 37,529,614, forward strand.
CTAATGCTATCACCAAACACCATTACTTTTGTTTTCTCAGAGTTTATCTTAAGCTTCCATGTATTGCAGTATTCTACAAACAGGGATAATGTTGAAATAAGGTCATTTTCAGATTTTGCAAAAATCACAGTATCATCAGCATACAATAGAACATACAATTTAAGATATAAATCTAGGTCAGTGTCAAACAGAGAAACACATTTACTCTCCTTAACAGATAGAAAGTTCTCTAGGTCATTCAGAAATAACGAAAACAGGATTGGGGAGAGGTTTTCCCCTTGACGTAGACCATTACTGCAGGCAAATGGCTGTGACATATCACCATTACATAGCACACTAGATTTTATACCACTATACAAGTTTTTAATAACGTTAAATAGTTTCCCGCTTACATTGTAACTAGCAAGCTTTGCCCATAGAGCAGACCGCCACACAGAATCAAAAGCTTTCTGGAAGTCTACAAATGCGCAGAAAAGCTTTGTTCGTCTAGTTTTACAATATTCAGAAAGCATATGTATTACAAAGATATTGTCAACAGTAGAATGATTACGTCTGAAACCGCATTGATTATGGTTTAAAAGGTTATTAGACTCTATATAATCAGTAAGTCTTTGATTAATAATACATGTAAATAATTTGCCCAGACAGCTTAATAGGGTAATAGGTCTATAATTCTCTGGCTGTTTAATATCACCCTTGTTTTTGTAAATTGGTACTATAATGCCACTTAGCCAACTTTTTGGCAAAGTACCACTTGTCAATATAAGGTTAAAAAGTTTAACATACACAGGCAACAATAGTGAGCAAGAGTGTTTAATATATTCGTTTAACACCGTATCAGGGCCACCAGCTTTTCCACACTTGAGATCTGCAATACACTTACTTATTTCGGCAGCTGTTATATCAACATCAAGATTATTTGGTATGTTGACGTCAGGAAAATTAACATCAGGTACAGGCTCGTCGCCGTCTACATGTACATTTAAATCTTCAAAGAACTTGAAAAATATGTTGTTTTCTAAAACAATATGTCGTTTTGGTTGACCAAGACTATTTATATACTGCCAATACAGTTTAGGTGATTTGCTTCTCATGTTCCGTATATACTTTTTAAAACCATGTTTATACTCGTTAACTGACTTACGTATTACCTTTTTATATGTTTTGCCAGCTGCAGTCATGTTTGTTCTGTTTTGCAATGTTTTACTTTTAGAGAATTTACGCTTTTGTGCATGAAAATTATTTCGGGCATTCTGGCATTCGGTGTTAAACCATTTTTTAACATTTGTTCTCTTACGTTTACGGGACTTGTTGACAGTGATAGTGCCAAAAGTAAGTTTAGCAGCACCGTTTAAAGTATTACACAAGGATGAGACTACACTATTTATGATGACCTCATCACTACTCAGTGTGTTATCCAAAATCGCATGTAATTCAATTATGGCATCTAGACTTATGTTATTGATAAAACTATCCTTCATGTCATTTTGCCACTTTTTTATTTTAGTAACAGTTTTTAACGATTTTATTGGCTCAGATTCCATGCATCGTAAGTTTACCTTGACTGCACAATGTACGTCAGATAGCAGAGGGCAGAATTCAACAATTTCAAATTCACACAATAGTTCAATCGCTTTACAAGATGTAACAACATAATCTACCACAGACATTCCTTTGCATGTGGATTCACCAATATCTTTATCTTTAAACGCTCTACCATTCAGAATTACGAATTCATGATGTTTGCAAAAATCTATCAAGTTCAGGCCAACACGATTTGTAGACCTGTCCTTTGAAACACGTGTCAATGAGATGTCATTACTTATGAGTACACTTGTCAAGTTCTCTTGAAAAACGTTAGCTGTGTCGATATCAACCTGTTCGAAAACAAAACTATCTGCAGTTAGAATATCAGGTTCAGAGCCGGTTCTACCATTAAAATCCCCAAATATAAACATAAACTTATTTTCTGTAGCATATCTATGCAACTCATCAAAAAATAAATCGTGCAGATCGCTTCTGAAATACTTGGAATTTTCTGGTGGGATATAGACTGCACCAAATAGAACATCTTCGTCAGTTTTAAATAAGGATTTAGACAACTTAAACCATAGGACATATTCACAATCTGAATTTATGACAGTAAGGTGTGAGGCGTAATCGTGTTTCACGAAAACTCCTATACCGCCAGATTTACGTACAGTTGGTTGTTTTCTATTTTTAGATATAAAATCGTAGTTTTCAAAATCAATAACATCAAATTCGTCAAGTTTTGTTTCACAACATGAGACAACATCGAAAGTTGATACAAAATTACAAAATTCTGGTTGATTTAACTTAGAAATAAGACCACAAACGTTTAGCGAGCAACACGATAGATGAAGTGGTGGATCACCACCCTGGCTGTCTTATAGGTGAGTGCTGGGCTGTTCCTGGGACTGGATGCGGTTTGTCTGGCGCCGCGCGTCATTTGCTCGGTACTGAACACCGTCCACATACAGTTTATCGCGCACCAGATGTACACGTTTTCCATCGCGTCGGAGATTCCGCATGGTTGGATAGAGTCCACGTCTAACTTCTTCAATCTCTTCCGGGAACTGCTCACTAATTCCGAAGTTAGTCCCTTTAAGCTTGAACGCAGCACGCCTAACGATTTCACGTTCCTTGAAGAGGGTGAACTTCGCTACTATGGGTCGCGGTGTGTCTTTGCGTGACCGTTGCGTAGGGGCTATGCGATGCACTCGATCGAACTTGACATCACTGATTTGTAGGTGCTGTTTTAGAAAAGAGCTCAGAATCTCTTCAGTGTCTTCAAAGCGTCGCCCATTCGAGTTCTGAAACTGTTCAGGGATGTGAGAAAAAATGAGGTTGTCCCTCATACTACGGCATTTTAAGTCAATCAGATCGTCACGAAGTGACTTGTTGAGATCGCTAAATTCATGAAGAGAACGCTTCAGATCTTCATTAACGGACTGTGTTCGTTCAATCTCTAATTGCATGAGGTTTTGACTGGCTTTGCTCCTATTACAGGTTTCAAGTATGGTGTCGTATTGATCACTAATAAATGCGACAGAGTCTTTCAGTTCACTTGTGCATTGTTCGTTCATATCCAGCCTGGATTCAATAGTGCAAAGTTTAGCGCTCATATTTGTAATATTTCTCTCAATATCATCAAGCTTATCTAATTTATCAAGCTTGGCCAACCCCTTTTCCATCGCCATGAGTTTCGTCATCACAGCGTCATATGCGGAGGGCGACATCTGTGCTGGTTGTCTGGTGGCAGACAAGACACGGCCCGTGTCCAGGTCTAGGTAAGAGAGTTCATAGTCTACCGATGAATCAGAACCGAGCGTAGGACGCGGGCGCTTGTTTGCCCGAGACTTCGTAGTGTTGTCACAGGAATGCACTGGCACTGGGGTTGAGGTGCGTTGGTCAGATGCCATGGTAAGATTGAGCTAAGACAAGCTATTCGAAACAAATACAACACAGGCAAAGAGTGCTTAGTACAATAGCGAGTGCAAATTATTATATACACTGTTTCAGTATATGTGATATTTGTATTACATTATATGTATATTATATCAATATGATTTGCTATGCTAAACTATGTGTCGTGGTATTTTGGCTATTTATGGTAACATGCTATAGTGTATGTTTACACACACAAACAGGTATGCACACCTCGTAGATTTGGGCAGAATTAATATACCGGGGGATGGGACCCGATAACAGCGTGTCGAGTGACCAAACTCACGTAATTAAAATGTATCTGGTTGACTTGTTAAGTAGTACCAGTTATAGTAATGGATCACTTATATGAACGAAGGTCAGGTAAATTCAGACAAGGAAAATTATCGTGCTCGTTTACACGCAAACCGTTCGATTGACTCGCTCAACCGTAAAATTTTGCTGCGAAAAGAATGTCCGTTATACAGGCATACAGGTGTATACTAGCTAGACCCACTCAACCGTGGGATTAATGGCGACTCAAAATATCAATGTTGAACATACGAAAAGAGGCGTGAAAGGATTTTTCTAGTAGATGTACCTAAAAAAACACGCTAAGACTTATATCATGCAACGAGCGGTCTCTTTACCTTTAATTTAGAAACAAAAATTTAGTTCCAAAGTTCCAGAAACAAAATAAAAACAGGTAAATATAAGAGAGCCAAAATAAACACGACTAACCTACAGCCTGGTTCCCATATGGATTCTAGTCAGATTATTACATCTACCTGCCTGATTGGGCGGATATACTGCTATGGATTCTAGTCAGATTCTTACATCTACCTGCCTGATTGGTCTGATATACTGCTATGGACTCTAGTCAGATTATTACATCTACCTGCCTGATTGGTCTGATATACTGCAAGGGATTCTAGTCAGATTCTTGCATCTACCTGCCTGATTGGTCTGATATACTGCTATGGACTCTAGTCAGATTCTTACATCTACCTGCCTAATTGGTCTGATATACTGCTATGGATTCTAGTCAGATTCTTACATCTACCTGCCTCATTGGTCTGATATACTGCTATGTATTCTAGTCAGACTCTTACATCTACCTGCCTGATTTGTCTGATATACTGCTATGGATTCTTGTCAGATTCTTACATCTACCTGCCTAATTGGTCTGATATACTGCTATGGACTCTAGTCAGATTCTTACATCTGCCTGCCTGATTGGTCTGATATACTGCTATGGATTCTAGTCAGATTCTTACATCTACCTGCCTGATTGGGCTGATATACTGCTATGGATTCTAGTCAGATTCTTACATCTACCTGCCTGATTGGTCTGATATACTGCTGTGGATTCTAGTCAGATTCTTACATCTATCTGCCTGATTGGTCTGATATACTGCTATGGATTCTAGTCAGATTCTTACAACTGCCTGCCTAATTGGTCTGATATACTGCTATGGATTCTAGTCAGATTCTTACATCTACCTGCCTGATTGGTGTGATATACTGCTATGGATTCTAGTCAGATTCTTACATCTACCTGCCTAATTGGTCTGATATACTGCTATGGATTCTAGTCAGATTCTTACATCTACCTGCCTAATTGGTCTGATATACTGCTATGGATTCTAGTCAGATTCTTACATCTACCTGCCTGATTGTTCTGATATACTGCTATGGATTCTAGTCAAATTCTTACATCTACCTGCCTGAATGGTCTGATATACTGCTATGGATTCTAGTCAGATTCTTACATCTACCTGCCTAATTGGTCTGATATACTGCTATGGATTCTAGTCAGATTCTTACATCTACCTGCCTGATTGTTCTGATATACTGCTATGGATTCTAGTCAGATTCTTACAACTGCCTGCCTAATTGGTCTGATATACTGCTATGGATTCTAGTCAGATTCTTACATCTACCTGCCTCATTGGTCTGATATACTGCTATGGATTCTAGTCAGATTCTTACATCTACCTGCCTGATTGGTCTGATATACTGCTATGGATTCTAGTCAGATTCTTACATCTACCTGCCTGATTGGTCTGATATACTGCTATGGATTCTTGTCAGATTCTTACATCTACCTGCCTGATTGGTCTGATATACTGCTATGGATTCTAGTCAGATTCTTACATCTACCTGCCTGATTGGTCTGATATACTGCTATGGATTCTAGTCAGATTATTACATCTACCTGCCTGATTGGTCTGATATACTGCAAGGGATTCTAGTCAGATTCTTGCATCTACCTGCCTGATTGGTCTGATATACTGCTATGGACTCTAGTCAGATTCTTACATCTACCTGCCTAATTGGTCTGATATACTGCTATGGATTCTAGTCAGATTCTTACATCTACCTGCCTCATTGGTCTGATATACTGCTATGGATTCTAGTCAGATTCTTACATCTACCTGCCTGATTGGTCTGATATACTGCTATGGATTCTTGTCAGATTCTTACAACTGCCTGCCTGATTGGTCTGATATACTGCTATGGATTCTAGTCAGATTCTTACATCTACCTGCCTGATTGGTCTGATATACTGCTATGGATTCTAGTCAGATTCTTACATCTACCTGCCTGATTGGTCTGATATACTGCTATGGATTCTAGTCAGATTCTTACATCTACCTGCCTCATTGGTCTGATATACTGCTATGGATTCTAGTCAGACTCTTACATCTACCTGCCTGATTGGTCTGATATACTGCTATGGATTCTAGTCAGATTCTTACATCTACCTGCCTGGTTGGTCTGATATACTGCTATGGATTCTAGTCAGATTATTACATCTACCTGCCTGATTGGTCTGATATACTGCTATGGATTCTAGTCAGATTCTTACATCTACCTGCCAGATTGGTCTGATATACTGCTATGGATTCTAGTCAGATTCTTACATCTACCTGCCTGATTGGTCTGATATACTGCTATGGATTCTAGTCAGATTCTTACAGCTGCCTGCCTAATTGGTCTGATATACTGCTATGGACTCTAGTCAGATTCTTACATCTACCTGCCTGATTGGTCTGATATACTGCTATGGATTCTAGTCAGATTCTTACATCTATCTGCCTAATTGGTCTGATATACTGCTATGGACTCTAGTCAGATTCTTACATCTACCTGCCTGATTGGTCTGATATACTGCTATGGATTCTAGTCAGATTCTTACATCTACCTGCCTAATTGGTCTGATATACTGCAATGGATTCTAGTCAAATTCTTACATCTACCTGCCTAATTGGTCTGATATACTGCTATGGATTCTAGTCAGATTCTTACATCTACCTGCCTAATTGGTCTGATATACTGCTATGGACTCTAGTCAGATTCTTACATCTACCTGCCTGATTGGTCTGATATACTGCTATGGATTCTAGTCAGATTCTTACATCTACCTGCCTGATTGGTCTGATATACTGCTATGGATTCTAGTCAGATTCTTACATCTACCTGCCTGATTGGTCTGATATACTGCAATGGATTCTAGTCAGATTCTTACATCTACCTGCCTAATTGGTCTGATATACTGCTATGGATTCTAGTCAGATTCTTACATCTACCTGCCTGATTGGTCTGATATACTGCTATGGATTCTAGTCAGATTCTTACAACTGCCTGCCTAATTGGTCTGATATACTGCTATGGATTCTAGTCAGATTCTTACATCTACCTGCCTGATTGGTCTGATATACTGCTATGGATTCTAGTCAGATTCTTACATCTACCTGCCTGATTGGTCTGATATACTGCTATGGATTCTAGTCAGATTCTTACATCTACCTGCCTGATTGGTCTGATATACTGCTATGGATTCTAGTCAGATTCTTACATCTATCTGCCTAATTGGTCTGATATACTGCTATGGATTCTAGTCAGATTCTTACATCTACCTGCCTGATTGGTCTGATATACTGCTATGGACTCTAGTCAGATTCTTACAACTGCCTGCCTAATTGGTCTGATATACTGCTATGGACTCTAGTCAGATTCTTACATCTACCTGCCTGATTGGTCTGATATACTGCTATGGATTCTAGTCAGATTCTTACATCTACCTTACTGATTGGCCTGATATACTGCTATGGATTCTAGTTAGATTCTTACATCTACCTGCCTGATTGGTCTGATATACTGCTATGGACTCTAGTCAGATTCTTACATCTACCTGCCTGATTGGTCTGATATACTGCTATGGATTCTAGTCAGATTATTACATCTACCTGCCTAATTGGTCTGATATACTGCTATGGATTCTAGTCAGATTCTTGCATCTGCCTGCCTAATTGGTCTGATATACTGCTATGGATTCTAGTCAGATTCTTACATCTACCTGCCTGATTGGTCTGATATACTGCTATGGATTCTAGTCAGATTCTTACATCTACCTGCCTGATTGGTCTGATATACTGCTATGGATTCTAGTCAGATTCTTACATCTACCTGCCTGATTGGTCTGATATACTGCTATGGATTCTAGTCAGATTCTTACATCTGCCTGCCTGATTGGTCTAATATACTGCTATGGATTCTAGTCAGATTCTTACATCTACCTGCCTGATTGGTCTGATATACTGCTATGGATTCTAGTCAGATTCTTGCATCTACCTGCCTGATTGGTCTTATATACTGCTATGGATTCTAGTCAGATTCTTACATCTACCTGCCTGATTGGTCTGATATACTGCTATAGACTCTAGTCAGATTCTTACATCTACCTGCCTGATTGGTCTGATATACTGCTATGGATTCTAGTCAGATTCTTACATCTACTTGCCTAATTGGTCTGATATACTGCTATGGATTCTAGTCAGATTCTTACATCTACCTGCCTGATTGGTCTGATATACTGCTATGGATTCTATTCAGATTCTTACAACTGCCGGCCTGATTGGTCTGATATACTGCTATGGATTCTAGTCAGATTCTTGTATCTACCTGCCTAATTGGTCTGATATACTGCTATGGATTCTAGTCAGATTCTTACATCTACCTGCCTAATTGGTCTGATATACTGCTATGGATTCTAGTCAGATTCTTACAACTGCCTGCCTGATTGGTCTGATATACTGCTATGGATTCTAGTCAGATTCTTACAACTGCCTGCCAAGTTTCCTTGCCATATTGTAAAGGTCTCTAGTGAAATTCTTACATCTGCCTGCCAAGTTGCCTTGACATATTGTTATGGACACTAATCAGATTCATGCATCTGTCTGTCAAGCTGCTTTGACATATTGTTATGGACACTAATCAGATTCATACATCTGCCTGCCAAGTTGCCTTGACATATTGTTATGGACACTAATCAGATTTATACATCTGTCTGCCAAGTTGCCTTGACATATTGTTATAGGATACTAGTCAGATTCATACATCTGCCTGCCAAGTTGCCTTGACATATTGTAATGGACACTAATCAGATTCATACATCTGTCTGCAAAGTTGCTTTGACATATTGTTATGGACACTAATCAGATTCATACATCTGCCTGCCAAGTTGCTTTGACATATTGTTATGGACACTAGTCAGATTCATACATCTGTCTGCCAAGTTGCCTTGACATATTGTTATAGGATACTAGTCAGATTCATACATCTGCCTGCCAAGTTGCCTTGACATATTGTTATGGACACTAATCAGATTCATACATCTGCCTGCCAAGTTGCCTTGACATATTGTTATGGACACTAGTCAGATTCATACATCTGTCTGCCAAGTTGCCTTGACATATTGTAATGGACACTAAAAGATTCATACATCTGCCTGCCAAGTTGCTTTGACATATTGTAATGGACACTAATCAGATTCATACATCTGTCTGCCAAGTTGCTTTGACATATTGTTATGGACACTAATCAGATTCATACATCTGCCTGCCAAGTTGCCTTGACATATTGTTATGGAGACTAATCAGATTCATACTTCTGCCTGCCAAGTTGCTTTGACATATTGTTATGGACACTAATCAGATTCATACTTCTGCCTGCCAAGTTGCCTTGACATATTGTTATGGACACTAGTCAGATTCATACATCTGCCTGCCAAGTTGCCTTGACATATTGTTATGTACACTAATCAGATTCATACATCTGCCTGCCAAGTTGCTTTGACATATTGCAAGAGACTCTAATCAAACTCATACATCTGCCTGCCAAGTTGCCTGGACATATTGTTATGGACACTAATTAGATTCATACATCTATCTTCCAAGTTGCCTTGACATGTTGTTATGGACACTAATCAGATTCATACATCTGCCTGCCAAGTTGCCTTGACATATTGTTATGGACACTAATCAGGTTCATACATCTGTCTACCAAGTTGCTTTAACATATTGTTATGGACACTAATCAGATTCATACATCTGCCTGCCAAGTTGCCTTGACATATTGTTATGGACACTAATCAGATTCATACTTCTGCCTGCCAAGTTGCTTTGACATATTGTTATGGACACTAATCAGATTCATACATCTGCCTGCCAAGTTGCCTTGGCATATTGTTATGGACACTAGTCAGATTCATACATCTGTCTGCCAAGTTGCCTTGACATATTGTTATGGACACTAATCAGATTCATACATCTGCCTGCCAAGTTGCTTTGACATATTCTTATGGACACTAATCAGATTCATACATCTGTCTGCCAGGTTGCCTTGACATATTGTTATGGACACTAGTCAGATTCATACATCTGTCTGCCAAGTTGCCTTGACATATTGTTATGGACACTAATCAGATTCATACATCTGCCTGCCAAGTTGCTTTGACATATTGTTATGGACACTAATCAGATTCATACATCTGCCTGCCAAGTTGCTTTGACATATTGTTATGGAGACTAATCAGATTCATACATCTGCCTGCCAAGTTGGTTTGACATATTGTTATGGACACTAATCAGATTCATACATCTGTCTGCCAAGTTGCCTTGACATATTGTTATGGACACTAATCAGATTCATACATTTGCCTGCCAAGTTGCTTTGACATATTGCAAGAGACTCTAATCAGACTTTCTTGAATTGATCGCTGGTAGAGAGGATTTCGGTCACTTCTTTATAAGCCTGTACAAATCGTTTAAAACCCACTAGATTCTTTACAAATTTAAGAACAATTTGGATTTCTTCTAAAATAAATATCGATGTCAGTGTGTATTACCCGGTCGATGGTATTAATCGACCCCAAAAGTAAGTGGACTTGTGGTTTTCTCAGTACAAAAATAGCTGCGCAGCTTGGGTTGGATAGGAAATGCATGTTTATAATGACAAATGAGGTGTTACGCTTCACTTTCAAGATAGGTGTATAACACCAATAAAAATAAATTTCGCAGGATCTTTTCAGGTAACAATAATTGATTTGGTTGTTGGAAAATAAAATGTTTGGTCCAAAGAGTCAGATACTACTTTTAATACTTCTCAAGTATGTAGTCAGTTTGCTAATATCTTAATCTTTGACACAAACATCAACTGCTGTGGCAAAATGCGTCATTTTACCTGGATTATCAAATAAACGCATGTTCACGCATTTTTCAATTTACATTCTTTAAATAAACCGATACGATACAGCAATTTTTCGGAATGGAATTTATTGAAGCTTTTCCATAGAAATCAAACTAAGAAACACTGTTACTAGAGTACATAAACAAAATCTAACCTTGAAAAAATAGAAAATCACACTCATTGTGTTTAAAGAATTTTAAAAATGCAGAATACGTACTACACTCAAGTAATGCAAGTAACAGACATCATAACTATTTTCTTAAACAGCAATGATGACAATACTTTCTAACAAACTTTTCAGAACAGTTAGCTTTAACTATCCTAACTCGTGTGTACGGGCACCTTTAAATCATTCCAAAAACAGAGCAAACAAGTTAACAAATTATTGTGATAATAAAAAGATGAAAAAATGATAAAACATTGATGTTAGACACTGAGAGGTAAAAATATAATAATTTAACCAGAAATAAACTCCATAAACCAAAAAATGAAAGAATTTATTAAGTCACGTGATAAAGTTGATCTCACAAAACATCACTTTTAAGCAGAAAAAAACAGATGTCATTACCTAATAAGATAATAATAATATTAATTTATACCATAATAACATTTTTACAATAAGAACTTACATCAAGTGGGGGTTTAAAGCTGCCAAAAGTGTCAAAGCTAGAAAGAAGAAAAATGCGCCAAACGCATGGTAAAATCAGGTGAGCTAACTCAAAAGAAAAATTTGGAACATATATATATATTCTGCGGCACTATAAAATATAAGATTTCGGAAAACAGCTGGCAGTACAAGCAATAATATTTCGGGTCTGAAATAGTCGCACATCAAGACTACGCTAAACGCCACATTTAAAAATGACTATTTCAAGTCAGCTCTCAAAAAACACCAATCCTTGTATGGAACAGTAAACAGCACAAGCTTAGTGAGCAGGGTCGCCGACCCTGCTTGGCATTGAATGATCATGTTTGCTCTCGCTGAAAGCTGCCTCAATTGTTTAGAAGGATTGATTTCCGCATAGCAAACATACAATGGTTAATAGACGATTCTTTTGTCCGGCATAAAGATGCTACAAAAGCAATTATGAAATTAGAAAAATAAGAGTAACCATGAAATGTTTCCAATACCAATGGTGACGCAAAAAAGTGCCAGCACTTATTCCCATTCCCAGAAAAAAATAACTGGCAGGCATATATAACAAATATACACTGCTAACATAATGCATCTATCATGGATACTGTATGGCCAATGGAAAACAGTTCAAATCTTAAACTGCTTGGTTAGACTTTTGTGATTCAAACACACTAGTTGAATTTTCACCAAAGAATCTTGATTTGTGTCACTTTCGGATTGGGCGAATAAAAATAGTCATTACAATTTTTAAACTATTTTAACTAATCTGTTTAAGCGCGTGCATTAAAAATCGACTGTGCGTATAGTACTTCAGGTGTTTACGTTTGTCAGAAACATCACCCGTATCGGTTCGATGATAACGTATTTTAAAAATAAACATGGCGCACAGATTACTTTTTTCGAAGTGTCAATTTGAGTCCATGACCTTTTAAATTTTCCGTCTAAAAGCGAAACATAAGAAACCAATAACACCTTTAAAGACTTCAAAACAAGTGAAACATTTTCTTTCCACATAGAAGGAAACTATATGTATCAATATTGTTTGTTTCATACCGTAAAAATTACCATTTTAGAGATAAAAAGAGATAAGATACACGATAATAAACGATCTGTCAACAAATCTTTGACTATTCGCGGCACCTTATTTGGGTGACATATAAATGACTCTTAAGGTTGTTTAAAAACAAAGCGTACACCACCAAAAAATCAATAATTAAAGAATTAATAGGAAAAAAGTTGTTGATGTTCAGTTTGAGGAAGTTAAATTAGAAAACGATATGATAAGGAAATTTGTATGGTCTCTACATAGTGCTGTACTTGTATGCTGATCTAGCATATAGGCGACTGAGATTACAGAGTCGCATTCATGAATAGTGAGGTAAAAACAATCGTGCTACGTTATTAGTAAGCAATGCAACATTATTTTCATCATTTTTCTAACCTCAGATGTAACACGATAAATAAATATTTCTAGACACACTGCAGCAAATGGTGCAGTTCTTGATTAGATGGTTCCTGACTGAAGCTGTCCGATCTGGATGTAGAGTGTTTGCTTGTGGCAATTCGTGTTAAACAGGATACGGACGAGAAACCATTTATAATCACATAATGTTAAATCTGAATGCCAGCGGTGGCATGTTTAAGGTTTTCATGCAATAGTCAGGGACGTAACTTAACAGAAAAGCATGTATAGGCACCTTCAATCCAGAGTCGGGGGTAGAGGTGTACGTGGGAAGGCTCACATAATATTTAGGCGAACGATATCCGGTTAAGGGGGACTGTACTCAGCCATGTTTAATGTTTATATTTAAAACGTTAACCGCTCTATCACCTTCGCTTGGTTTCCGATGCTTAGAGTAGCGTCAACATATTTTTGTATATACGAATACTGGCTCATATATTATATACGAATTTTCTATACATGCTTTTGCTACGCTTTTTAGTAACAATTCAAAACACTATGTACCTATGGAATTAGGCACAAAAGGATGTGTGAGAATCTGAAGCTCATGTATACACCATGACCCCCATCCCATATTATAGTGAGATACGGACGTTATTGAATGTGTTGGAAAAAGAGGAATTATTTAACCACCGTCTGTGTGTAGTTGCTGTTTTTAATTTTAAAAATATTTGTGCCAATTATTATATGTTACATGCTGTGCAAACAATGGATATATCCTATTGATCTTTTATGTTAAACATTAGGTCATCATACATGATAAATAAAGTTCGTTTTCGTGATTTTGAGTTTTTTCGTCTCTAGGACCAAAAGTCAAATGAGTGATTTATTGAAAGAAACAATAAAGACTACATTCCTACATAAAAATAAGTATTTTTGCAATCTTAAGTATGAAAATCACGATTATCTCAACATTAAAACTCAAACATTTTTTGGTAAAAGGTCATTCGGGAATTAGTTTATATTTGATATAATATGTTTAAGTAATGTATTTATTTGTTGTTTTTTTAGTCAATCTAGCAACAATTTACAAACAATCTACAAACAATTGCCAGGGGAGAAATATAAACCATGACATGTTTCACGCACAAACAATGTGCATGCTACGTGCTCCTATTGATGCTGGTTCTGTCCCAGATGCACTTAAATTCCGGTCAGCACGTGCTGCTACAAGGCAACGTCACGGTGGTGGGATTGTTCCAAATACTGCAGAATAGCGATGGTGCCTGTTTAGAACATGTGGATGTGAAGTTTGTTATGTTAGCAGAGGCCGTCAAATGGTACATTGATCGTCTGAACACCGCCAACAGCCTGCCCTTTAAGATAGGTAAAAATCACGTTATTTATTTCGTTCTCGTCCTCCTCCTTATTCTCCTCGTCATTGTCCTACCAACGCCACCTTCGGTTTAACTTCCACCACCAACAGCACCATCATTATCACCATCATAATCATCATCCTCTTCGTTGTAGTCAAACTTTCCTTCTGATTTGTGACGTCATTGAGCGTGAAACATGAATGCTGGCTTTGCATTACTGTATATACTTCTTCCTACGCCAATCCTCTTATCCCAGATTATTTGTGCAATGTTTTCCAGGACTAAAGGGCTACCCCACATGCAGGTCGACAGATATTGCTGCAAGGGCCGCTATCAGTATCCTACAGGAGTCCCTGAATGCGCCGAACAACACGATTGTTGGTAAGTCAACATGTTGTTTTCTTATATAATCCCCAATGTTTTCTCAATAACAAAATAAACAGTTAACTGTAAAAGATGATTTACCTTCATGTTTAAGGCAAGCCATACATCATTAATCGGAAACCGTAAATCAAAACTCAATTTCTTTTTAGTTATGTTCAGCAATAAATGTTCTATCAAAAAATGAGTAATAACGCGACATTAGGTTTTTGATTTTTTGTCGTAGAGACTTTTCCAGTATATCCGGTGTTTATCAAAATGGCGTCGTACGGCCGTGACAAACGCGGTCGATTCACTTCAGAAAAGAAAAAACGATCTATTAGCAAAACTCACGTGATGATCGATCACAATTTCGGTGTAGGACATACTTGTGATTTACCACAGTGTTTATCGAAGGAGTGCCCGCTGCCAAACAACATTAACCGGCAAAAATGTCAGCCGTGACAGTTGGAAGACTGAACGAAGAATCATAGAATAACAAGTTCTTCTCCGGTCATTGCAATGCTGCAAGGCATGTCGCCAAGGTCCAGTACCGCTCACGTATGACAGTGTAGTTGGGGAGTTACAACGTGGTTTTGGGTGTATTTGTATGTACAGTGTTCAAAAATTGAGTGTCCCCTATGGGAATACCCACAGGGCCCCCGGATCTAAAGGCATCCCCTCATTTGCTGTCAATACCTAGCTTGGAACAGGTAAATAAACATGTTCGTATTTAAAAAAAAAATGAATGTAATATAGACTTAATGTACATAAGTAGAATAGTCTTTTATATTCTACATTTGTAGTTTGTTACATTTCAGATGATTATTTAATAATTTTATGAAACTTTATGAAAGCTACACAAGTAGAAACAAAGTGCGCTTAAAAATAAACAATTTTTATTGTATTTAACTATTAACTTTTATTTTTAGCAATGATTGATAGTCTCGGCGGTCCGGATAAGGTCAACAACTTCCTGTCGACTCTGAATATCAGGCCTATCAACCCCAAGAATTTAAAGGTACCTTTTTAGTGTTTATCATTAATATTGGTTATAAACACTCATTACATATTGATTATTAAAAAATGATTCTTGGTATACAAAATGAAGTACCATTTCATGTTGTTATTATTGTTTTATGTTAACAACACGTGTTTGCCCTTTTTATTTTTTAACATGTCCATATTGATGTATTATAAACACAGGGGCATTTTTTCTTCCTGTGTACAACATATCACTTCGTTTTTGTACAGGCAAATGAGTCATTCTTTACATATAACAATTCTCAAAACCATACATCAATTTATAGGTGATGGAGCGCAGGGCTGGAAGTTACGTGCAGTCCGTGGCGTGGAGTCGACACTGAATGCTGCAAATAATTCATTCGCCATGGAAATGCAGTTGAAGAGCATCTAGTCGTTGAGTGTTCTCCTGTACAATGGAGTGATGAAGGCACCGACTGCAGAAAATGTAGCGGGATCTGGTCTAAATGCAGCCTGTCTTCGGACAATATTCCTGCGGGATGGTGAAGATGGACTGTCTAATACCTTCACATGTAAAAATAAAGAGGGCCAGCCCAATGTCACAAGTTGTAAACAGAGACAGTGATTCCAAAGCTGGTGAATTTCTTTAAACATCACCAGTGATGTGTATCAACTGGTATTGTGAACACGCATTTTTAATTAAAGCCATATTTGGTATTGATTGATTCAGTTTTATGTGCACTTGTCATATTCTCTTACATTCTATCATTATTTTGGAATAATGAGGATTTTTAATTTGAAATGTGTCTTTTTAAAACTTCTCTTGGTAGCATATTGACTTCAGTGAAACTAAACACCTGAAATATTCACAGTGAACTATTTAGGTGTGTTTGTGAGATTTACCTCATGATGTGAATGCTTATTTTTTGAACTTATGTTCATGTTATTGCAACTTTATATAATTAATTTAATGTGTTTTCAACCCTCTCTGTATATTAAGAAACATCTTGTACCCTCTACAGTTTTTTTTATGTAAAAACTTGCATTGTAGTAAGCAAAATAAGTATAAAAAGCAGTTTTGCGATTTTTTGCTAAGGGGGTTGGGGTTATTTATTGACCATTTCTAAAATAAATATACGGTAAAAAGTTTTAAATTTACCGTTTTATGATTTTATAAACATTGCATGAAAAAATGTGTGTAACACTTATTGCTTGTGAACATAAAAAATAACAAATAAAATCATATATTGATAACGCTTTTTTGCTGTTTTGGATAAAAATCCTATGTTCTATGATCCGATGTTTGATAATTCACCTGTATTAAAAGTATAATGCTCATCGAAGTGTTTTTCGTTAACTAAATCTGATAATTTATGCTATGAGACACAAAATAAAACCAAAACAAGAAGTGTATTAGCATTTTTATTGATTTTATAAGCAAAACTGTAGCATAAATACTTAAGCTTTACAGTACTATTCTAGACAAAGGGAGTTGGCAAAGTCAAACATATTTTTTTCTAAAAGTTGACGGTGAACTATTTTTTAATTTTGAATTAAGATCACATATAAATAACTTTAATGAAAATAACAAATTAATTGGATTTCTGAATACATGTATTCCCAATGATGGATGGCTTACCTTAATTGTTAATCAGACGGTAACAAAGCCCACGACAAAACTGTATAAGGTTGCTGAGGCTTTTATCTACTTTACATACTGTACACATGTTGATACTTCATTTTATTACTAGATATTTTGTCTGTATATAAGTTCATTGTATCTGTTTTAACTCTCGACTTTGACGGGACATTTTTATTTACACTGTTTGATAGCAAAACCTTCCGGAAGTGCAAGGTTGGAGCGCTTCACAAACCAGGTTAAAGCGACTCAGTCGGTCCTTTTGCCGACTGACCGTTCGAAGGCGGTAACTGATGGTTTTTCTTTTTGTGCGTTATGTCTCGTCTCTGTGTTTTTGTCACATTTCCATTTACCCTGTTTGCCTTTGTTTAGAGGTAGATTAGATTTAAATATTTTTGATTTTTTTTTTTAAAGTTGAGTGCAGAATTTCACAACTACCAAGTATAAGATCAAACGTCATACAATATTCAGCTTTAGTTTGAGGCCAATATCCATTTATTAAATAGACAAATTACATTTCAAATCCAACCAATCACAACCACGAGAATACCTCCACCCTCGGGCTCAACGCTTTATCACCACAGACACTGATCGGCTGCATTTAACTTGCATTTGAGTCTATTTGATACTATCTAACAGAATGACATCGAGCTCAAAGTAATACATGTATCTCTTCCCCCTTGCAGGGATTATCGGCCCTTCTTTCAGTTCCGAGGCTGAGGTCGTGTCGTCGATCCTAAATACCGTCCACCCAGAGAGTCGGCTCATGCAGGTCGGAATCTCGACCACTTTCCCGGGCCTCGGAGACGCTCAAAAGTATCCGAATTTTGTCCGAGTAATACCCGATGACACCGTTCAAATAAAGGTGTGTTATTTACTTTAAACCAATTGAGTTCTGATTGTTCGAAATCATCGACTGAGCAGAGATTCGTTTTGTTTTTGTTTGTTTTGGGGGTTTTTTGCTTGTCTTTGAATAGTTTTTGAATTACATCGCAGCGACCCATTATGATCATTATAGCGAAGTCTAGCTATTTTGGAAGAAGACCCCAGACAAATCTCTCTGTAGAACTAACGGCGCACAGCAGGTCAGCTGAAAGATCTTCTTACATTAAGTCCTTAACCCTTTATGGGACTCGAATCCACGCGGTATGAGGAGTTCGTATCCAAAATTATGAATCCAACGCATGAAGTACCATGAAAGCATGTTAGTAAAATTATTTCACATTCAAATGTTAACCCGTGTTTTGATTATACACGTTTAGTAAATAGTCGTTCTTTCAAACAGAAAATACACTTCATATATCTTTACTCAAAACAATTCAGCAATTCTCGTATAGTGTATACCACTGATACAGTTAAGTTTATTTCATTTAAACAAATGTGATCGTCGAATGTCGCTGGAAATCAAAATTTTGGCTGCAGGTGAGTTATTTTATTCAAAATACAATATATAATCGGAACAGTACAATGTTCGTTGTTGTTTTTTTCGAAATCAACGGTCCAAAAGAATTCCCTTTAATACAAACCTTGTTTGTTTCTAATTACACTCGAATTAATGTTGGATTTAAAGTTTTTTAATGTATCATGGTTATGAGCGTAAGTAGATAATACCTTTTAAAGTAATAATAATGTTATTAGGAAGAGCGTTGTATGTGAGACTTATTTATTCTTCTTTCCTGTCGACCTTTTTGTTTTGATATTTATAATAGGAGGTCGTGTGCGGGTTCAACTTTTCTTAGATAGCTGAAAAGTGGCTGTAATACACGCAATTTGGTTTTGTTTGATTAACGCATTCCATTTTTTCTCTTTCACCTTTAGACCATTTAAGTCAGCAAAAAGATAACACAGAGTCAAGTGACAGTGTTTCTTATATACCGACTTATTCTGTTTGTTTGTATTGTTTTTGTTACATCGCACCGACACAATTCTGGTTATTTTGGCGACGTCCAGTTAATAATAAGTGCAGGAGTCAGGCAGAACAAGACTTTTGTCTTGGCAGAACCACCTTCTCGCCGCTGGAAATTTGGAAAACTTCCCCACAAACACGCTATTTTCTTACTTATTCTAACTATATTCTTTGAATTCACAGGTCATGATAAAAACCATGCTTCACTTGGAGTGGAATCGGATCGCCATTGTTTATGAGAACGACACGTACGGCCAGGCAGTGGCCAGACTGTTGACAGAGCAGGCAGCGCATTATGACATCTGTGTCGCCTACACCGCCGCACTGGACGTACTGTACGGCATCAGCAGCAGCCAGATAGAAGAGTTCCGTAAGGACATCACTATCGGCAAGGGGTCAATAGCACACGTAGAGGGTGTTGTGATTATAGGTATCGAGACGACAGTTAACTTGATCATGTTGTCCTTCCAGAACAGCGGTCTCAGTCGCACGCCTGCAGTCATGGTTTCCGAGGCGATTGACCTTCAGCCGTCATCATTTGAAGACCAAGGTTCCCCGATTAACAAAGCTAAAGGCGCGTTTGTTATGACACCAGCATATGCAGAAATAACAGAGTTCACAGAGCACTGGAAATCCATATTTACTAACAAAAGCATTTATACCAGAGAGGTTGCGTCCAATCCATTTCTGAAACAAACGATTGAACAACTCACTGGCTGCGATCCTGGCCCGGGTTCTTGCAGTGTCAATCAATCACGTGTAGATACGCTCTTTCCAATGCAGCCTTTGTATATCAAATACGCGATATTGGCTACTCATGCGGTTGCCAAAGCACTGAAGTCTCTGTACATAAAAGAATGTGGCACCATTGAGAACGCCTGTCCAAACTTTATCACCAACTTCAAGCCAGGAGCAATGATCGATGCTGTGAAGGGTTCCACGTTATCATTTGCCAAAGATTTTCCATACAAGTATTTTTGTTATTTTATTTTGTTGCATTTTTACACTGTTTCATGGTTTCATTTATTTTTAAGCAATTCTGTAAAGAATTTGTGTGACGCTCCCCCGTCCATATCCCCAGTAAAATTCCCGAAAATCGAGTTCAAACGTTAAGGCTCATTGCCAGACTGCTCTACGTATATATGTCATGAAATATAGACGTTGCAAGACTGCTCTACGTATATATGCCATGAAATATAGACGTTGCAAGACTGCTCTACGTATATATGCCATGAAATATAGACGTTGCCAGACTGCTCTACGTATATTTGCCATGAAATATAGACGTTGCAAGACTGCTCTTCGTATATATGTCATGAAATACAGACGTTGCAAGACTGCTCTACGTATATATGCCATGAAATATAGACGTTGCAAGACTGCTCTACGTATATATGCCATGAAATATAGACGTTGCTAGACCGCTCAAGTAAGATTAACACAGCAACAAAGGCACTGGAACATGGTTTGTGGCCTATATGGCTGCACACTGTGGTCACATTGCGGGGCTAATGAGGGAAGGAAATGGGGTGATGTGAGTTTAGACGGCCGGCTGCAAAGTCAGGAAAGAGAATGGGAATCGAGCGTTACTGACCAATGGCGGTCCAACCCATGCGGATCAAGCTTGGCAGTTGTTTTACGACCTCTTTCCCCCATGACACCTCTGTGTATTATAAACTAATCAAGTATCTAGTTGTGGTCTCACAGTATTTCGGGGAGGTGAACCTCTGAAGAATGCAATTTAAATGATTTTAAACACCGCTAGTTGCCGTTCCAATCCAGGTTTCCTGGTGATAAGGTAATATGCCAGGATGTGGTGCACGTCATGTATTAATTAGTGGCGAACGATCTTAGACAAGGCATAATTATATTTTGTTTCAATGCTCGTCGACAAAAGATTGCTCTACCCTCAATAAAACAAAACAAACTGCAACAAATTCTCAGACTATGCCACTGTGGTTAAGATGTTACAGGGGTAATGTAACTTCATTTGACGAACGGTTTAGAAGTGGTATACGACTGTTTGCCTGTATAATATGTAACAATATAGAATGCCTTCTTATGACTAAATATTCCATATAGTAGACGATTTTGAACACTACATCAATTATTAGACTGTATAAATTATGAAATAATCGATCTAAATGTCATTTTTTTCCAAGTCTATACATAAGCATGATGCTTAAAATAGATATCGACGTCACAGTATATTACCCGGATGTTCATAAAAATCCTTATAACGACAAACACAAAAAACAGTCATAAAATAAGATTAGATAAGTTTGAAACGTGTTGCCAAGTGTTTTCTTCAAAACAAGATATGTTGATTTTGTTCAATAAAAGCAATACAACTTTAATCTAGCGAAAAGTCGGGGTATGGATCACTTGTGGTAAGTTGCTCCATTTTCTAACTACAGGGTGTCATCATTAGCCTCGCAGAACCTGCAGATTCACTTCGACACGAATGGAGAGGTTGTAACAGGTCCCAGTACACCATCCTACCAAGTGTACAACTACATTAACAACGACAATCAGCCAGACAAGTTTAATCTGGTCAAGGTATGGAACAAAGTCACCCGCGAAATCAGGATTTTCGATAAAATCTTTGCACAATCCTCTATTTCCTCTGTTTCTCTAGCCTTTTTTACTTTTCAACAAACATACAATGTTTATGATCAAAGCACTTTTCTTTTTGTTCCTTAAAGTTGATGCTTTACATATTGACATATCGCCTAACCGCCCAATCACACCTTTTTTTAGATTGGCGACTTTTTTGGAGATGATGTCTTATTGAACCAGTCTACAGTCAGGGACTATCTACCCAACGGTACGAGGGTCTCATGGTCAGGACGGAGGAAGCCACGGTGTCCAGAGGGGGCGCTATGCGCAGAATGTATTCCTAATGACCTTCCGGAGTGGACTATTTTTCAGCCCGGAGACATGTACGTGGTGGGTTTAGTTCCAGTCTACGACAATCATCCACCGGCCGGATGCTCCCAGCTGCGGTTATTGAACGGATACCAGGTGGCGGAGGCCATTAGCTTTGCAGTAAAACAATTCAACGACAAAACAGGGATTTATTCGACGCATTTTCCTAATATTAAGGTTGGTCTGATCATTTTAAATACATGCAACAACGGAGTAATTATTCAACGCAAATTGTTGAATCTTCACAATAAAGGTATCAGACTTCCTGACGATAGCGTTGTTTCAATGGCTGGCAAGATACTTGGCTATGTTGGACCCTTGGGAAGTGAAATAAGTATCGCAGCATCCGGAGTTCTTAGTAAACTAGGACAGGTCCAGATAAGTTACGCGTCTACCAGTCCTTCTCTAAGCGACCGAGCGGTGCATCCTTACTTTATGCGTATCGTAACGCCGGATGATGCCCAAGCCATGGCAATGGTAAGTATCGTTAAAGCAATGAAAGCCGACTACATTCAAATAATTTACAGCTCAGGTGCATACGGTGAAGGTGGATATAACCACGTAAAACAGGAGGCATATGCTAATGACATTTGTTTAGTCCAAGCCATAAAGGTAGTAGAGAATGGAAATTTCTTCAGTATCTATGACGAGTTACGTAGATACCCGCAAGCCAAAATTGTCCTCGTGTTTCTCCGATCTCATGTCGTGCTACCAGTTATGACTTCATTAACGACGCAGTTAAAACGAGGTGACTTTATTTTTGTCGGATCGGAGGCATTCGCTAAGAACCAATACGTGTTGGACCGTGACACGAGGCTGTCCACTCTAGGGTCCTTTACGCTGGTGCAGGAGATGGCGAGGAATCAGGAGCTGGACACCGACATCCGACAGGCCATACAGCCCTTGGCCTACAGACAGAACCCCTGGTCTAGAGACTACCTTCAGGTCAGTGCGAGGTAGATCAATATCGTGGACAGTTTCGCAATTTAAATATACCTACCTCAACATAGAGAAAAGTTGACAGTTTCTTTTGATATGTATGTCAAGTACGTACACTGTATCATTTACACACACAAAAACATGCTCGGAAGAGTAAAGTAGGCCAACGTTCATCATGTGGTAGACACTTTAACTGATGAACCGGGTAATGACTTCACTAAAATCTTCTATCATTCATTTTAAAATCTATCTAAGGTAACAAGATATTATCAAATACGTACAGATCCTGAGCAGTGTAAGCAAACAACTTCAAAACATCTCGCTGTAAGATCACAGGACCTGACAAGACTCGTACTTGACAAGACTTAATTATTAAAATTTGCGACATTATCTTTAAATACTTTTATACTTTTCTCACTGTAAGTCCGCAAGACATGCTCGTTCTTCACAAGACAAAACTATCACAGCCTGCGACATGAACGCACCAATGCAAATCGTGCTATAGGTCCGCGTAAACTGCTTGTACTTTACCAGACAAAATTATCAAAGCCTTTGAAATAAATACCCCAGTGCCTATCTTGCTATAGGTCCGCATGAACTGCTCATACTCTACAAGCTACGACCGAACTCGCGAGCGGGATTGTTCCAGTGTGACAAGCCTTCAAACCGACCCTAGTTTTGTCTTGGACACTTGGTCAGTTACTGCCTACAACGCCATGATTGCCCTGCTACTGGGTTCCAGCGATTTTCTGAAGAACAGATGTGGGGCAGACGCAACGAAACCGTGCGAGGACTACCTGAACAATCCACAAGGTAATGTTGAAGTGTGCCAATATTTCTACTTATCCACAAGGTATTCCTGAATAGTGCCATTAGTTTCACTTATCCATAAGATAATCATGAAGTGTGTCTATTGTACCACTTATCCAGAAGGTAATTATGAACGACTGAACGGTATCAATTGTTCCCCTTATTCACAATATACTGCTGAGGTGTGTCAATTGTTCTAATTACATACAAGGTAATCCTGAAGTATGTCAATTATTCCACTTATTTACAGGGTAATCCTGAAGTGTTTTAATTGTTCCACTTATTCACATGGTAATCCTGAAGTGTGTTAATTGTTCCACTTTTTTACAGGGTAATCCTGAAGTGTGTTAATTGTTCCACTTATTTACAGGGTAATCCTGAAGTGTTTTAATTGTTCCACTTATTCACAGGGTAATCCTGAAGTGTGTTAATTGTTCCACTTATTTACAGGGTAATCCTGAAGTGTGTTAATTGTTCCACTTATTTACAGGGTAATCCTGAAGTGTGTTAATTGTTCCACTTATTTACAGGGTAATCCTGAAGTGTTTTAATTGTTCCACTTATTCACAGGGTAATCCTGAAGTGTGTTAATTGTTCCACTTATTTACAGGGTAATCCTGAAGTGTGTTAATTGTTCCACTTATTTACAGGGTAATCTTGAAGTGTGTTAATTGTTCCACTTATTCACAGGGTAATCCTGAAGTGTGTTAATTGTTACACTTATTTACAGGGTAATCTTGAAGTGTGTTAATTGTTCCACTCATTTACAGGGTAATCTTGAAGTGTGTTAATTGTTCCACTTATTCACATGGTAATCCTGAAGTGTGTTAATTGTTCCACTTATTTACAGGGTAATCTTGAAGTGTGTTAATTGTTCCACTTATTCACAGGGTAATCCTGAAGTGTGTTAATTGTTCCACTTATTTACAGGGTAATCCTGAAGTGTGTTAATTGTTCCACTTATTCACAGGGTAATCCTGAAGTGTGTTAATTGTTCCACTTATTTACAGGGTAATCCTGAAGTGTGTTAATTGTTCCACTTATTTACAGGGTAATCTTGAAGTGTGTTAATTGTTCCACTTATTCACATGGTAATCCTGAAGTGTGTTAATTGTTCCACTTATTTACAGGGTAATCTTGAAATGTGTTAATTGTTCCACTTATTTACAGGGTAATCTTGAAGTGTGTTAATTGTTCCACTTATTCACATGGTAATCCTGAAGTGTGTTAATTGTTCCACTTATTTACAGGGTAATCTTGAAGTGTGTTAATTGTTCCACTTATTTACAGGGTAATCCTGAAGTGTGTTAATTGTTCCACTTATTTACAGGGTAATCTTGAAGTGTGTTAATTGTTCCACTTATTCACAGGGTAATCCTGAAGTGTGTTAATTGTTCCACTTATTTACAGGGTAATCTTGAAATGTGTTAATTGTTCCACTTATTTACAGGGTAATCTTGAAGTGTGTTAATTGTTCCACTTATTCACATGGTAATCCTGAAGTGTGTTAATTGTTCCACTTATTTACAGGGTAATCTTGAAGTGTGTTAATTGTTCCACTTATTCACAGGGTAATCCTGAAGTGTGTTAATTGTTCCACTTATTCACAGGGTAATCCTGAAGTGTGTTAATTGTTCCACTTATTTACAGGGTAATCCTGAAGTGTGTTAATTGTTCCACTTATTCACAGGGTAATCCTGAAGCGTGTTAATCGTTCCACTTATTTACAGGGTACTCCTGAAGTGTGTTAATTGTTCCACTTATCACAAGGCCATTCTGAAGGGTGCAAAAAGATCCACTTAGCCTCAAGTTAATCCAGGAGGGTATATTTTGTCCCATTTAGCAACAAAATGATCCTTATATATGTTCCATTTATCCACTAGGTAATTCTGGAGGGTGCACAATATTCCACTTAGCTTCAATGTAGTCCTGAAGGGTGTCAGTTGATTCAAAACTAAGTAAATTGAAGGTGAGACAGATAAGAATTGGGGATACATGGATTGAAGGTGAGACAGATAAGAATTGAGACAGATAAGAATTGGGGATACATGGATAATGATTCGCTGTCATTGCACAAACTCCCAAGCAGGACTGTTGAGTGTAACTTTTATGTGCTGCCAAGCTAGGCTGTCGTTGTATTATAACTTGTCCAAAGTTTTCCAACAGTCCGCAATGAATATTCAATTTTAATGGTGTTAATGACACGTGTTAGGAAGTTCAGAAAGGGGTGGGGGTGGCACACATATCAGTTTGTTTTAGTGTTGTTGTTTTTTTGGCCCGCTTGGACAATGGAATTATGAAAGTTAAACCACATTTAATGACGTCATACTTTTATGTGTTCTGTTTGTCACGTGACAGGTCTTATAGCGGAGCTTATGAAGGTAAAGTTAGATCTGAGCGGATCGGGAACGCCGGTGAAGGTGTTTTCGGACAACGGGGACGGAAACTCAGGATACCAGGTCTACAACATCCAGAGAGACCCGGACCATCCACAAAAACTGGTCTACTTCAAGGTGGACATGTTTAAATAGTTAATTTTATTCCAAACTTCACTTTTTTTGTTAAATCAAAGCACACGGCAATGGCGCCAGTGCGTTTAACCATATACATAGAGTAGAGTACGAACTTAGAATGTTTAAAGCAATCTTCGATATGACAAATGGGTTAATAATACCAACAAATAACATACATCATTTAACATGTGCGAGGATTAGTAAATTTAAGAAAGGAATAGTTTTTCGAGACCCGTGGAACCATGCTTGCTACTCCGCGGTCTGATCTGGCTGGACGCTGATAAATGGCTGTGTCCTTTGTATGCCGTTTATCTTCCTTAACTATTATTAATGTTTGCTGAAGTTTAACCCCACTTCACATCCACTGTGAGAGCGGCCTGTGATGAGACATTTTTCTCCTAATTGAGGAAGATTAGTACAGGTGATGCTCGAATTAATACAATCGCTCTATACACGCTCTATACACGGTAGTTAAATATTTCTCACAAAATTGTGGAAGTAACAATAGCAAACCTTTTAATCATATGAGATTGAATTTACTGACCATATTAATACATCCTTCAGTCTTTAGTTAAGACTATATAACACTAATTAAGTGGTACGACATCGTCAATATTCAAAGCATTTAAACATTTTCTATTCCATTTGCAACTCCCAAAACGATTCTTGGACACCAACAAGCAAATTTTTGCAAACACCTGTCAGTTTGATATTACTATTGATAGCCTTTTCTGCGATGGTATGTCTGATGCACAGGGACGGATATCAACCTTAAAGTATGCTATGTATATATATATATATATATATATATATATATATATATATATATATATATATATATATATATATATATATATATATATATATATATATATATATATATATATATGCACCACTCAATTCTTCATAACCCGGTTATGACAACAGCACCCCCACCCTCCAGCCTTTTATTGGCCACTTTTTACTAACCATATATGGGATAACGTGTTCATAATTTTAATATTAATTTCTTTATCTAAAACATTTTGAAAAAGTTCAATGTGTTATGTTATGTGCGAATTCCCTACGAATTATGAAAATTCCCTACGATTTATTACAGTAGAGTTATAGCACTATAAAATGAAGCAGGAATTATTCACTCATTGAAAACTGGTTTAAATGTGTTCGGAATGTAGTTTGATAAACATCTGTCACATCAAATGTCAACAAACATAATGGAGTTTCGAAATTCAAGACACCCAAAAGAGCATTCGTTTAAACAAAATAAACCGCAATGTTTTATGTTCACAGTAAACAGTACCCATATATTATTGCGATGTACTTTTTTAAAGTTTTTATTGACTGCTGATGTTGTTTGGAATACACGTATGTTCAAAGAAGAAACTCAAATAACAGTGCCAAACAGCTGTGAATTATTGATATTTCCTCCCACATTATTTACCCGGTCACCGAACTATTTATTTACCCCGGTCACCGAACTACAGTGCTCCCTCTCTTAAGCAACATCAAGCGGAAGGAGAGAATTTGGTTGCTTAAGAGAGGTAGTTGCTCTAGAGAGGTAACCCTTACACATGTGTATACATGTATACATGTACAAGTTTAAGTATTTTAGTATCGGTAGAATTAAATGTTTCAAATCCATTTTATGTTATTTTCTTCAGTAATTTGCTTGGCTTTATTTCTATTTATTTCAAAAATTAAAAAAAATAATATTTTGTCCTATTTAATAAACGTCTTTTATATAGTTAATTTTATTGACATGCACTATATTAAATGGTTAATAATTATTATTTATTATTATTATTTTAATCTGTTGTACTTTTCCTATATATATTTCATATTGTTTTGATTTTAACAGCTAATAACAAGACAAAACAACACATTCAAACATTTTAATCAAAATTTAACATAAAATATGCTAAATATAACATGAATGCTTTTACAAAAGCTAAACCTGGGTTCTACCACACCTAAACTGATCAGAAACAGCCTAAGCTGATTTCCCCGAGTCTAGTAGCTTAACAACAGTTACACGTTGGTCAAGAGACAGAAATACTTGTTTCTTTTTAGAGCTCATTTTAACTGAACTGACAACAGTAAGCAAATACAGTCGTAATAAAAGACAGTTTTTGAGAGACTGTTACGTAGATAAACCACGATTGGTATTGA
The DNA here is from genome assembly GCA_007844125.1 of Sinonovacula constricta. Taxonomy (NCBI): domain Eukaryota; kingdom Metazoa; phylum Mollusca; class Bivalvia; order Cardiida; family Solecurtidae; genus Sinonovacula; species Sinonovacula constricta. The sequence goes on from CM017572.1 coordinate 37,558,257, forward strand.
AAAGAAAATTCGCCATTGCTGTTTTTCACACTGATGACCAATTTATGCCAGTAATTAATTGTTCCAGAATTACCCCACCCACTAGGCCACTAATAGACGAATGACTGGTGCATTTAAAAGAACGCATAATTACTCATAAAGAACTTGATTGGGTTATTTACCCTAATTAGCTAACGTGTCTTAGGCCGAAAACGTTTGTTCTTATAGTTGTTCTAGCATTAGGGCATTTATCTAAATAACACAAGAGAAAACTGTGAAAACAACGTTCGATTGAACCAAGTGGTTCCCGTCGCTTTACAAATAGACATATACGCGGGATCCAGTCACGTTTGTTTGAAAATTTCCGATATCACTCGGCATCACGGAAAATTCCGATGGCTAACGACGACTGGCGAAATAAAATATTAATCATCGGCCGCTCAAGGGAGGGAATTTAAAGCATACGGAAGTAAAAATGTGTGACGGTAGCCGTTTAAGAGAGTAACCGTTCTTTAGAGGGAAAAATACGTTAAAAACGACAGGGGGTAAATAGAAGTGACGTCTAAGAGAGGTATTCGTCTAAGAGAGGTGACGTTTGTAGAGGGAGCACTGTATATATTTACCCCGGTCACAAAACTATTTATTTACCCCGGTCACAGAACTATTTATTTACCCCGGTCACAGAACTGTTTATTTACCCCGGTCACAGAACTATTTATTTACCCTGGTCACAGAACTATTTATTTACCCCGGTTACAAAACTATTTATTTACCCCGGTCACAAAACTATTTATTTACCCCGGTCACAGAACAGTTTTTTTACCCCGGTCACAAAACTATTTATTTACCCCGGTCACAAAACTATTTATTTACCCCGGTCACAAAACTATTTATTTACCCCGGTCACAGAACTATTTATTTACCCCGGTCACAGAACTATTTATTTACCCCGGTCACAGAACTGTTTATTTACCCCGGTCACAAAACTATTTATTTACCCCGGTCACAAAACTATTTATTTACCCCGGTCACAGAACTATTTATTTACCCCGGTCACAGAACTATTTATTTACCCCGGTCACAAAACTGTTTATTCGCGATCCCTCTCTCAGGGTCTAATTGCATAATTAATTAACTGAGCCGTTCTTTTACTCTGCTGAGACTTCTACATAGTTATGTCACTGGAACACAGTTATGTCACTGGTACACAGTTATGTCACTGGAACACAGTTATGTCACTGGTACACAGTTACGTCAATGGAACACAGTTATGTCACTGGTACACAGTTATGTCACTGGTACATAGTTATGTCACTGGTACACAGTTATGTCAATGGTACACAATTATGTCATTGGTACACAGTAATGTCACTGGAACACAGTTATGTCACTGGTACACAGTAAAATTACTGGTACACAATTATGTAACTGGTACACAGTTATGTCACTGGTACACAGTAATGTCACTGGTACACAGTTATGTCACTGGTACACAGTTATGTTTACTGGTACACAGTTATGTCACTGGTACACAGTAATGTCACTGGTACACAGTTATGTCACTGGAACACAGTTATGTCACTGGTACACAATTATGTCACTGGTACACAGTTATGTCAATGGTACACAATTATGTCACTGGTACACAGTTATGTCAATGGTACACAATTATGTCATTGGTACACAGTAATGTCACTGGCACACAATTATGTCACTGGTACACAGTTATGTCACTGGTACACAGTAATGTCACTGGTACACAATTATGTCACTGGTACACAGTTATGTCACTGGTACACAATTATGTCAATGGAACACAGTTATGTCACTCGTACACAGTTATGTCAATAGAACACAGTTGTGTCACTGGTACACAGTAATGTCACTGGTACACAATTATGTCACTGGTACACAGTTATGTCACTGGTACACAGTAATGTCACTGGTACACAGTTATGTCACTGGTACACAGTTATGTTTACTGGTACACAGTTATGTCACTGGTACACAGTAATGTCACTGGTACACAGTAATGTCACTGGTACACAGTAATGTCACTGGTACACAGTTATGTCACTGGTACACAGTAATGTCACTGGTACACAGTAATGTCACTGGTACACAGTTATGTCACTGGTACACAGTTATGTCACTGGTACACAGTAATGTCACTGGTACACAGTTATGTCACTGGTACACAGTTATGTCACTGGTACACAGTAATGTCACTGGTACACAGTTATGTCACTGGTACACAGTAATGCCATGTCTATGCAACTTCCACTTACTTCTACTTTGCTATGCCACCTCTAGTCTGTTATGTCACTTCTACTTTGTTATGTCACTTCTCCTATGTTATAACACTTCTAGTCTGTAATGTCAATTCTTCTCTAATTTGCCACTTCTAGTGAGTTATGTCACTTCTTATATGTTATGTCACTTCTAGTGGTATATCTCGTCTACTCTATTATGTCATTTTTACTCTGCTATGTCGCCTATACGCTGTTATCTCATGTCTATTCTTCTAATCTGTTACGTCCCCTCTTCGATGTCATGTCAGTAATGTTTTTTTATGTCACCTATCTGCTATATTATGTCATCCCTAATCTCTTCTATGTCAAACCTGCTCTGTTATGTCACCTCTGCTTTGCTTTGTCACCTCTTCTCTCTTATGTCACCTGTCCTTTGTTATGTCACTTCTGCTCTGTTATATCACATCTGCTCTGTTATGTCACCTCTGTTCTGTTATGTCACTGCTCTGGTATGTTACCTCTCTAAAAATTACGTCACCTCTGCGCTGTTATGTCACTACTGCTCTGGTATGTTACCTCTCTAAAATAGTACGTCACCTCTACTCTCTTATGTCACCTGTGCTTTGCTATGTCACTTCGGCTCTCTTATGTCACCTCTGCTTTGCTATGTCACCTCTACTCTCTTATGTCACATATGCTCTCTTATGTCACGTATGCTCTAGAATAATACCTCTCTGATATAGTTTGTCCCCTCGGCTCTGCTATGTCACCACTGCTTTGCTATGTCACCTCATATCTGTTTTGCCACCTGTACTCTGATATATCACTTCTACACTTCTATGTCACCTCTGCTATTTTATGTCACCTTTACGATAGCATGTTACCTCTACGCTGGTATGTAATTTCTAGTCTGGTATGTCACCTCTACGATAGTATGTCACCTCTGTTCTGTTATGTCACTTGTTCTTTGTTATGTCACTTCTACTCTGCTATTTAACTTCTACTCGGTTATGTCACTTCTACTTATGTATGTCACTTCTATTCTGATATTTCATTAATACTCTGTTATGTTATTTCTCTTTATATAACACTTCTCTGAATTATGGCAATTTTGTTGCTGTAGGTCGGGCAGTACCTGCTGCAGGGCGGCCTTCATCTCGAGAAGTTGCTGGTTCAAACTTCAGACGGCAGCCAGGTTGTGTCGGTCTGTCCGAACACACAGGCGTGCAGCAGCTGCTTCCAACAGGCGGAGCAAATTTCCAACACCACAGAAAAGTTAGTAACTAGGGTCCTGCCATTATGATCTATAGGATCCTGCCACATATGATCTACAGGGTCCTGCCATATATGGTCTATATGGTCCTGCAATATATTATTTCTAGGGTCCTGCCATATATTATCTACAGGGTCCTGCCATATATGACCTCTAGGGTCCTGCCATATATGGTCTATAGGGTCCTGCCATATATTATCTATAGGGTCCTGTTATATATAATCTCTAGGGTCCTGCCATATATGATCTCTAGGGTCCTGCCATATATGATCTCTAGGGTCCTGCCATATATGATCTCTAGGGACCTGCCATATATGATCTCCATGATCCTGCCATATATGATCTATAGGTTCCTGCCATATATAAAGAACCCATATATGATCTATAGGGTCCTGCCATATATGATCTCTAGGGTCTTGCCATATATGATCTCTGGGGTCCTGCCATATATAATCTACAGGGTCCTGCCACATATGATCTACAGGGTCCTGCCATAGATGATCTCTATGATCCTGCCATATATGATCTACAGGGTCCTGCCAAATATGATCTCTAGGGTCCTGCCATATGTGACCTCTAGGGTCCTGCCATATATGATATACAGGGTCCGGCCATAAATGATCTCTAGTGTCCTGCCATATATGACCTTTAGGGTCCTGCCACATATGATCTCTAGGTTCCAGCAATATATGAAGGACCCATATATGATCTCTAGGCTCCTGCCATACATGACCTCTAGGTTCCTGCCATATATGAAGGAACCATATATTATCTAAGGGTTCTGCCATATATGATCTTCAGAGTCCTGCTATATATGATCTACAGGATCCTGCCATATATTATCTCTAGGGTCCTGCCATATATTATCTACATGGTCCTGCCATATATGATCTCTAGGGTCCAGCCATATATTATCTATAGGGTCCTGTCATATATTATCTACATGGCCTGCCACATATGATCTCTAGGGTCCTGCCATATATGATCTATAGGGTCCGGCCATATATGATCTATAGGGTCCGGCCATATTTGATCTCTAGGGTCCTGCCATATATGATCTCTAGGGTCCTGCCATATATGACCTCTATTGTCCTGCCATATATTATCTACAGGGTCCTGCCATATATGATCTCTAGGGTCCTGCCATATATGACCTTAAAAGTCCTGCCACATATGATCTCCAGGTTCCTACCATATATGAAGGACCCATATATGATCTCTAGGGTCCTGCCACATATGATCTATAGAGTCCTGCAATATATTATCTACATGGTCCTGCCATATATGATCTATAGGGTCCTGCCATATATTATCTACATGGACCTGCCACATATGATCTCTAGGGTCCTGCCATATATGACCTCTAGGTTCCTGTCATATATGAAGGACCCATATATTATCTCTAGGGTCCTGCCATATATGATCTCTAGAGTCCGGCCATATATGATCTATAGGGTCCTGCCACATATGATCTCTATATTCCTGCTATATATGATCTTTAGGGTCCTGCCATATATTATCTCTAGGGTCCTGCCATATATGATCTATAGGGTCCTGACATATATGATCTATAGGGTCCTGACATATATTATCTACATGGTCCTGCCACATACGATCTCTAGGGTCCTGCCATATATGATCTCTAGAGTCCGGCAATATATAATCTATAGGGTCCTGCCATATATGATCTATAGGGTCCTGACATATATGATCTCTAGGATCCTGCCATATATGATCTCTATATTCCTGCTATATATGATCTCTAGGGTCCTGCCATATATGATCTCTAGGGTCCGGCCATATATGATCTCTAGGGTCCTGCCACATATGATCTCTAGGGTCCTGCCACATATGATCTCTATATTCCTGCTATATATGATCTTTAGGGTCCTGCCATATATTGTCTCTAGGGTCCTGCCATATATGATCTATAGGGTCCTGACATATATGATCTATAGGGTCCTGACATATATTATCTACATGGTCCTGCCACATACGATCTCTAGGGTCCTGCCATATATGTTCTCTAGGGTCCGGCAATATATAATCTATAGGGTCCGGCCATATATGATCTCTAGGATCCTGCCATATATATATACAGGGTCCTGCCATATATGACCTCTAGGATCCTGCCATATATGATCTCTATCGTCCTGCCATATATTATCTCTAGGGTCCGGCCATATATCATCTCAAGGGTCCTGCCATATATGATCTCTAGGGTCCTGCCACATATGATCTCTAGGGTCCTATCATATATGATCTCTAGGGTCCGGTCATATATGATCTCCAAGGTCCTGGCATATATGATCTCTCGGGTCCGGTCATATATGATCTCTAGGGTCCGGCCATATATGATCTCTAGGGTCCTGCCACATATGATCTCTATATTCCTGCTATATATGATCTCTAGGGTCCTGCCATATATGATCTCTAGGGTCCGGCCATATATGATCTCTAGGGTCCTGCCACATATGATCTCTATATTTCTGCTATATATGATCTCTAGGGTCCTGCCATATATGATCTATAGGGTCCTGCCATATATGGTCTATAGGGTCCTGCCATATATTATCTATAGGGTCCTGCCATATATAATCTCTAGGGTCCTGCCATATATGATCTCTAGGGTCCTGCCATATATGATCTCTCGGGTCCGGCCATATATGATCTCTAGGGTCCTGCCATATATGATCTCTAGGGTCCTGCCATATATGATCTCTAGGGTCCGGCCATATATGATCTCTAGGGTCCTGCCACATATGATCTCTATATTCCTGCTATATATGATCTCTAGGGTCCTGGATATATGATCTCTAGGGTCCTGCCATATATGATCTATAGGGTCCTGCCATATATGGTCTATAGGGTCCTGCCATATATGGTCTATAGGGTCCTGCCATATATTATCTCTAGGGTTCTGCCATATATGATCTCTAGGGTCCTGCCATATATGATCTCTTGGGTCCGGACATATATGATCTCTAGGGTCCTGCCATATATGATCTCTATATTCCTGCTATATATGATCTCTAGGGTCCTGCCATATATGATCTATACGGTCCTGCCATATATGATCTCCAGGCTCCGGCCATATATGATCTCTAGGGTCCTGCCATATATGGTCTATAGGTTCCTGCCATATATAATCTATAGGGTCCTGCCATATATGATCTCAAGGGTCCTGCCATATATGATCTCTCGGGTCCTGCCATATATGATCTCTAGGGTCCTGCCATATATGATTTCCATGGTCTTGCCATATATGATCTATAGGTTCCTGCCATTTATAAAGGACCCATATATGATCTATAGGGTCCTACCATATATGATCTCTAGGGACCTGCCATATATGATCTCTGCGGTCCTGCCATATATGATCTACAGGGTCCTGCCACATATGATCTACAGGGTCCTGCCATAGATGATCTCTTTGATCCTGCCATATATGATCTACAGGGTCCTGCCATATATGATCTCTAGGGTCCTGCCATATATGATCTCTAGGGTCCTGCCATATATGACCACTAGGGACCTGCCATATATGATATACAGGGTCCTGCCATATATGATCTCTAGGGTCCTGCCATATATGACCTTTAGGGTCCTGCCACATATGATCTCTAGGTTCCAGCCATATATGAAGGACCCATATATGATCTCTAGGGTCCTGCCATACATGACCTCTAGGTTCCTGTCATATATGAAGGAACCATATATTATCTAAGGGTCCTGCCATATATGATCTTCAGAGTCCTGCTATATATAATCTACAGGGTCCTGCCATATATTATCTGTAGGGTCCTGCCATATATCATCTACATGGTCCGGCCACATATGAACTCTAGGGTCCTGCCATACATGATCTCTAGGGTCCGGCCATATATGATCTATAGGGTCCGGCCATATTTGATCTCTAGGGTCCTGCCATAAATGATCTCCAGGGTCCTGCCATATATAACCTATAGGGTCCTGCCATATATGATCTACAGGGTCCTGCCATATATGATCTCTAGGGTCCTGCCATATATGGCCTTAAGGGTCCTGCCACATATGATCTCTAGGTTCCTGCCATATATGATCTATAGAGTCCTGCAATATATTATCTACATGGTCCTGCCATATATGATCTATAGGGTCCTGCCATATATGATCTATAGGGTCCTGCCATATATTATCTACATGGTCCTGCCACATATGATCTCTAGGGTCCTGCCATATATGATCTATAGAGTCCTGCAATATATTATCTACATGGTCCTGCCATATATGATCTATAGGGTCCTGCCATATATGATCTATAGGGTCCTGCCATATATTATCTACAGGGTCCTGCCATATATGATCTATAGGGTCCTGCCATATATGATCTATAGGGTCCTGCCATATATTATCTACATGGTCCTGCCACATATGATCTCTAGGGTCCTGCCATATATGATCTATAGAGTCCTGCAATATATTATCTACATGGTCCTGCCATATATGATCTCTAGGGTCCTGCCACATATGATCTCTATATTTCTGCTATATATGATCTCTAGGGTCCTGCCACATATGATCTCTATATTCCTGCTATATATGATTTCTAGGGTCCTGCCATATATGATCTCTAGGGTCCTGCCATATATGATCTATAGGGTCCTGCCATATATGGTCTATAGGGTCCTGCCATATATTATCTATAGGGTCCTGCCAGATATAATCTCTAGGGTCCTGCCATATATGATCTCTAGGGTCCTGCCATATATGATCTCTCGGGTCCGGCCATATATGATCTCTAGGGTCCTGCCATATATGATCTCTAGGGTCCTGCCATATATGATCTCTAGGGTCCGGCCATATATGATCTCTAGGGTCCTGCCACATATGATCTCTATATTCCTGCTATATATGATCTCTAGGGTCCTGGATATATGATCTCTAGGGTCCTGCCATATATGATCTATAGGGTCCTGCCATATATGGTCTATAGGTTCCTGCCATATATGGTCTATAGGGTCCTGCCATATATTATCTCTAGGGTTCTGCCATATATGATCTCTAGGGTCCTGCCATATATGATCTCTTGGGTCCGGACATATATGATCTCTAGGGTCCTGCCATATATGATCTCTATATTCCTGCTATATATGATCTCTAGGGTCCTGCCATATATGATCTATACGGTCTTGCCATATATGATCTCCAGGCTCCGGCCATATATGATCTCTAGGGTCCTGCCATATATGGTCTATAGGTTCCTGCCATATATAATCTATAGGGTCCTGCCATATATGATCTCAAGGGTCCTGCCATGTATGATCTCTCGGGTCCTGCCATATATGATCTCTAGGGTCCTGCCATATATGATTTCCATGGTCTTGCCATATATGATCTATAGGTTCCTGCCATTTATAAAGGACCCATATATGATGTATAGGGTCCTACCATATATGATCTCTAGGGACCTGCCATATATGATCTCTGCGGTCCTGCCATATATGATCTACAGGGTCCTGCCACATATGATCTACAGGGTCCTGCCATAGATGATCTCTTTGATCCTGCCATATATGATCTACAGGGTCCTGCCATATATGATCTCTAGGGTCCTGCCATATATGATCTCTAGGGTCCTGCCATATATGACCACTAGGGACCTGCCATATATGATATACAGGGTCCTGCCATATATGATCTCTAGGGTCCTGCCATATATGACCTTTAGGGTCCTGCCACATATGATCTCTAGGTTCCAGCCATATATGAAGGACCCATATATGATCTCTAGGGTCCTGCCATACATGACCTCTAGGTTCCTGTCATATATGAAGGAACCATATATTATCTAAGGGTCCTGCCATATATGATCTTCAGAGTCCTGCTATATATAATCTACAGGGTCCTGCCATATATTATCTGTAGGGTCCTGCCATATATCATCTACATGGTCCTGCCACATATGAACTCTAGGGTCCTGCCATACATGATCTCTAGGGTCCGGCCATATATGATCTATAGGGTCCGGCCATATTTGATCTCTAGGGTCCTGCCATAAATGATCTCCAGGGTCCTGCCATATATGACCTATAGGGTCCTGCCATATATGATCTACAGGGTCCTGCCATATATGATCTCTAGGGTCCTGCCATATATGGCCTTAAGGGTCCTGCCACATATGATCTCTAGGTTCCTGCCATATATGATCTATAGAGTCCTGCAATATATTATCTACATGGTCCTGCCATATATGATCTATAGGGTCCTGCCATATATTATCTACATGGTCCTGCCACATATGATCTCTAGGGTCCTGCCATATATGATCTATAGAGTCCTGCAATATATTATCTACATGGTCCTGCCATATATGATCTATAGGGTCCTGCCATATATTATCTACATGGTCCTGCCACATATGATCTCTAGGGTCCTGCCATATATGATCTATAGAGTCCTGCAATATATTATCTACATGGTCCTGCCATATATGATCTATAGGGTCCTGCCATATATTATCTGCATGGTCCTGCCACATATGATCTCTAGGGTCCTGCCATATATGATCTATAGAGTCCTGCAATATATTATCTACATGGTCCTGCCATATATGATCTATATAGTCCGGCCATATATGATCTATAGGGTCCTGCTATATATGATCTCTAGGATCCTGCCATATATGATCTCTAGGGTTCTGTTATATATGAACTCCAATATCCTGCCATATATGATCTATACTGTCCTGCCATACATGATCTCTAGGGTCCTGCCATATATGATCTCAAGGGTCCTGCCATATATGATCTCTAGGGTCCTGCCATATATGATCTTTAGGGTTCTGTTATATATGAACTCCAATATCCTGCCATATATGATCTATACTGTCCTGCCATACATGATCTCTAGGGTCCTGCCAAATATGATCTCAAGGGTCCTGCCATATATGATCTCTAGGGTCCTGCCATATATGATCTCTACTCTCCTGCCATATATTATCTCTAGGGTTCTGCCATATATGATCTCTAGGGTCCTGCCATATATGATCTATAGGGTCCTGCCATATATGATCTCTAGAGTCCTGCCATATATGATCTTTATATCCAGCTATATATGATCTATAGGGTCCGGCCATATATGGTCTATAGGGTCCGGCCATATATGATCTATAGGGTCCGGCCATATATGATCTCTAGGGTCCTGTCATATATGATCTCTAGTGTCCTGCCATATATGCTCTATGGGGTCCTGTCATATATGATCTATAGGGTCCTGCCATATATGATCTCCAGACTCCGGCCATATATGATCTCTAGGGTCCGGCCATATATGATCTATAGGGTCCGGCCATATATGATCTCTAGTGTCCTGCCATATATGATCTATAGGATCCTGTCATATATGATCTACAGGGTCCTGCCATATATAATCTCTAGGGTCCGGCCATATATGATATCTAGGGTCCTGGTCCAGCCATATATGATCTCTAGGGTCTTTCCATATATTATCTCTAGGGTCCTGCCATATATGATCTACAGGGTCCTGCCATATATTACCTCTAGAGTCCTGCCAGATATGATCTCTAGGGTCCTGCCATATATGATCTGTAGGGTCCTGCCATACATGATCTCTAGGGTCCTGCCATATATATTCTCTAGGGTCCTGCCATATATAATTTCTAGGATTCTGCCATATATGATCTCTAGGGTCCTGCCATATATGATCTGCAGGGTCCTGCCATATATTATCTACAGGGTTCTGCCATATATGACCTTTAGAGTCCTGCCATATATTATCTACAGGGTACTGCCATATATTATCTCTAGGGTCCGGCAATATATGATCTCTAGGGTCCTGCCATATATTATCTCTAGGGTCCGGCCATATATTATCTCTAGGGTCCGGCAATATATGATCTCTAGGGTCCTGCCATATATTATCTCTAGGGTCCGGCCATATATTATCTCTAGGATCCGGCAATATATGATCTCAAGGGTCCGGCCATATATTATCTCTAGGGTCCGGCCATATATTATCTCTAGGGTCCTGCTATATATGATATTTAGAGTCCTTCTATATATTATCTACATGATCCTGCCACATATAATCTCTAGGGTCCTTCCATATATGATCTCTAGGGTCCGACCATATATGATCTCTAGGATCCTGCCATATATGATCTACAGGGTCCTGCCATATATGATCTTTAGGGTCCTGCAATATATTATCTACAGGGTCCTGCCATATATGACCTCTAGGATCCTGCCATATATGATCTCTAGGGTTCTGTTATATATGAACTCCAATATCCTGCCATATATGATCTATACTGTCCTGCCATACATGATCTCTAGGGTCCTGCCATATATGATCTCAAGGGTCCTGCCATATATGATCTCTAGGGTCCTGCCATATATGATCTTTAGGGTTCTGTTATATATGAACTCCAATATCCTGCCATATATGATCTATACTGTCCTGCCATACATGATCTCTAGGGTCCTGCCAAATATGATCTCAAGGGTCCTGCCATATATGATCTCTAGGGTCCTGCCATATATGATCTCTACTCTCCTGCCATATATTATCTCTAGGGTTCTGCCATACATGATCTCTAGGGTCCTGCCAAATATGATCTCAAGGGTCCTGCCATATATGATCTCTAGGGTCCTGCCATATATGATCTCTACTCTCCTGCCATATATTATCTCTAGGGTTCTGCCATATATGATCTCTAGGGTCCTGCCATATATGATCTATAGGGTCCTGCCATATATGATCTCTAGAGTCCTGCCATATATGATCTTTATGTCCTGCTATATATGATCTATGGGGTCCTGTCATATATGATCTCTAGTGTCCTGCCATATATGCTCTATGGGGTCCTGTCATATATGATCTATAGGGTCCTGCCATATATGATTTCCAGGCTCCGGCCATATATGATCTCTAGGGTCCGGCCATATATGATTTATAGGGTCCGGCCATATATGATCTCTAGTGTCCTGCCATATATGATCTATAGGATCCTGTCATATATGCTCTATGGGGTCCTGTCATATATGATCTACAGGGTCCTGCCATATATAATCTCTAGGGTCCGGCCATATATGATATCTAGGGTCCTGGTCCAGCCATATATGATCTCTAGGGTCTTTCCATATATTATCTCTAGGGTCCTGCCATATATGATCTACAGGGTCCTGCCATATATTACCTCTAGAGTCCTGCCAGATATGATCTCTAGGGTCCTGCCATATATGATCTGTAGGGTCCTGCCATACATGATCTCTAGGGTCCTGCCATATATATTCTCTAGGGTCCTGCCATATATAATTTCTAGGATCCTGCCATATATGATCTCTAGGGTCCTGCCATATATGATCTGCAGGGTCCTGCCATATATTATCTACAGGGTTCTGCCATATATGACCATTAGAGTCCTGCCATATATTATCTACAGGGTACTGCCATATATTATCTCTAGGGTCCGGCAATATATGATCTCTAGGGTCCTGCCATATATTATCTCTAGGGTCCGGCCATATATTATCTCTAGGGTCCGGCAATATATGATCTCTAGGGTCCTGCCATATATGATCTCTAGGGTCCGGCCATATATGATCTATAGGGTCCGGCCATATTTGATCTCTAGGGTCCTGCCATAAATGATCTCCAGGGTCCTGCCATATATGACCTATAGGGTCCTGCCATATATGATCTACAGGGTCCTGCCATATATGACCTATAGGGACCTGCCATATATTATCTACATGGTCCTGCCATATATGACCTATAGGGTCCTGCCATATATGACCTATAGGGTCCTGCCATATATGACCTATAGGGTCCTGCCATATATTATCTACATGGTCCTGCCATATATGACCTATAGGGCCCTGCCATATATTATCTACATGGTCCTGCTATATATGACCTATACGGTCCTGCCATATATGACCTATAGGGTCCTGCCATATATGACCTATAGGGTCCTGCCATATATTATCTACATGGTCCTGCCATATATGACCTATAGGGTCCTGCCATATATGACCTACAGGGTCCTGTCATGTATGACCTATAGGGTCCTGCCATATATGACCTATAGGGTCCTGCCATATATTATCTACATGGTCCTGCCATATATGATCTCCAGGTTCCTGCCATATATGATCTATAGAGTCCTGCAATATATTATCTACATGGTCCTGCCATATATGATCTATAGGGTCCTGCCATATATTATCTACACGGTCCTGCCACATATGATCTCTAGGGTCCTGCCATATATGACCTCTAGGTTCCTGCCATATATGAAGGACCCATATATTATCTCTAGGGTCCTGCTATATATGATCTATAGAGTCCTGCAATATATTATCTACATGGTCCTGCCATATATTATCTATAGGGTCCTGCCATATATTATCTACATGGTCCTGCCACATATGATCTCTAGGGTCCTGCCATATATGATCTATAGAGTCCTGCAATATATTATCTACATGGTCCTGCCATATATGATCTTTAGGGTCCTGCCATATATTATCTACATGGTCCTGCCACATATGATCTCTAGGGTCCTGCCATATATGACCTCTAGGTTCCTGCCATATATGAAGGACCCATATATTATCTCTAGGGTCCTGCTATATATGATCTTTAGAGTCCTTCTATATATGATCTACAGGGTCCTGCCATATATGATCTCTAGGGTGCTGCCATATATGATCTATAGGGTCCTGCCATATATGATCTATAGGGTCCGGCCATATATGATCCATAGGGTCCGGCCATATATGATCTATAGGGTCCGGCCATATATGATCTCTAGGGTCCTGTCATATATGATCTCTAGTGTCCTGCCATATATGCTCTATGGGGTCCTGTCATATATGATCTATAGGGTCCTGCCATATATGATCTCCAGACTCCGGCCATATATGATCTCTATGGTCCGGCCATATATGATCTATAGGGTCCGGCCATATATGATCTCTAGTGTCCTGCCATATATGATCTATAGGATCCTGTCATATATGCTCTATGGGGTCCTGTCATATATGATCTACAGGGTCCTGCCATATATAATCTCTAGGGTCCGGCCATATATGATATCTAGGGTCCTGGTCCAGCCATATATGATCTCTAGGGTCTTTCCATATATTATCTCTAGGGTCCTGCCATATATGATCTACAGGGTCCTGCCATATATTACCTCTAGAGTCCTGCCAGATATGATCTCTAGGGTCCTGCCATATATGATCTGTAGGGTCCTGCCATACATGATCTCTAGGGTCCTGCCATATATATTCTCTAGGGTCCTGCCATATATAATTTCTAGGATCCTGCCATATATGATCTCTAGGGTCCTGCCATATATGATCTGCAGGGTCCTGCCATATATTATCTACAGGGTTCTGCCATATATGACCTTTAGAGTCCTGCCATATATTATCTACAGGGTACTGCCATATATTATCTCTAGGGTCCGGCAATATATGATCTCTAGGTTCCTGCCATATATTATCTCTAGGGTCCGGCCATATATTATCTCTAGGGTCCGGCAATATATGATCTCTAGGGTCCTGCCATATATTATCTCTAGGGTCCGGCCATATATTATCTCTAGGGTCCGGCAATATATGATCTCAAGGGTCCGGCCATATATTATCTCTAGGGTCCTGCCATATATTATCTCTAGGGTCCTGCCATATATTATCTCTAGGGTCCTGCCATATATTATCTCTAGGGTCCGGCCATATATTATCTCTAGGGTCCTGCCATAAATAATCTCCAGACTCCGGCCATATAGTGATCTTTATGGTCCTGCCATATATTATCTCTAGGGTCCTGCCATAAATAATCTCCAGACTCCGGCCATATAGTGATCTTTAGGGTCCTGCCATATATTATCTCTAGGGTCCTGCCATATATTATCTCTAGGGTCCGGCCATATATTATCTCTAGGGACCTGCCATATATTAACTCTAGGGTCCGGCCATATAGTGATCTTTAGGGTCCTGCCATATATTATCTCTAGGGTCCTGCCATATATTATCTCTAGGGTCCGGCCATATATTATCTCTAGGGTCCTGCCATAAATAATCTCCAGACTCCGGCCATATATGATCTACAGGGTCCTGGCATATATGATCTCTCGTGTCCTGCCATATATTATCTCTAGGGTCCTGCCATAAATAATCTCCAGACTCCGGCCATATAGTGATCTTTAGGGTCCTGCCATATATTATCTCTAGGGTCCTGCCATATATTATCTCTAGGGTCCGGCCATATATTATCTCTAGGGTCCTGCCATATATTATCTTTAGGGTCCGGCCATATAGTGATCTTTAGGGTCCTGCCATATATTATCTCTAGGGTCCTGCCATATATTATCTCTAGGGTCCGGCCATATATTATCTCTAGGGTCCTGCCATAAATAATCTCCAGACTCCGGCCATATATGATCTACAGGGTCCTGGCATATATGATCTCTCGTGTCCTGCCATATATTACCTCTAGGGTCGTGCCATATATGATCTCTAGGGTCCTGCAATATATTATCTCTAGGGTCCTGCCATATATTACCTCTAGGGTCCTGTCATATATAATCTACAGGGTCCTGCCATATATGATGTCTAGGGTCCGGCCATATATGACCTCTAGGTTCCTGCCATGTATGAAGGACCCATATATGATCTCTAGGTTCCTGCCATATATGAAGGACCCAAATATGATCTCTAGGGTCCTGCCATATATGATCTTTAAAGTTCTGCCACATATGATCTACAGGGTCCTGCCACATATGATCTATAGGGTCCTGCTATATATGATCTCTAGGGTCCTGCCATATATGATCTCTATGGTCCGGCCACATATGATCTATAGGGTCCTGCTATATATGATCTCTAGGGTCCTGCCATATATGATCTCTAGGGTCCGGCCAAATATAATCTCTAGGGTCCTGCCAATATGATCCTTAGGGTCCGTACATATATGATCTCTAGGGTCCTGTCATATATGATCTCTAGGGTCCTGCCATATATGATCTCTAGGGTCCTGCCATATATGATCTCTAGGGTCCTGCCATATATGGCCTTAAGGGTCCTGCCACATATGATATCTAGGTTTCTGCCATATATGATCTACATGGTCCTGCCATATATGATCTTTAGGGTCCTGTCTTATATGATCTCTAGGGTCCTGCCATATATGATCTACAGGGTCCTGCCATATATGATCTCTAGGGTCCTGCCATATATGATCTCTAGGGTCCTGCTATATATGATCTCTAGGGTCCTGCCATATATGACTTCTAGTGTCCGGCCATATATGACTTCTAGGTTCCTGCCATACATGATCTCTAGGGTCCGGCCATATATTATCTACAGGGTCCTGCCAAATATGCTCTCTAGGGTCCTGCCATATATGATCTCTAGGTATCTGCCATATATGATCTCTAGGGTCCTGCCATATATGCTCTCTAGGGTCCTGCCATATATGATTTTTAGAGTCCTGCCATATATGATCTACATGGTCCTGCCATATATGATCTTTAGGGTCCTGTCTTATATGATCTCTAGGGTCCTGCCATATATGATCTACAGGGTCCTGCCATATATGATCTCTAGGGTCCTGCCATATATGATCTCTAGGGTCCTGCTATATATGATCTCTAGGGTCCTGCCATATATGACTTCTAGTGTCCTGCCATATATGACTTCTAGGTTCCTGCCATACATGATCTCTAGGGTCCGGCCATATATTATCTACAGGGTCCTGCCAAATATGCTCTCCAGGGTCCTGCCATATATGATCTCTAGGGTCCTGCCATATATGATCTCTAGGGTCCTGCCATATATGCTCTCTAGGGTCCTGCCATATATGATCTCTATGGTCTTGCCATATATGATCTACAGGGTCCTGCCATGTATTACCTCTAGGGTCCTGCCAAATATGATCTCTAGGGTCCGGCCATATATGATATCTAGGGTCCGGCCATATATGTTCTATAGGGTCCTGCCATATATAATCTCTAGGGTCCTGTCATATATGATCTTTACGGTCCTGCCATATATGATCTTTAGAGTCCTGCCATATATGATCTACAGGGTCCTGCCATATATGATCTTTAGGGTCCTGCCATATATGACCTCTAGGGTCCGGTCATATATGATCTCTATGGTCCGGCCACATATGATCTCTAGGGCCCGGCCACATATGATCTCTAGGGTCCGGCCACATATGATCTCTATGGTCCGGCCACATATGATCTCTAGGGCCCGGCCACATATGATCTCTAGGGTCCGGCCATATATGACCTCTAGGGTCCGGCCATATATGATCTAAAGGGTCCGGCCATATATGATCTCTAGGGTCCGGCCATATATGACCTCTAGGGTCCGGCCATATATGATCTAAAGGGTCCGGCCATATATGATCTCTAGGGTCCGGCCACATATGATCTCTAGGGTCCGGCCATATATGATCTAAAGGGTCCGGCCATATATGATCTCTAGGGTCCGGCCACATATGATCTCTAGGGTCCTGCCATATATGATCTAAAATTATGTTTCTTCATTGATGCACATATATCACAATACAGCATTAGAGCATGAAAGTAACTTTTTTAAGTATCAGTGCATTTTAAAAAAGAACATCAATGTAGTGGTTATTCAAGGGCATATAGCAGACGAATTTTCAACACTTTGGGTGTGGTTTGTTGTCTCGGTACCAAAGTATTGTGCTACAGCATTGTGGGGATATCCTTTATTTTGGTCGGGCCTTAGAGACTCGTAAAAACTGAAGCCGTTTTATTATTGTGTAGTATTTATTAATATTATTATTATTATTATTATTATCATTATTATTATTATTATTATTATTATTATTATTATTATTATTATTATTATTATTATTATTGTATCCATTTATGTAAGGTAAAACCCGAAGGTTTTATCTATCAAATACATCCAACAATATCCTACCCTTGTTATGGGTGCGGGGATCGCGGAATAATTTCTATATAACTTAAAATTTATTTTTAGAAAAAACAATTTTGTAAACTACCTCAATTGTAAAACAGCACATATTGTAAAATTATTATCATTATTTCTAAATTTATATGTTAGTACAATGAGGATTCAGCTTATAATAGATCTCGACGTCAGAGGTAATTACTCAACGACGTAAGTTGTGACGCAATTTTCTCAGTTTAAAAATAGCAAAAAAATAGTAATGCAGCGCTGTTCAGAGAGGAAATACATTTTTGTTAATTACAAATGGTGTGTGGTGTTATACTTTTCACAAGGTATATTATACACCAATAAACAGCATTTCGCCGGATCTTTTCAGGTGACAATAATTAATTTAGTTATAAGAAAGCAATAAAAATGGTCGTATACTTCCTTTAAGCAAACGATTATACATTATTTTACATTTTACGTCAAAGAACTGTAGTGTAATTGAGACATATGTTTGAACATCTTTATTTGTGTACATGATTGCAATAAGTTTTAGCAACCATCAACATGGAACATTAATTGTATATATACTGACACAACAAAACAATGTGAAAATTATTCTAGCTGTATTTTATTTTATTTTATTTTTGTTTCCAAGGGAGACAAGCCTTCCAACTATTATCCTTGGAGTACTGTTTGGGTTGTTCCTCTTGGCGACAATCGCCTTGGTCATTGTACTGGTGATCATCAAAAAAAGGAGCCAGGCCAATGGTAAAACATCTACATGTATCTTATAGTGTGTTTATGCAATTAGATATGTATTTTGGGGATTCAACGCATACTACCCGAGTACTCGGTCGTTTTCTTAATAAATATGTAGTTTTCTGTCCATGTTAATGAGTTAAAATATTTATTTAAGATATGTGTTCGTATATACTGTCATTTTGGTTTACTTTTAGTTTATTTCCACCGCCACGAAATAAATGAGTGTTGCTGTTTCCTTCCATACTTTTTGTTTGGTCAGAAAAATTAGAAGAATTTTGTGAAAGTTGTTCGATTTCAAATTTTAATCTATCATATTTTCTGTGAAACAATATAATCTGCACACAACAATTCAAAACAAGACATCTGCGACACAGAAGACTCTCAAAAACAAAACAAAAATATGTCGCAATGGGTTCCATGCAAGTATGTATCTGCAAACGTCAACCTTTAAACTAATCTGATTAAAATCATATCCTGAAAATCGCTTCGCTATCAGGATCTGACGACGAGTCAATAAAACCTTCCTTACCAATCAGATTGTCGCCTACAAAATCGCAAACAAAAGTAAATGGTGATCCGTTTTGAGACTCCTACCGAAAACGTTATGCATTACGCTATCTGATTGGCTGTTATAGAAATAGAAATCGGGGAAAACCATTCTTGTTAATAGACGGTATTTACAGGCCGTCATCAGATCTTACATTTTGTAAGATCTGACTTTAGTGCGATTGCCCTTTTAACTTTAATTACACTAAAGACGCTTATCAGATATAAACAAAAGCTCATTTGGGGTAAGGCGATCAAGTGTTTGTATATAAAAAAATACATACGCGCGTAATCACAAACACTCGCACAAACACATGCCCCCTCACGCACACACACGCGCGCGCGCGCACCCGCACACATCCCTACGTTGTCCTCACCATCACTGATGTTGTTCCCCTTTCAGCCAATGACGTGTACCTGACTCCAGCCGACGTCTCCAGTTCATATGCTTCCGCGGGCAGTTTTAGCATAGTCGACATGTCGAGCACATCCGGCGGATTTAACAAAACTATATCCGACGACGAATTCTCCGGCCGGTTACCGGAATCATGCTATTAGACTGTATGCTAATGACAAATAGCTTCCATTGAAGCAGCTTTTAAAGACTATGTATACTACATAAACATTGATTTGACACATGCCCATACTGCAGCAATACCCGTCTGTGGGATATCTTGATGATTTTTAGAATGTCTACAAAACAAAACGATAATTTGAATTCTTATGCGTTGATTTTTCTCATTTTAAACTGCTGTTAGACTAGACATGAAGTTAAGATCAAGTACATGTTGTAGCACATTACCTGAGATTGTGTGTTTTTAGGAAATACATTTTGGTTTAGCGTTATACATTGTAGAATAATGGACGTTCAGATGCGGTCATCAAATAATAGCTTGACCAGAAATTAGTGAGAATTAATTGCCGTGCAATATTTACCATCAAAGAAAAGAACAACAGAACATGAGAAACAAACTTGCAACATTCATAATAGGCCTTACCTTGAACTGTTAAATCTTCTTCTGCTTCAACATAAGCTTCTGTACGTCTGGGCAATGATCGATTTTGGATGAGAGAAGATAGAAAATCATCAGCTTTCATGTCCTCAATATTTTGTCATCCTTTCTGTTTTATATTGTTCTTCATTATTCCCCAATGGGATTCAGATCCCGACAATAACTTGGTCTGTCGAGTAGCATCACGTGATTGTCCTTAAACCACCTTATGGAATGCCTTGCCTTGTGTTTCGGGGCGTTGTCCTGCTGGAAAACCCGTTATTTTCCATACAACATATAAATGTGCTGTGGCGAACAAATGACATTCAAAGTGTGTCAGTGTTTATGCCATTATTCATGTTATTATCGAATATACAATGGGGGTGGTACCAAGTGTAGATACCCTAAGAGGCACATAAATCTTAGGGCTGCACTTTGAGCGTTGATACAATGGTCTCTGATTTTCTCTATTCCACAGCCCTATAGAACTTTTATCTGAGAATATAATGTTCTCCCAATTATAATTTCTATGAGATAGACATCACTCTAAACGCCTTTGTTTTTGTTCAGGAGAGAGAATAGTAGATGAAATACCATGGGTTTTCACCCAATTCAGTTCATGTACGTTAGCCCTTACAATCTCTTTACAAACTGGTTCAGTTTCCTCTTTTGATCAATTCAGTTCTGATGTAATGAATGCTCACGCGTCCGTTCATAGAAGTCTTTTTCTGTCACCAGTTGTGAAATTTTGTGTCCTACCTGCTCCTTTTTGTTGCTTAAAACTGTCATTCCTTTTAATACGCCCTATGATACGATACACTGTAAATAGAGGAACATCTGCTCTTTCATACAAATCTTGTGCTGAAGTGATTCCATTTTCATATAATTCATAGACAGTCTTTCTTTTTTATCTTGAACTGACATTTTGACAGTGACCTCCAAATAGCAGACGTTATTTGTTTACCAAGGGAAATTACTATAATTGACTAAGTTTAGTACAAGGAGGAGTTATCTCCCATGACCCTTGTACCCTTACATGCCCATGTATTGATAAGTGTAAAAATATCTAAAAACAATTATAAGAACAAACAAAAAAAATCAATAATTTCTGATCAAACTATACAAAGGCCGTCGGCCTTAGTGATTTATTACAAATCTTTGGAACAAATTATTTCTTTACATTTTATTCGATTTACTGCCCTTGTATATAAACTCATCAGATGATGGATGCCGCCTTTTGTTGTTTGTATTATAAGCTATGAAATTCTCTTGTTAATTAACTACTGTATACTGTCAACATATAGTATTTTGATCGATAATGTAAAAGGACTTTACAGTAAAGAACAACTATTGCCATATTCAATCCTCTTTTGTCAAGTGTATTTCCTTTATTGTATTTCGTTTAACGGTCCTATCCGACACTTTGCCTATATCCGATACATGTAAGAATACTTTACCTTTGCCTTGAGGAATTTGGGCATCATTTCTGCATAACCGCATACTTTTGTCTAAGTAAAGACGATTTTGAACACTACCTTTATTGTTAGACGTAAACATATCCGGAAACATTAAATGTGCATTCTTTCTAAATCTAAAATAAGCACGATTAGTTTAAACCTATTTATTTATAGTCGATTGGGAAACAAGTTCTTTTAACTTATAGTAATCCCTCTCGACTGGGTAGAACCAGTACTCAGGTACTGAATACCTGGAGCAATGTGCAGTAAATAGTCTTGCTCAATGACTAACATCACTCCGATCCGGAGTCCAACGTCTTTACCACTAGACCACGAACGCTCGCACAATAAGCACGATAATAGGCTAAATATATCTCCTTAAATAAACATTGACGTCAATGAGGCTTACCCGGATGACGATATAACGTCATTTCAAAAGTAAGTTGTCACGTGGTTTTCCTAGTTTAAAATAGCTTCCTCTGCAGCCTGGATCAGAAAGGAAATTCCACTTTGCAGATAAGAATGGGGATTAATACTTCCCTATTCACACAGATATCGGGCATCAATGGACAGCATTTTGCAGGACCATTCCAAGAAACAATGATTTATTTTGTTATGTGAGAAAAAATATTTGGTCCAAACTGTCGGATACCATCTTTTAAATGTTAGCGTAATCATACCAGACTGCTACATCGTTCACCTACATAAACTAGGTAACTTTTGTCGGGCTATGGGATTATGTGTAATAACTGCGCTTTACTCACAAATCCTACCGACATATGTATTAATTTATGTAAAATATAGAACATTTCACAAACTGGTCTTATTTTTGTTTTCCCTCACGAGTGTGCGGTCATCATTAAATGAAAAAGATGAAAGCACGTAAGTTGCGATATTCACTACTTCTTAACAGAAGTAAAATTTCAAAACCCCGGCGAATCTTTCACAAAATCAAACAATATATATGTTCTTTTCTCTAAAAAATATCCACTAAGACCTTGCTAAACAGATGCGAATTGCCACTTTTATCCGGCATTTACTTATTTCAAAGGAGGTAGCCTACTCTTCGTCAGAGCGCCGCCTATAATCAAAGCGCCGATGACACGGTAGTATTCAGTGCTTGCAATTTCTATAATTAAACATAAATAACCCAAAGCAGAGAAAGACATAACTTCTGACTTATGGGCTCGGTAACACCGTGATAATGTCGTAAAATATGCTTTTTTGTACTTGATATGCGTGTAATGGTAAAATTAACAAGTCATGTGCGGATAACATAATGACACTCATACACACGGGGGATGGTGTTTGCACATATTACTTTACTGTAAGAACGCTATACCAGGGAAACACTTTAAACGCCAAGTTCTAAAGTACAAAACAGACAATTTAACATTTAAGAACCCCGAAAAGATCAACTAACAGTTATAATAGTCTAAATAACTAAAATATAAATAGCGTTCCAAATATCAGTCTAGGATCTGAAAACTAAGCCAGCTTATAATTAACAAAAGACGAGATTACTCAGAAAAGAGAAGTCAAACTCCCTTAATTGTCATCAAGCTATGCTGCAAGAAAACAATGGAATGCTGCCAGTTTTAACCAAAAGAAAGGGTGTCATCTTTTCCTGTCGTATTATCTGAGTTATTTCCCTTGCCTCTCTTCACCAAAAAGAAAGTACAATCGGAACACCTCGGATAATTCGCGAATCATCTCTCGGATGTATGTAGGTAGACAGATCACCTCGGCCCTTTCTCTAAATGGGACTACTTTCGTGACAGACGTCAAAACGAAGATGGCAGAACAGATGACAACTCACTGCAGTGAATAATCATTGTTTTTTCTACATTAAGCAATAATAATATGTACAGTGACATATTGACCTGCAGAAACGCACACTTACAGCCAACATATCTGATATGTCCAACTATTTCCAAAGCCTGTTGGCAACACGGCCAGTGTATCTCTCCCCTCAAACAATACCTGCAAAACTTCAATTTGTTGCGGCTTCAAAATTAAATCATCCAATTTTAATTTAGCCAGTGCAGCAGATACATAGATGTCAAACGATGCCATTGGTTATGTTTTGTGCGAACTACATATCCGACTTCCGGCGAACAAAACGATCGTGATTTCAGTAAGAATCATTGCACCAGATACATCCGAGGGCTGATTGTCCCGAGGACGGAATTAACCGAGGAGTTCAGTTTGAAAGAAAGTACAGCTGATGTTGGGCCAATAATGGCCCAATATCTGAAAATGACTTCCACGGTCCAATATCTGGAACTGATATCAGATTTCTGTTATTGGCCTGAAATACCAGTGCTTGCTGGGTATCTACTGAGCTTTGATCTCGAATGGACATCTACAGGTTCAGCTCCATCTGAAAAGTGAGAGTATGCCTTAAGATAGTCTGCGTTTATTGTAAAAATACAGAACTTTTCACTCATAATTTAGTGTCTTTGTGTACGATGGTAAAATGCTAGAAACTTTTTCCATTTGTCCAAACTGTTTGTATTCTCAGCGACAAATTTAATCTATAAACATATTTTTTTCATGGCGAAAGGGGAGAGTTCAGATTAAGCGGTAATAATTGGTACGAGTAGTGTTAGGGGGTCTGGAGGCATCCTCCTAAAGAAAGAGTGTTGACATCTAGAAGCCAGTGTCATTTCCTACATTTCAGATGATTGCTAAGACATTTTAGGTGTAGATACGTGCTTACTCGTGTTAATAACGGTACACAACACTGGAAGTATATGTGACGATTATACTGCCTGTGCCATAAAGATGTGACACAACCTGAAAGAGATGCCTTCATTGAAAGGAATTGGACAGTTTTAAGGGAGCTGAATACCCCACCCACCCCGCTACCCAACCACCCATCCCACCCCCAACCCTCACGCTAGATCCGTCCATGGTATATATTGAGCAGCGACACCATAAAATTATGAGTCTACTGTTGTGCCATTTGATCTAAAAAAAAGTCTACTAAATTTTGAACCTGATTACTTGTGACAACAGACGAAGATATATCTACAACCCGAAGAGAATGCTTAATTTAACATTTGTACATTTTTAAGAAATAATGCTGGTAGATGTAGAATTATTTTTAAAGACAGATAGTTTTCAAACAATGACTTTTGCAACATTAAATGTACATGTAAATACTAGTTTGGACTGTCTAAGTAAGATATGCTCGGTTTTCAAGATTAAGGAACGAAAGCAGAGGATTTATATACAAATTTGTATTACAACATTAGTAAATGTTTCTTATTCCTTAGTTTACTATTATGGTGTAATGGTAATATTTCCGGCCAAAAGAGCATAAACTTAACAAAATGTATTAGTTACACCTTATTGATAGCGTGTTTTCGATCGCGTTTCGTGAGGCTATGGCAGTGTACTGAAACGTTGCAATGCATTTGTTTTCACCGTCGCTATCCGCCATCTTGCCTCGTGTCATGACGTCACCTTGGATAACATAATACGCTACTCGCAGATATCATAATATTTTTTTTCTAAAACGGAGAAATAGTTTTTAAAATGTTAAGAAAGTGTCCCTTGCCCAGTAACAATTTCTGAATGTCCAGTGAACCAATAGATTATAACGTTTTATATATATGTAAATCCATTGAAGTAACAGTCTTCTGTGAGGTTAAAAGCAAACACTTTTTACCGACTTGATATTGAACAATGTGAAAAAATACTTTATGCTAAAGACCTAGATTATATATTCGGTCATATTTTAGGGAAATGTACACACACGTGTAGGTCTTTGTTGATGCCAATCTATCAAGCGACACAACCAGTTTGTATTTGCTGGCTGCTCTGGTATTTTTTTGTTATTGCTCGCTGGTCACTATTTGCCACCTTTGACATAAATCTGCTCATCCGAGACACTATTCGAAACACATCGGCTATTTTTCTTTCAAGATGGGTACGTAAAAAACCGAGATGTTGCGAACGAAATCTACTGTCAGATTGGATAAGATTACTAATGTGAATATATCCAGTTAAAACCCAATTTTTGGCTGTTATAATAGTTATGGATGGACTGTCGGAGTAACATCTAAGATGTCCCAAGTTTCACTGAAGGTTTTGTTGTGGATTTTTATCGCGTTCCGGGCTTCGTCGGCTGCAGGTAATGTTATTAATAACCATCTATGATAAAGAATCGGCTGTTAATTAACAGGTGTTGATATATGACTGAAAACACGTACCAGACAATGCAACATTTAAACTATCAATAAATCTTCAACTATGGAATATCATAGAAATGCTTTTCTTTGGGCGGACTGAAGAAAATGTTACTTGATAAGAAGTCAATAGTGTTACATGTTTGCTGTCATAAAACAGACAATGTAGAACAAATTAAATCTCATTGAGTGTGTACAAAGTGTAGTGGCAGTGTGGTGAAGGGGTACTGGTCCAAAAAGGCCGCAAACCAGAAAGGCCTGTACCAAAAAGGCCGCAAACCTGAAAGTCCACAAGCCTTAAAGGCCTTACATATAAAAGGAGATGGTGAATCTTATATGTTATAAATCTTAATACAGTAAATGTTATATAACTATATATGATTATAATAGTCACTAAAAGGAGACCTGTTTTGAAATAATATTAATTTATGCAGATAAACGTTGAACACTTATAGATCTGCTTAAATTGAAGTAATTTATAACATAATTTTGTTATAACATTAACTTTAATTGTTAAATTATTACATTCCTACTTCATATTGTCTATTTTAAATTGGAAAGTTTGTTTTTAAGAGTTAGTCTCGTTTTTTTATGAAATTTCTTTCGCAATGATTGAAGCCAAAGTTTAAAGGTAAATTAATTAGCAATACGATATTATTGCAGCACCATAATTACAAATTAGAATTCAACAATTTGTCTGGCTTTGTTATTTTATCATTAAACTATCTAGCATCAAACGCATATTCAAAATCCTATACTGCATGAAACTTGCAGCCTTTTAGGTTTGCGGCCTTTTTGGTAAGACCTTTTTGGTCAACTGCCTTTTTGGTTTACGGCCTTTCTGGTTTTCGGGCTTTCTGGTAACCAACCTGGTGAAGGGGCCTGCAGGTGGCCCGGTTGGCTTGGTGGAGCTTCGGAGCAATGGGTTGTAGGTTTGATCCCACATCGGGCACTCTTTTTTCCCTTGATATACTTTACTGGTGTCAGAAGTAAACGGAAGCGGGTGCAAGTCAATCCGGCCACAACCAAATCCGGCCACAAGTTAATCCGGCCACAAAATAAGTCAATCCGGCCACAAAAAAGTCAATCCGGCCTCACTGCCCTGGGAAAGCGGTCAAACCGGCCACATTTTAGATATATCCTCATAATGAACAAATATTTATGCTTTGATTTTGTGTTTTATTTAAATCTTTTTGTATATATTATCATCATTAAATATGTTAATAAGTATAAATATTTGTATAACGTCGTTTTAATTTCATCTTGTATTTTATGCTGTTTTTGTTTGTCTAATAAATGATTAATTGTATCATAATAAAAAGATTGAATATTGTTTTTCGCAATGTTTTTATTTCATTTCCATTGTAAACTGTCGGCATATTTTGTGCGAGTTTTAATTTTGATATGGCCTTTAAAGATATCTATATGATTGCGCACGCGTAATTACTTAATTACTAGCAAGTTTCTATGATGTCGTTTGGTGCAGTAATTATGGTTTTAACGCCTCTAATCAAACCCCTGCCAACTTATTCTTCGTTATTGCCAAACTTGCATCAGTAATTAAAATTGCTAATGTGTTAATCAGATGAAGATGTAGCAGTTTGTTTAACCAAACAATAGTACAAAGAACGAAGAATTAAAAAGTTTAGCAGTTTGTATTTAAAATGGGTATATAAGTATTAACGGACGAAAAATGGTACTACAAATCACCATGAGCGAGGCGTGCGTACACTGTTTACAGCTAGTTGTGGAGACTGATGAAGCTGTCTCCTGTGATAGTTGTGAGGGATGGCAACACAGGGCGTGTGACACAGGTAAATACTCTAAAGCCTGATATAAAGCAATTTTCAATATTAATAAATAGAGAGACGAACGTATGCAATGCCACTCGATTACCGACATCTGCAGTGAGTAGGTGTTCAAATTAATGGAGATGAAGAATGTAAAAAGTAAATATATGTGTGTTTAAAACTTCTCCTATGTATAAATCTTATTAATATTTTATAGAGAGAGAGAGAAAGAGAGAGAGAGAGTGATAATTTTAAAACATAGTATTATTATTATTATTATATTGCTATTATATTGTTATTATGTTATAGAAGATGATAGTACATTTGATCGTTATAGTATCTTAACAAAAATCTTAATAATTTTAAATATGATCCTTTGATATCTGCTTTCAGGCTGGCATCGTCGGCTAAATATCCGTGCCGGAGCAGGACCGCCTTTCTATACCTTGCTGACCCTGCTCCACAACGAGGCCAAAGACGTTGCAGCTCAGCGACAGTTGGTCTGTGAGATGGCCCTGCGGAGTCTGCAGCGCAAAGAGTACAGACGGATGCAGGGTCAGATCTTTGCCGCATGGGATAGGTTAGTATAGAACTATATAGCAGTTGTATTATACTAAAAATATTTAAGTGATACAATCAGTGAATCATTTAATAATTACGTGGCGACAACTAATCTACGTCTATTATCAATTTCAGTTACAGGACAAATGGCTTGTCAGCGACCGGCCTACTGAAGAAGGTATCCTGCATGTATCGTCCAGCCCTGTTGAGAGTTGCACCCGATGAAGTGGCGGTTGACTCCTAAATGAGATGACCAATCAGCAAGTCTCACTTAAGTGAAAAGAAGTGAAAAGAGAACTGCTCACTTGTTACTACCACCATTTTAAACTGTTAATAATATGCTATTTTAATTATTATTTTTGAATAAATGTTCCTTATGCATATGTGTATGTTTTTTCTTTGTAAAATACATGATATAACAACAACAGTAACTACTACTACACAAACACCAACTGGTGATGATGATAATGAATAGTAATAATAATAATAATAATAATAATAATAATATAAATAATGTTAACAATAATAAAAATAAATTAATTAATATAAATAAATAAATAATAGTATAAGTCATGACGCAAACGTAATAAAAATAACCAATCCTATGATTATCGTACTTTTTCCTACAACAACAACACAAAATAATAAAACAAATCTCAAAATAATTACGCTATTGTTAACAAAAACATGCTAACAAAAGTTAGTATATAAATGTGGCCGGTTTGACCGATTTCCAAGGGCATTGTGGCCGGATTGACTTTTTTGTGGCCGGATTGACTTGTGGCCGGATTTGTTTGTGGCCGGATTGACTGTAACCCACGGAAGCCTGGTGTGGCCGTCCTGAGTTGGGCTTGGGCCCAGAAAGATAAGAGTTTGAGGAGTGTAGTGCTATTGTGGTGGAGAGGCCCACGGGTGGCCCTGTAAGCTCAGTAGGTTGAGCTCCATAACAGTGATCCGGGGGTCGTGGGTTTGATCCCCACATCGGGCACACACTTTTCCCTTTATATACACTTTAAAAGGATAGCTATATCCAGTACTCGAAAAATGTTCTTTTTAATAACTAGTCCCGGACTGGTAACCTGGACAAAAATGACTTATCAGAAAATTTGCGTTGTTTTTTTAAGTTAACAAACACAACAACACATTTGTCATATCTGCAACTAACAAACAAGGTATAACAACAAGTTGTTTCTTTTTTTTGTCTAGAGGCATTTATGTGGGTGTGTGCATTCTATATGTACCGCCTTTATGTGTTGTTGATAAATTTATGCTTCTGGCAATAAATTGTCTTCATTGCTTATTAGAAAGTGCTCTTTATTTGTCACTTGTCCATTTGCCGATTTATAACCTGTCCAGGGCTAATTAAATGATCAGTGACCAGTAGCCCAAAACCGCATTTTGACTTGTCCAGGATGTCGGGCTACTGTATTTTTTTAGCCCTGTACATCTACCAAATTAGTGAAGGACATTTCTCATTTATCTTAAAAAAATAGAGTACAATCTCTTGGTCTTGTCACATTAGAATTAAGGGGTGCTAGAGGTTTATATTAGGTAAATTGATTTACAGTATGAATGGTTTGGAGATTTCAGTGAATTCATGTGATCAGCGACTGCAACAAAATTAGTCAAAGGAAGGGAGTGTGTTACTCCCAAGAATTAAACAAAAATTTAAAAATGGCTCAAAGTCGTGAAATTATTTCCATTATGATCAATCCTGGGCTTGGGAGCAACATTATTAGTTTGTTTTGTCATGTTTGTTTTTTTTGTTACATCGCACTGACACAATTATGGTCATATAGGCGACGTCCAGCTAATTATTGGTGGAGGAAGACTCCAGACTTATGGACCCCAGACTTATGCCTGGATAGAACCACCAGTGCACCGCAGGTTAGCTGGAAAACCTCTCCACATGAAAGTTCTCACCCTGACCAGGACTCGAACCCATGTGGTGATGGGCTGAAGAGTTACAAGTCAGCGACTCAAACCACTCGGCCATGGGCACCCCAATTTAACTACTTGTAGAGATTGCAATTTGTTTAAACTTCTTATAACAATAATTTACTTATTCAAAACAATACTATCTACATACTTTACCAAAACCTCGATAAGATTTACTGAAACTTCTAAACAAACCATATGGAATAAACATGTTATCTAGATAGTCATAAACAGAAACCTTTAAACGAATAAAGAAGGATAAAAGCTGACACATGGCACATATTTAAAGGTGATATCTGACGGTTTGCCTATATCTAATATATGTAACAATATCTGACCTCTGTTTGGATTAAAGGTGCACAATTCTATAGAAAAACGTCATACTTAAGTCTAAGCTTTGTCAAATTTTCAACAGTATCTCTATTTTAGGGCAGTAAAACTCATTAATTAACATTTTAAATGTTAAGTTTTTAAGATCTATAAATAAGAGCAATAGGGATTCCTGTTAAAAGTAGACACCGGCGTCCCAGCGGATGATTTGGAAGAGCTAAAACATAAGTGGTCTTAAAAAAAGCTAACTGTGCAGCATTGCTCAGATAAGAAAAACATGCTTGTAATGACGATTGTGGCATTAAAGTCCACTTTTCTGACAGGTGTAGGACATCAATAAACAGCATTTTGCCAGATCTGTTCAGGTAACAAATAGCTTAGTAAGCTGTTTAATGAAAAAAATTCTGGTCCAAACTGTTGTACACCACCTTTAAATCTTTAAATCACCTTTTGAACTGAACAGATGTCAGACACATTATACCTGGTGGTCGATATGTACTACCAATACATTGTGTACCACTTGGGTGGTCAAAATGTACTACCAGTACATTGTGTACCACTTGGGTGGTCGAAAGGTACTACCAATACATTGTGTGCCTTTTGGGTGGTCGAAATGTGCTACCAGGACATAATGTACCTTTTGGGTGAACGAAATGTACTAGCAGGACAATGTGTACCACTTGGGTGGTCAAAATGTACTACCAGGACATTGTGTACCTCTTGGGTGGTCAAAATGTACTAGCAATACATTGTGTACCACTTGGGTGGTCAAAATGTACTACGAATACATTGTGTACCACTTGGGTGGTCGAAAGGTACTACCAGGACATTGTGTTCTACTTGGGTGGTCGAAATGTACTGCCAATACATTGTGCAGCACTTGGGTGGTCGAAATGTACTAACAGGACATTGTGAACAATAGCTCAGCTGGTAGAGCATTGGCTTGCAGATCGGGAGGTTGCGGGTTCAAACCTCGGCCAGGTCAAACCAAATACTTTAAAGTTGATAGTAGTGGCTTCCCTCCTAACACTCAGGGCTAATGGACAGCATTACGCTGTAATGCCAGTGTCAGTATACTGGAACAGCCGGGTTCAGTTTCTGGGCACCTCAAAAGTGCCCCTGTGCTAAAATGATAGACATGTTGCTGCACAGTATCAGCAAAAATGCCGGCAAATCCCACTCACCAATTGTGTGGTCAAATTGTACTACCATGACATCGTGTACCACTTGGAATGTACTACCTACATGTATATTTAACATAAAAAAAACAATTTCAAAAAATATGATAGTATATTTACACTAGCCCTGAATGGTTATGAGAACAGATTTGAGTTTAAAACTAAGATACGCAATTTTAAATTTAATATAGACTTAGATATAGGTCAGTAAAACAGTGTGACAGTTCTGAGGTTGTGTCAGCAACATCTGTGAAATCATTTCAGTCTCTGTAAGAAATTACAATTAGAAAGGGTCCATTAGTCGTGGGCCATTTCATATGTCTGGGTCCACCAGTTGTGGGCCATTCCCTATGTCTGGGTCCATCAGTCGTGAGCCATTTCTTATGTCTGGATCCATCAGTCATGGGCTATTTCATATGTCTGAGTCCGTCAGTCATGGGCCATTTCATATGTCTTGGTCCATCAGTCGTGGGCCATTTCATATGTCTGGGTTCGTCATTCATGGGCCATTCCTTATGTCTAAGTCCATCATTCATGGGCCATTTCTTATGTCTGGGTCCATCAGTCATGGGCCATTCCTTATCTGGGTCCATCAGTCATGGGCCATTTCATATGTCTGGGTGCGTCAGTCATGGGCCATTCCATATTTCTGGGTCCATCAGTCATGGGCCATTTCATATGTCTGGGTCCATCAGTCATTGGCCATTTAAAATGTTTGAGTCTGTCAGTCGTGGGCCATTTCATATGTCTGGGTCCATCAGTCGTGGGCCATTTCAAATGTCTGGGTCTGTCAGTCGTGGGCCATTTCATTTGTCTCAGACAGTCTGGGTGCATCAGTCATTGGCCATTTCTTATGTCTGGGTCCGTCAGTCATGGGCCATTTCATATGCCTGGGTCCATCAGTCGTGGGCTATTTCATATGTCTGGGTCTGTCAGTCATGGGCCATTTCATATGTCTGGGTGCATCAGTCATTGGCCATTTCTTATGTCTGGGTCCGTCAGTCATGGGCCATTTCATATGCCTGGGTCCATCAGTCGTGGGCTATTTCATATGTCTGGGTCTGTCAGTCATGGGCCATTTCATATGTCTGGGTGCGTCAGTCATTGGCCATTTCTTATGTCTGGGTCCGTCAGTCATGGGCCATTTTATATGTCTTGGTCCGTCAGTCATGGGCCATTCATATGTCTGGATGTGTCAGTCATGGGCTATTTCATATGTCTGGGCGCGTCAGTCGAGGGTCATTTCATATGTCTGGGTGCGTCAGTCATTGGCCATTTCTTATGTCTGGGTCTGTCAGTCGTGGGCCATTTCAAATGTCTGGGTCTGTCAGTCGTGGGCCATTTCATATGTCTCAGACAGTCTGGGTGCGTCAGTCATTGGCCATTTCTTATGTCTTGGTCCGTCAGTCGTGGGCCATTTCATTTGTCTGGGTTCATCAGTGGTGGGCAATTTCATATGTCTTGGTCCATTAGTTGTGGGCCATTTCATATGTCTGGGTTCATCAGTCATGGGCCATTTCATATGTCTGGGACTATCAGTCATGGGCCATTCCTGATGTCTGGGTCCATCAGTCATGGGCCATTCCTTATGTCTGGGTCCATCAGTCGTGGGCCATTCCTTATGTCTGGGTCTATCAGTTGTGAGCCATTCCTTATGTCTGGGTCTATCAGTCATGAGCCATTCCATATGTCTGGATCCATCAGTCATGGGCCATTCCATATGTCTGGGTCCATTAGTCATGGGCCATTCCATATGTCTGGGTCAGTCAGTCATGGGCCATTCCATATTTCTGGGTCCATCAGTCATGGGTCATTCCTTATGTCTGGGTCCATCAGTCATTGGCCATTCCTTATATCTGGGTCCATCAGTCATGGGCCATTCCTTATGTCTGGGTCAGTCAGTCATGGGCCATTCCATATTTCTGGGTCCATCAGTCATGGGCCATTCCTTATGTCTGGGTCCATCAGTCATGGGCCATTCCTTATGTCTGGGTCCATCAGTCGTTGGCCATTCCTTATGTCTGGGTCCATCAGTCATTGGCCATTCCTTATGTCTGGGTTTATCAGTCGTTGGCCATTCCTTATGTCTGGGTCCATCAGTCGTTGACCATTCCTTATGTCTGGGTCCATCAGTCATAGGCCATTCCATATGTCTGGATCCATCAGTCATGGGCTATTCTGTATGTCTGGGTCCATCAGTCATGGGCTATTCCATATGTCTGTGTCAGTCAGTCATGGGCCATTCCATATTTCTGGGTTCATCAGTCATGGGCCATTCCATATGTCTGGGTCCATCAGTCATGGGCTATTCCATATGTCTGGGTCCATCAGTCATGGGCTATTCCATATGTCTGTGTCAGTCAGTCATGGGCCATTCCATATTTCTGGGTCCATCAGTCGTTGGCCATTCCTTATGTCTGGGTCCATCAGTCATGGGCCATTCCTTATGTCTGGGTCTATCAGTCATGGGCCATTCCTTATGTCTGGGTCCATCAGTCATGGGCCATTCCTTATGTCTGGATCCATCAGTCATGGACCATTCCATATGTCTGGGTCCATCAGTCACCGGGTATTCCTTATGTCTGGATCCATCAGTCATGGGCTATTCCATATGTCTGGGTCAGTCAGTCATGGGCCATTCCATATTTCTGGGTCCATCAGTCGTTGGCCATTGCTTATGTCTGGGTCTATCAGTCATGGGCCATTCCTTATGTCTGGGTCTATCAGTCATGGGCCATTCCTTATGTCTGTGTCCATCAGTCATGGGCCATTCCTTATGTCTGGGTCCATCAGTCATGGGCCATTCCTTATGTCTGGATCCATCAGTCATGGGCCATTCCTTATGTCTGGGTCCATCAGTCGTTGGCTATTGCTTAGGTCTGGGTCCATCAGTGGTTGACCATTCCTTATGTCTGGGTCCATCAGTCGTTGGCCATTCCTTATGTCTGGGTCCATCAGTTGTTGGCCATTCCTTAGGTCTGGGTCCATCAGCAGTCATAGGCCATTCCTTATGTCTGGGTCCATCAGTCATGGGCCATTCCTTATGTCTGGGTCCATCAGTCATGGGCCATTCCTTATGTCTGGGTCCATCAGTCGTTGGCCATTCCTTATGTCTGGGTCCATCAGTCATTGGCCATTCCTTATGTCTGGGTCCATCAGTCGTTGGCCATTCCTTATGTCTGGGTCCATCAGTCATGGGCCATTCCTTATGTCTGGGTCCATCAGACATTGGCTATTGCTTAGGTCTGGATCCATCAGTGGTTGACCATTCCTTATGTCTGGGTCCATCAGTCGTTGTCCATTCTTTATGTCTGGGTCCATCAGTCATTGGCCATTCCTTAGGTCTGGGTCCATCAGCAGTCATAGGCCATTCCTTATGTCTGGGTCCATCAGTCATGGGCCATTCCTTATGTCTGGGTCCATCAGTCATGGGCCATTCCTTTTTCTGGGTCCATCAGTCGTTGGCCATTCCTTATGTCTGGGTCTATCAGTCGTTGGCCATTCCTTATGTCTGGGTCCATCAGTCATGGGCCATTCCTTATGTCTGGGTCCATCAGTCATGGGCCATTCCTTATGTCTGGGTCCATCAGTCGTTTGCAATTCCTTATGTCTGGGTTCATCAGTCATGGGCCATTCCATATGTCTGGGTCCATCAGTCATAGGCCATTCCTAAGGTCTGGGTCCATCAGCAGTCATAGGCCATTCCTTATGTCTTGGTCCATCAGTCATGATCCATTCCTTATGTCTGTGTCCATCAGTCATGGGCCATTCCTTATGTCTGGGTCCATCAGTCATGGGCCATTCCTTATGTCTGGGTCCATCACTCATGGGCCATTCCTTATGTCTGGGTCCATCAGTCGTTGGCCATTCCTTATGTCTGGGTCCATCAGCAGTCATAGGCCATTCCTTATGTCTGGGTCCATCAGTCATGGGCAATTCCTTATGTCTGGGTCCATCAGTCATGGGCCATTCCTTATGTCTGGGTCCATCAGTCATTGGCCATTCCTTATGTCTAGGTCCATCAGTCGTTGGCCATTCCTTATGTCTGGGTCCATCAGTCATGGGCCATTCCTTATGTCTGGGTCCATCAGTCATGGGCCATTCCTTATGTCTGGGTCCATCAGTCGTTGGCTATTGCTTAGGTCTGGATCCATCAGTGGTTGACCATTCCTTATGTCTGGGTCCATCAGTTGTTGGCCATTCCTTATGTCTGGGTCCATCAGTCGTTGGCCATTCCTTATGTCTGGGTCCATCAGTCATTGGCCATTCCTTATGTCTGGGTTCATCAGTCATGGGCCATTCCATATGTCTGGGTCCATCAGTCATAGGCCATTCCTTAGGTCTGGGTCCATCAGCAGTCATAGGCCATTCCTTATGTCTGGGTCCATCAGTCATGGTCCATTCCTTATGTCTGGGTCCATCAGTCATAGGCCATTCCTTATGTCTAGGTCCATCAGTTGTTGGCCATTCCTAATGTCTGGGCCCATCAGTTATGGGCCATTCCTTATGTCTGGGTCCATCAGTCATTGGCCATTCCTTATGTCTGGGTCCATCAGTCATAGGCCATTCCTTATGTCTGGGTCCATCAGTCATGGTCCATTCCTTATGTCTGGGTCCATCAGTCATAGGCCATTCCTTATGTCTGGGTCCATCAGTTGTTGGCCATTCCTTATGTCTGGGCCCATCAGTTATGGGCCATTCCTTATGTCTGGGTCCATCAGTCGTGGGCCATTCCTTATGTCTGGGTCCATCAGTCATTGACCATTCCTTATGTCTGGGTCCATCAGTCGTTGGCCATTCCTTATGTCTGGGTCCATCAGTCATGGGCCATTCCTTATGTCTGGGTCCATCAGTCATGGGCCATTCCTTATGTCTGGGTCCATCAGTCGTTGGCTATTGCTTAGGTCTGGATCCATCAGTGGTTGACCATTCCTTATGTCTGGGTCCATCAGTCGTTGGCCATTCCTTATGTCTGGGTCCATCAGTCGTTGGCCATTCCTTATGTCTGGGTCCATCAGTCGTTGGCCATTCCTTATGTCTGGGTTCATCAGTCATGGGCCATTCCATATGTCTGGGTCCATCAGTCATAGGCCATTCCTTAGGTCTGGGTCCATCAGCAGTCATAGGCCATTCCTTATGTCTGGGTCCATCAGTCATGGTCCATTCCTTATGTCTGGGTCCATCAGTCATAGGCCATTCCTTATGTCTGGGTCCATCAGTTGTTGGCCATTCCTTATGTCTGGGCCCATCAGTTATGGGCCATTCCTTATGTCTGGGTCCATCAGTCATTGGCCATTCCTTATGTCTGGGTCCATCAGTCATAGGCCATTCCTTATGTCTGGGTCCATCAGTCATGGTCCATTCCTTATGTCTGGGCCCATCAGTCATAGGCCATTCCTTATGTCTGGGTCCATCAGTTGTTGGCCATTCCTTATGTCTGGGCCCATCAGTTATGGGCCATTCCTTATGTCTGGGTCCATCAGTCGTGGGCCATTCCTTATGTCTGGGTCCATCAGTCATTGACCATTCCTTATGTCTGGGTCCATCAGTCATTGACCATTCCTTATGTCTGGGTCCATCAGTCATAGCCATTCCTTATGTCTGGGTCCATCAGTCGTTGGCCATTCCTTATGTCTGGGTCCATCAGTCATAGGCCATTCCTTATGTCTGGGTCCATCAGTCGTTGGCCATTCCTTACATCTGCAGCTAGTTGGTCTAGTGTCTGTATAATGTACCTGTCATATGTTCACTCTATTTAACATCCATCACAGTAAAGATTTTATGTGAAAATATGAAAAAGTCAATATTATGTACAAGCATTGTAGAATTACAAAAATGACCTTCATACAGTTTATACATTTAATTAGTTGTCATTAAGTTAAATTCATCCAAAAGCACCTGCAAATCTGATTATTGTCCCTTTTCATATGTCTTTAACACTTTAGTTTGTGACAAAAACTGTTTCAGATGATACACCTGACCTGTGCAGCCTGCCAGCTCAGCCAGCCAATCAATCGGACTGTAAACATGTTTACTTCAACTGGTACTATGACCCTGTTGCTAAAGAGTGTATCGAAGTTACGTTCTCAGAGTGTGACGATAATCGGAAAAGCTTTTCATCAGAGGAGGAATGTTATAAACATTGTGGAGGTAGGTACCATCCACACACAGTCTGCAGTGGGGGGCATGATAGGGTACCATCCACACACAGTCTACAGTGGGGGGCATGATAGGGTACCATCCACACACAGTCTACAATGGGGGGCATGATGGGGTACCATCCATACACAGTCTTCAGTGGAGGGGGGCATGATGGGGTACCATCCATACACAGTCTACAGTGGAGGAGGGCATGATGGGGTACCATCCATACACAGTCTACAGTGGAGGGCATGATAGGGTACCATCCACACACAGTCTGCAGTGGGGGGCATGATAGGGTACCATCCACACACAGTCTACAGTGGGGGGCATGATGGGGTACCATCCATACACAGTCTACAGTGGGGGGCATGATAGGGTACCATCCACACACAGTCTACAATGGGGGGCATGATGGGGTACCATCCATACACAGTCTTCAGTGGAGGAGGGCATGATGGGGTACCATCCAAATACAGTCTGCAGTGGGGTGAATGATGGGGTACCATCCACAGACAGTCCACAATGGGGTGCATGATGGGGTACCATCCACAGACAGTCCACAGTGGGGTGCATGATGGGGTACCATCCACAGACAGTCTACAGTGGGGTGAATGATGGGGTACCATCCACAGACAGTCTACAGTGGGGTGAATGATGGAGTACAATCCACAGACAGTCTACAGTGGGGTGAATGATGGGGTACCATCCACAGACTGTCCACAGTGGGTGGGTGGGGGCATGATAAGGATCATCCACACACAGTCAGCAGTGGGCGGGCATGACAGTCCAAAGACAGTTAACAGTGGAGGAGGGCATGATGGGGTACCATCCACAGACAGTCCGCAGTGGGGGGTATGATGGGGCACCATCCACAGACAGCCCACTGTGGGGGCATGATGGGGCACCATCCACAGACAGCCCACTGTGGGGGGCCTGATGGGGTACCATCCATAGACAGTCCGCAGTGAGGGGCATGATGGGGCACCATCCACAGACAGTCCACAGTGGGGATATGACAGGGTACCATTTACAGACAGTCCACAGTGGGGGGCATGATGGGGTACCATCCACACGCAGTCAGCAGTGGAGGGGGGCATGATAGGTACCATCAACAGACAGTCTGCAGTGGGGCCATGACAGGGTACCATCCACAGACAGTCCGCAGTGGGGCTATGACGGGGTACCATCCACAGACAGTCCGCAGTGAGGGGCATGATGGGGCACCATCCACAGACAGTCCGAAGTGGGAGGCATGATAGGGTACCATCCACAAACAGTTGACAGTGGGCAGCATGATGGGGTACCATCCACAGACAGTCCGAAGTGGGAAGCATGATGGAGTACCAACCACAAACAGTTGACAGTGGGCAGCATGATGGGGTACCATCCACAGGCAATCTGCAGTAAGGGCATGACTGGGTACCATCACAGACAGTCCGCAGCAAGGGGCATGATGGGGACCATCCAAAGACAATCTGCAGTGGGGGGCATAATGAAGAGGGGGGGCATGATGAGGTACCATCCACACACAGTCCCCAGTGGGGGGCATGATGGAGACCATCCATACACAGTCTCCAGATGGGGTCATGATGGGGTACCATCCAGAGACAGTCCACAGTGGGGGGCATGATGGAGTACCATCGACACACAGTCTGCAGTGGTGGGGGGGAGGCATGATGGGGTACCATCCATACACAGTTTGCAGTGGAGGGCATGATGGAGTACCATCCACAAACAGTCTGCAGTGGGGGGCATGATGGAGACCACCCACAAACAGTCCGCAGGGGGGGGCATGATGGAGTACCATCCACAAACAGTCCGCAGTGGGGGGCATGATGGAGACCATCCATACACAGTCTGCAGTGGAGGGCATGATGGAGTACCATCCACAAACAGTCCGCAGTGGGGGGCATGATGGAGTACCATCCACAAACAGTCCGCAGTGGGGGGCATGATGGAGTACCATCCACAAACAGTCCGCAGTGGGGGGCATGATGGAGTACCATCCACACACAGTCCACAGTGGGGGGGGGGGGCATGATGGAGACCATCCATACACAGTCTGCAGTGGAGGGCATGATGAGGACCATCCATAGACAGTCTCCAGATGGGGGCATGATTGGGGACCATCCATAGACAGTCCACAGTGGGGTGCATGATGGGGAACCATCCACAGACAGTCCACAGTGGGGGGGCATGATGGGGGACCATCCACAGACAGTCCACAGTGGGGTGCATGATGGGGGACCATCCACACACAGGCTGCAGTGGTTGGGGGGGGCATGATGGAGACCATCCATACACAGTCTGCAGTGGAGGGCATGATGGGGACCATCCATAGACAGTCTCCAGATGGGGGCATGATGGGGGACCATCCATAGACAGTCTACAGTGGGGGGCATGATGGGGGACCATCCACAGACAGTCCACAGTGGGGCGGGGCATGATGGGGGACCATCCATAGACAGTCTCCAGATGGGGGCATGATGGGGGACCATCCACAGACAGTCCACAGTGGGGGACATGATGGGGTACCATCCACAGACAGTCCACAGTGGGGGGCATGATGGAGTACTATCCACAGACAGTCCACAGTGGGGGGCATGATGGGGGACCATCCACAGACAGTCCACAGTGGGGGGCATGATGGGGTACCATCCACAGACAGTCCACAGTGGGGGGGCATGATGGAGTACCATCCACAGACAGTCCACAGTGGGCGGCATGATGGGGTACCATCCACAGACAGTCCACAGTGGGGGGGGGGCATGATGGGGACCATCCATACACAGTCTGCAGTGGGGAGGCATGATGGGGGACCGTCCACACACAGTTTGCGGTGGGGGCAATGATAGATGATATATGTCCACATATATTCCGCTGTGGTTTACAGCTTCAAGTTATGTTAAGACCAACTGTTTAAGACTCATCAGCAAACATGACTGGAAAATTCTTCTTTTTAATGACTAGTACTGGACAAGTAACCTGGACAAAAAAGACTTGTCTGAAAATTTGCATCATTTTCAAGTAACAAACAACACATTATTCATATCTACAACTAACAAACAAGTCTTTGTCTTGAAGTGTTGTATGTATCTTATATCTTGATTTAATGTTTTGGACAGGTGCATGCATTTTACATGTACCGCCTTTACGTATTGTTGATAAATGCTCCTGGCATGAAATTTATTGTCTTCTTCACTAATTAAAAACTGCTGTGCATTTGTCTCATGTCCGACTGCCGATTTATGACTTGTCCTGGACTTATTTAATGATCAATGACCAGAAGCCTAAAACTGCATTTTGTCTTGTCTGGGACATCGGGCTACCATATTTTTCCAGCCCTGGCAAAGAGTGTAGATCCTGGTCAAACATCTTAAAGCAGGAGCAAGGATCTGGATCCACCCTATTTGCTTAAGTTTACAGTTCTAAATTAATCCTACTGTACTGGATCTGGAAGGCTCCAAGTATGGGAGGCCCTGGGTTCGATCCCGGGCCACAACATTCCAAAGTTGTAAATAGTAGTGGTATAGCTCCCTTGCTAATGCTCAAGCATATATAAGGGTAGTTCCAGACTGGTTGGCCCATTGTCAGGATAATGTGACTGGATGTGGTAGCATGCCAGGTGTTTAAGGCATGCTATACATGATAAAGGCAGCACTATATCTGCTTCAAGTGGACACCATCTCAAGATAAGTGAAATACTGTTTGTGGGACGATTTACCTAATAAATGAACAAACAATAATCCTACTGTCTTGTATTCCAGAGAAACTCATTGAGCTACATCCACCACAGAATGTGACCCTTGCTTACATCAAGGACACCATGGTGTATGTGTATTGGTACCCGCCAATCAACTATGACCTTGTCAATCCGAAGGAAACCGACAAGAACCAGTCCATTGATGATGCTGCTGTGAATGAAACAAGTAAAACAGATGACAGTAATCAGACTAAAAATCAGACTACACCAAGTCAAGTGACAAATTTCACAAAAACAACTACTTTAAGTCCAGGTGCAGCCAGTGCAGCCAGCACTAAACCAGCCAACAATAAATCAAGCACTAAACCAGCCAGCATTGGTACAAATACAGGCACAGACAGCTCTGAGGATTCAAGCAGTAAACCATCCAAGCTGCAGACTGGTACACAGGCTGATGCAGTGAAAACAAGTGACCAGAGTACTACCAGTCCATCATCAGCAGCACAGGTAGCATCCACAACTGAGGAGCTTCTGCAGACAAATTTACGTCTAAGTGACTTCATCGGAAAAAAAGAAGTTCCGTTTCATCTGGCCACATTGACACATTATATTGTCTCCTATAAGTTTGGTCAGGGTAAGTGTATCTTTCACTTTTTTAATTCATTTATTGTTCTTCTACAAATTTCCAGATTGTATCTTAATATTGATTTTTAATAGTCATTATTAAGATATTTTTTATTTGAATGTTTAAACTGATTTTGTTGATGCAACTTGCTTGATAAAATTCACATATTTTTAATTTTTTGTCAAAAATTATTTATGAACCAATGTAAGTAATGAATTAAAATATTAAAGCTTTAATAAATATTTTTCAAATATTTTTCTTAAACATCATAATAAACGATTGTTACCTGAAAGTATCTTGCAAAATGCTGTTTATTGATGTCCTACATCTATCTGAAAAGTGAACTATAACGCCACAATCGTCATTTCAAACACATATTTCCTATCTAAGCCACGCTGTACAGTTAGCCATTTTTAAATTAAGAAAACCATGTGACTACTTATGTTTCAGTTCATCCATGTCATCTGCTTTGACATCATCGTCTATTTTTAGCAGGAATCCTTTTCGTTATTTGTAAATTTGAAAAGAATACACATTTAAAAGTACTGCTTAATGAGTTTTACTTTTACTGCTCTAAAATTAAGATACTCTTGAAAAGTCGTCACAGGTCAGACTGAAGTTTGATTTTTCTGTAGAATTTAACTTTAAAGTTGTTAGTAGTGGCTTCCCTCCTAACTCTCTGGGCTAAGGGGACAGCAATACGCCTGACTCGTCGGTGTCAATATAATGAACCAGCCGGGTTCAGTCCCCTTGGCACCTCATAAGTGCCCCAGTGCTATAATTATAGAAATGTCCCTGCACAGTATCAGCAAAAATGGTGGCAAATCCCATCCCTCAGATCCCTTGAATGTCTAGAGAGAGTTAAGGCTTTAGTACATTGGTTATTTTACTTTTCATTCCATTGAACAGTGTTCAAATTCCTTTGCTGTCACGATTTCTTTTTCAAGCTATGTTTAAAAAAACAATAATAATAATTAGAGATTATTTATGTGAATTTTGTACATGTTTCAGATGAAACATTCACCAATATTATTGTGCCAGAAAACATAACAGAGAAGATTGTGACTGATCTCCAACCAGGAACCCACTACTACCTGACTGTGTATGCCGTGTACATCACCAACACCTCCGTCGAATCTCCCGCACTGAGTTTTATCACCAGCTCCAGTAGCTCACAAGCAGGTACACTGGGGGCAACCATTTTCATTCCACATTGATTTGGAAGCAATTCTTAATGTTAATTATCTGTTGAAAAATACATGCAGAATTAACAGGAGATTGATTGATGCAGCAGCAGATAGAGCCAGTCATGACCAGTTTCCTGTATTTCCTGGATCAACCCTTTCTGTGCAAGTTCTGACGCTCAGTAAATATTATTCCGATAAGGAATTTGTCAATAAAACAGTCTCTTTAAACTCTTTATTAATGAATATTGAGGAAATAAAAAGTTTAAAGAGACAAGTTTCTAACAATTCTGAGCAGGCTAAGAAAAGCTGTGCATCTTTAATTCTGTTTAGATCTTGTAAGGGGAGATAAACTGACTTGTTAACCCGTTACTTCATTGCTTGTTTTGTCCAAATTGTTTAAAAGCCGTGACGTAACAATTAATCTAAATTTTAACAGCTA
Organism: Sinonovacula constricta; assembly: GCA_007844125.1. Taxonomy (NCBI): domain Eukaryota; kingdom Metazoa; phylum Mollusca; class Bivalvia; order Cardiida; family Solecurtidae; genus Sinonovacula; species Sinonovacula constricta. The sequence continues at coordinate 37,602,563 of CM017572.1, forward strand.
GCTCATCCAAGTTCCAATTGCTCTTTCGTTGTTCGTTTATTTTTGTTCTCTTATCGATAATCAATAAATACATCTCTTAGCGCAGACCCTAAAGAACACACCGGAAGTTTACATGTAGTTATGCTATTTTTTAAACTTTCTGTTGAAAAGTAGCTCATAAGATCGATATGCCACCACTCACACTTAAAACAGTTTGTTGAAACGCACTTAGGAGTGATCGTAAGACAGAAATTTAGGAAGGTTTTTCAAATCGCAGATTTATAATGAAACACACCATACTACACAAAGTTTGCTTATGATTACTTTTTTGACATTTGATATTTTGTTCATATTATCATTATATAAAATCGGTCTGCTTACAAAAAATATAAAGGTATTTGGATTACATATTTGGATGAGTTCGTAACTGGGTCACGTATGGTCAAAAAGTAGGCCACTAGGTCAAATCTTAAAAAACCTTCGTGAACACACAAGAGACCAAATTTATGGTCCAATTTCACTAAACTTGGCCAGAATGTTTGCCTGTATGAAATCTAGATAAATTTTGAACTGGGTCACTTGGATTCAGTAGATTACTAGGTAAAATTCTAGAAAATGTTATCAGCCAAGTGGCCAAACTAATGGTCCAATCTTCACCAAAGATTTTTAAAGTAAATAACTCTTAATTACTTGACGCTAGATATAAGCCTACTAAAAGCCCTTGTCCTTTATGGCCCTCCTTTTTAAAATATTAAACATATTAAAGCTGGTATACGACAGTTTGGACCAAAAATATGTTCATTATACATCTTAATAAACCATTGTTATTTGAACAGATCTCGTAAAATGCTGTTTATTGGTGTCCTACACTTGTCAGAAAAGTGAACCATAACGCCACAATCGCCATAACACAAACATGTATCTCCTATCTGAGCCACACTACACAGTTAGCTTTTTTTTAAACCAAGAAAACCATGTGACCACTAATGTTTTAGTTCATCCATGTCATCCGCTGTGACATCGATGTCTTTTTTTCCAGGAATCCTAATCTTTATTTTTTCTAAATTTGAAAAGAATATATGTTTAAAAATATTGATTAACAAGTTTTAATGCCCTAAAAATTCCAATTGTTCCTATTTACAGATATTGTTACATGTTTATAATGTAGGCAAACTGTTGGATACCACCTTTAAAAGTTATCTTGAGTATCTCCTTACCTTACAGAGAACTGCTACTGTGATCGTTTCGGCACTGTTGGTGGCCAACGGCGATGTAACCTGTCCCTATCTGAGAAGCCAAACTGCCCCTGCAAGAAAGGCTACGAGGGTCTTTTCTGTGAAGTGTGCCAACACAAGTATTACAGGACAGCGGTCGGCATGCCTTGCCATGAATGTCCATGCTCCCTAAATCATTCATCGGGTCTCTGTCATTTTGGTGAGTCTTAACCCTTAGCTTGCTACATTTTGTTAACCCATGCTAAATTCTCAGGGTTTTTTTCATCAATATTATATTTGTTACATGCAGGGATATTTATATATATATATATATATATATATATATATATATATATATATATATATATATATATATATATATATATATATATATATGTTACATGTAAGGGTTGATATACTTATAAACAGAGACTGAGCAGCAAATAGTGTAGATCCTGATCAGACAGCTCCTAGCAGGGATATATATATGTTACATGTCAGGGTAAATATACTTATAAACAGAGACTGAGCAGCAAATAGTGTAGATTCTGATCAGACAGCTGATCTGAATCTACGCTATTTGCCTAAGCCTTATAAATATGCCGGCTAAGTGTAAATAAAAAAAATAATTTTTGTGTGCTTTATTTTAAAAACAGTTGAATTCTCGGTTTCATTTTTATCTAAAAAAAAACAAATTACATTGTAAGTAAATGTGTCAGTCATACTACTAAATAGAACAAACAGATTTGTATACTAAACAGCCTTTGACCCAGTTTTCCTCTCTAGCTACCTTTCCCCCATAGTTAAAAAACCCCAATTTAAGTGAATTTTTTGTCTACATGAGTCATAGGTTGAAATGAATACTCTGAAGATGTGTTAAATATAACATTTTCTTTTTTAGTTGAGAGGTATCTTCACTGCACTCAGTGCAAGGAGGGTTATGCTGGCAACTTGTGCCATCGATGTGCCAACGGTTACCATAGAAACTCAATCAAGATGCAGTGTGAAAAATGCCGGGGCTGCTCTAATATAGAGCCAGGCTTAATCTGCGACCCATTTACAGGTAAACCAGCAGTTTAATGTGTGCTTTTCATACAAATTAGTTATAAGTTATGATATTTAAATATTTAAAGAGGACTTGCCTTGCTTATTTAGCGTCTATTTACCCTTTTCTTGAGAATATCTATATGTTAATGTGTAAATGGTTCAGTGTAAAATGATTTTCATAAAGAAAATATTGTATTGAGATGTGTTTTTTTTTGTAATGTTTTTAAAGTCTGACATATACTTGATCCAAGATCAGTACCTGGGTAGAACCACTGGTGCACTGCAGGTCAGCTGGAATAACTTCCACATTAAGACCTGGGATTCAAATCTACACAGCACCATTCCTTGAAATTAGAGGGCTTCATGTTTCTTCTTCAAGCCATATGTGCATGTGTTGTTTGACCATAGATGTATAGGTGAAATGTATCTAACACCAAGGTGAAATGTATCTAACACCAAGGTGAAATGTAACACCAAAAAAAACATGAATAAATAAATAGACATTTTAGGAGCTGTTCTACCAACCATTAATCAGATAGGGTGTACAACTATTACCCAGGCAACTGTCTGGTAGCACAAGGCTTCAGTTCACTAGTTGAAAGTTTCCACATCGTCTGATACCCAGGATTGACTATTCCATTTTACAACATTCATCGACAGTGGGTCTTCCATCTTATCAGACTGAATAGAACAAGAATTAGCCAATCATAAATTAATACTGCTTACAAAATCTATACTCTTCAGCAGGGAGCTAGAAGTATAACAATGACATCGCCATTTTGACAAGTCTGTCAAATCAATGAAAGAATGAGCTTTATCCTTGGTCTGAAATCTTCATCTGATTATGAAATGACCAATCAAGATTGTTACCAGAAATGTCAAAAAGTGAACTAAATATCCCACAGGCAATGAATTGAGAGTAACAGAATGGATCGGTCGTGGGTGTCCCACAATGAAGTTTCCAAGCAACTACATGACATCAGTATAAGACACAAAAAAGCATAGAAATCACATGTAAACCTGATAAATTCCATATTAAAAGAAGGGGTGCTACTCTAACTAATCAGATTGCATTGTCTTATCTCCCTTGATGGGTATGAAGAATAATTATTACTTCAGAAATAGACTGTGCAAGAACTTGTTAGACTGCAACATGCAGGTAAAACCCCTTTTTGTTGCATAATATCAGCCATGAGCAAAAGGGAAAAATAAAAAGTAATAAATAAAAATTTGTTTTCAAACATAAATAAAAATTAAAAAATATTTTATTTTCTCATAATTGAAATACAGAAAAAATCAACCAACATTAGTAGCATCAATGGCTGGGAGTAAGAGTTGCCAGCTTGTAACTCCTCAGCTTCTAACCTTATAAAATACAACTCAAAGGTGGCAGCCATGGCTGAAGATAATAGTTACAAAGTTGTATCTCCTCAACTTTCCTGGGTTTGGGTCTCGGCTGGTGCAGGAATGTTCATGTGGGGAGGACTTCTAGCTGACCTTGACCTGCAGCTTGCTGGTGTTACTACCCAGACATTTGTTGGTGGGTTTTCTTCTACCACTAAAGATGGACAATGCCAAGATAACTATAGTTGTGCCAGTATAATTAATTAAAAATAGGAAGCATTTTTATTTCAGTTATATAATAGGGAAATTTAGTTTTACAGATGATGTTTATTAGTTTGACCATGTATTCTCAGGGTACTGTCTGCAGTGTGTCAACTCTACAGGTACCAACTGTGAGACTTGTATGGAAGGATATGTGGGCAATAAAAGCAATGACGTCCCATGTTTGCTTGTTCAAGGTGAGACATAGTTTTAATGTCACAATTCAAATGAAACATTGTGGTTCAAAATATTGTCTTAATTCCTATGTATTATCTCAGGATTATTAATAATTGTCTATGATAATGCAGCAAAGTTTGCTTAAAACACTATAAATGATAGTTAATGTTGAAAAACTACAAAAAAATACATCATTTGAAGCAGGTTTTCCAGTGTTCAAAATCCTGTCTGCAAGAAGGTTCATCTATAAGCAACAACAAAAACAGCCTGGATATGTATTTTATAACATTTAACCTCCAGTGATACAATGTGCATGTCCATTTTATTTATAACACCCCAACACTTTAACCAAGTGCTTAATCATACCCCCTAAGAGTCACTTTGACCAAGTGCTGTGTTATATCCTACCACTCCCAAAATACTTTAACCAAGTGCTAAATTTTATCCCCCTTAACCCCCTTGAGTATGGTTTTTAAAGTCAATTCATGGCAAAACCTTTTGTATAACGAGGACTTCCTGCTGAACTTTCGTGCATTTGTTGTTCCATCTTTGATATTTGTCAAGGGTATTCTTCTTATCCAACATTATTTATGTCAGTAAGAATTGTACAGTATTTTTTACTAAATGCATTATTTTATATTAAATCTGTTAATTGGCTATTCTTTGTCAGATTAACCCAGATTTCCTTACATTTGCCAAGTTTGGTTTCATATGGTCTCTGTAAATAAGATATAAGCATAGTAGAAAACAGTTTTGTACTAGTTAACCAGGACACACCTTGAACCGCTGGTATGTCTGCATTACAGATAGTTGTAGACTGGCTGTTGACACGGGTACTGGTGGTGAGCTGGGTGTACTGCGGTATTGGTATAATGCAGACCAGGCACGCTGTGAACAGTTTCAGTATCGAGGACAGGGAGGTAACTCTAACAACTTCCTGAGTGAGGAGAGCTGCCTGGAGACGTGTCTGGGCATCACTAGAGATGGTTAGTCCAGTCTTACACATTTTTTTTATACAAATGGCCCTCTGGCTTGTCAGTACTGGTTATGCAATAATAAAATATGCAAATATTTGAACAAGTCCTGTCTTACACATTTTTTATACAAATGGCCCTCTGGCTTGTCAGTACTGGTTATGCAATAATAAAATATGCAAATATTTGAACAAGTCCTGTCTTACACATTTATTATACAAATGGCCCTCTGGCTTGTCAGTACTGGTTATGCAATAATAAAATATGCAAATATTTGAACAAGTCCTGTCTTACACATTTATTATACAAATGGCTCTCTGGCTTGTCAGTACTGGTTATGCAATAATAAAATATGCAAATATTTGAACAAGTCCTGTCTTACACATTTATTATACAAATGGCTCTCTGGCTTGTCAGTACTGGTTATGCAATAATAAAATATGCAAATATTTGAACAAGTCCTGTCTTACACATTTATTATACAAATGGCCCTCTGGCTTGTCAGTACTGGTTATGCAATAATAAAATATGCAAATATTTGAACAAGTCCTGTCTTACACATTTATTATACAAATGGCTCTCTGGCCTGTCTGTACATTTTTTGTACTAGTTATACAACAATAAATTATGCAAATATTTTATCATGTCCTGTTTTATTGTACTCATTTATTATACAAATGACTCTATGACCTGTCTGTCCAGCTTATACAATAATAAAATATGCAAATATTTGATCAAGTCCTGTTTTACACTGTTATGTTAACTATTCCATATAAATTCTATGTACGGGTATTTAAAATTGAGTTATTAACAGATGTTAGTTTTCTTCGTCAGGTTTCAAGTCATCTAACCTGCCATCCCCTGGTGTTATAGCTGCTATAGTGATTACCATCATCGTAGTTCTTTGTGCTGTGATTGGATATTTCGTGTATCGCCGATCCAGAACATATTCACCTGGTCGACCGTTCTGGACTGTGGAACTAAAGGATGATCATGAGGGGGTGAATTTCAGTGCCTTGCCAGAGGACGAATTAGAGCGACAAAGACAGGAGTACGAGAGGTCACACAAATCAAGTTCTCAGCCATACTCACGCCTGTCGGAAGAAACATAATTCAGCTGTAAACAAAAATAAATTTTAAGATATTTAATTTTTCTTTTAAAATAAATGTTTCAAACTTCTTTTGTAAGTCTTGCCAACATTTTGGTTTCTTGGTTTACTTGGAAATATTTTGAATGTAAAATATTTTCTCTTTTTTTTTTTACAAATGTTTCAGACTTGTCGCCATCGACTTGTCGTCACTGTTGCATGATGTTGTTTCCCGCCAGTTTTCTTTTCTTACAAACTTACCTCTTGTCTTGTCTGAGTTGTTGTCTTTCCTTTGTGTCTTGCATATCAAACTGATGGTGCCTCAGATGTTCAAAATCCCAGATTGTTGATTTTAAAAATTATACTACAATTCTTATCATCAAGTGGTGTTTTTGATAAAAAAATTATCCAGATAATTTATAAGCAGATATAAATGCATCTATGCCTTAATGATAAAATTCAGATTCTAACACTGTCAATATTTTACGTCTATAAACAAAGAAGCATTCTGCCTTGATAAAATAAACAATACATCACGGCATTAAGCGGAACTATTTTACTGCAGTAGAATAGCCGTTCCTTTTACTTTCCCTACCCATTTTCGTATGACAGACCAAGCTGACATGTTGTGATAAATTCTATTCGTTAACATTTGCCTAATACTTTACCGCATCTTGGAAAGTAGCAGTTTAGTTTTACTATTAACATGCATATTAAATTATGATAAAAATTATGCAATTTCGTCGGTTATTGACATTAAAAAAAAATAACCAGGAAGTACGTTGGGTGAATTAGAACAGCCAAAGGAAACAGCCTAACAACATTGCATAAATTGAAGTTCGCATTTTAGTTTGCATTTGTGTCCCTTTTAATGAAAATTTCTTGTAGAACGTGTTAGAATGGAAATAGATTTTATGTTTTCGTGATCTAACGCCCAATATGTCTGGTTTCTTAGGAAATAAGCAATGCTGTAAGCACTCAAAAATATTAGTAAACAGGACGTACGGAGTACATATAAGACCATTGCTAGTGGTTAGAAATAGGCATACACTGTACGTCGGGTAGCAGTGAAAGGGTTAATTACATACTTTGGATTTATACATATATAAAATCCCTGATTTTAAATGTAATTTCTCCTTGACATAAATATTTAAGTTGTAGAGGAAGCTTTGTTAAGTTGACTTAAGCTATTTATCCACTGTTGTTATTGACATGGTTTTACCATCTCCATATTATGTCCACGCACATAACTTTTATATCTTAATTTTAAATTTTCACATTTTAATATAACAAGCTATTTTTAAGTGTTACCATATTACTTAAAACTTAAGTTTGTTCATGTCTATTTTACCACAGCACTGAAGAATGTCGTACATAAATGTATTATATATTTGTTCAGGAAATTGTTGACAGTTCTTTTTTATATAAGGTACATTTATACCCAAGAATTTTATATGTTTTGGGGTTTACAAAATTTTATAAAATGTAAAGTAAAAAGGTTTATTATAGAAAAGTTTAGACCAATTGGTAAAAAATTGTACAATATAGTGAAAAGACGTACATACAAAATAATGTCTTTAGTTGAACAAAGGTATTTAGTTTTCTTTTAGTAAATACTTAAGGGTGGTATCCGACAGTTTGGACCAAATTTTCTTCTCGCAAATAACTAAATAATTCATTGTTACATGAAAAGGTCCTGCAATATGCCGATAGTTGATGCCCTAGCTCTGTGAACAATCATGAAAAATTCCCACTCGCATTGCAAACAGGTATTTCCTGTCTGAGTCACCCTGCAGTGATAGCTATTTTTAAACTAAGGAAACCATGTGACAACTTACTTTTAAGATCATGTTCTACCGCATCTGGGTAATCCGCTCTGACGTCAATATCTATTTTTTTGCAGACACCACTATCCTGCTTTTTATAGATCTAAAAAAAAATAATAATGTGATTTTTTTTTTTTTTCGATTAATACTGTCTTACAAATAGTTAGTGTTAAAAAATCTTCCTAACTTAAAGTATGAGAGTATGCAGAAAATATGCTCAAATTCCCCCAAAGCAGTGGTAAGATATAGGCAAACTGTCCGATACAACCTTTAACGTTTCCTCACCCGAGTCTATAAGTTTCTTAATGTTTTAAACAGACATATGGTTTCCTTGAATAGAAAAGCTCAAAGCAATCAATAAAAAAGTAATGTATATTTAAGAATTTTTTGTACTCAAACATTTATCCTATATGTATGGTTTGAAGGGTACTTTTTATCTATACTTATTAATATATTGTCTATGTGTGACCGTTATTTGGCGTTTTTGTATACGGTGATACCTGTCCAGTATATGTTGTATGTAAGAATGATATATAAATGTAGATTATTTAGAACTCAAGTCCCTTGATGACAGCGGGTCTCATTAAGTGTAAACAACATACATGCCGGGCAATCATGGGCCATTTAAGATATCCATGTTTCAAATATATTCAGTGTTTCTTCGTTTTTACAACAATCAAATTGCAATACTTCAGAATGCAGTTAAATAAATGCATGGGCTGTGACAAATTCTGTATCAGGTCACATTGTTTTGCCTATATAATCTCATGCAAAAATGCTGCAAACATTTGAGTGTATTTGGATTATTTTACTAGAATCAATGACAATCACAGTCTATTGAAGCAATCACATACTAAATTAGTATGGTTTTCACACCTCAGCACAACAATAGCTACTCCCCATACTCTTGCATTGATTTACAAAATTGCAACAAAATCAACAAATTTGCATTAGTCACTGCTTTAGTTGTTGTTATATTTACTAAACAAGAAAAGCATTGATTCATTACATCAAAGAGCATACAATTTATGTTTTAAACAATAAAATACATCATTTACCGCACAATGTTGATACCATCCTAGGGACGAAATGTGGTTATGATTTTATTAAATCTATGATTTTAGAAATAAATACATGGACCAGTAAAGATGCAGAGTATTGTGACTGTAGTTGTTGTTTAAATTAAAGTCTCATGTTGGTCAGAAACTTTGGAAGTCTTTCAGCTGCCAATCTGAGCAACCAATCAGGATGGTTCCCCTGGCTTTCCTTTGTGGAGGTCAGTACAGTTTACCACAGTTAGGATTGGACAGCCTTATATATCAAAATCATATTTCTTTTATAGGTCACTTTACTTATGTTAGTTGTATTTAGCATTTATCTTCTCTGATTAGTTGAATTAAAAAGAGTATAAATGTATATATTAGAACCCTATTCAGAGTTATTTCGTACTTTTAGCATATTAAAATATTACTTGGATTGTTGGATTGTACTTGGATTGTTGGACTTTCAGTATGTTCTTTCAAATTTAATTATTGAGATTTTTTTTATATGTGTACTTAGACATACATATTCAAACACACTTTCCTTTTTTTTTCTTGTTTGTATGAAATACATATCACTGTTTAACTTTGACTATGTGTCATTGTAACGTCAGTAACAATAGCCTTGACTATGTGTCATTGTAACGTCAGTAACAATAGCCTTGACAATGTGTCATTGTTATGTCACAGACAATAGCCTTGGCAATGTGTCATTGTTTGTAATGTCACAGACAATAGCCTTGGCAATGTGTCATTGTTTGTAATGTCACAGACAATTGCCTTGACAATGTGTCATTGTGTGTAATGTCACAGACAAGTGCCTTGGCAATGTGTCATTGTTATGTCACAAACAGTAGCCTTGATAATGTGTCATTGTTATGTCACAAACAATAGACTTGATAGTGTGTCATTGTTATGTCACAAACAATAGACTTGATAGTGTGTCATTGTTATGTCACAGACAGTAGGATTGATAATTTGTCATTGTTTGTAATGTCACAGACAACAGTCTTGATAATGTTTCATTGTTTGTTTTTTATGTCACAGACAATAGCCTTGGCAATGTGTCATTGCTTGTAATGTCACAGACAATAGCCTTGGCAATGTGTCATTGTTTGTAATGTCACAGACAATAGCCTTGGCAATGTGTCATTGTTTGTCATGTCACAGACAATAGCCTTGGCAATGTGTCATTGTCATGTCACAGACAGTAGGATTGATAATTTGTCATTGTTTGTAATGTCACAGACAACAGTCTTGATAATGTTTCATTGTTTGTTTTTTATGTCACAGACAATAGCCTTGGTAATGTGTCATTGCTTGTAATGTCACAGACAATAGCCTTGGCAATGTGTCATTGTTTGTAATGTCACAGACAATAGCATTGGCAATGTGTCATTGTTTGTCATGTCACAGACAATAGCCTTGGCAATGTGTCATTGTCATGTCACAGACAATAGCCTTGGCAATGTATCATTGTCATGTCACAGACAATAGCCTTGGCAATGTGTCATTGTCATGTCACATATAATAGCCTTGGCAATATGTCATTGTCATGTCACAGACAATAGCCTTGGCAATGTGTCATTGTTTGTCATGTCACAGACAATAGCCTTGGCAATGTGTCATTGTCATGTCACAGACAGTAGGATTGATAATTTGTCATTGTTTGTAATGTCACAGACAACAGTCTTGATAATGTTTCATTGTTTGTTTTTTTATGTCACAGACAATAGCCTTGGTAATGTGTCATTGCTTGTAATGTCACAGACAATAGCCTTGGCAATGTGTCATTGTTTGTAATGTCACAGACAATAGCCTTGGCAATGTGTCATTGTTTGTCATGTCACAGACAATAGCCTTGGCAATGTGTCATTGTCATGTCACAGACAATAGCCTTGGCAATGTATCATTGTCATGTCACAGACAATAGCCTTGGCAATGTGTCATTGTCATGTCACAGACAATAGCCTTGGCAATGTGTCATTGTCATGCCACAGACAATAGCCTTGGCAATGTGTCATTGTCATGTCACATATAATAGCCTTGGCAATATGTCATTGTCATGTCACAGACAATTGCCTTGACAATGTGTCATTGTTATGTCACAGACAATCACCTTGATAATATGTCATTGTAATGTCACATACAATTATCTTGATAATGTTTTAATGGTATGTCACAGACAACAGCCTTGGCAATGTGTTATTGCAATGTCACAGACAACAGTCTTTACTACAATGTGTCATTGTTTGTGATGTCACAGACAACAGCCTTGATAATGTGTCATTGTTTTTTTATGTCAGACAACAGCCTTGGCAATGTGTCATTGTTTGTAATGTCACAGACAATTACAGAATCATCTTCTGAGGCTGCCTACTGGATTGGAACATACCCATAGAAGTGTATTTTAGTTGTCATGTTTGTCACGTGGCTACAGGATTTTGTTTTATACACAATGCTTTTGGCACCAATCATTTAAAATTGTGTTCAATGAACTTACGACAATCATTGCACATTTCTCCAAAAGGAGGTAAAATGATATTATAAACAAGTAATTTGTTTTTAAATTGATATATGTTCATTTAAAATTTGTTCATTAAATGCTCTGTCTGCCAGTTGGGGGCTTAATAAACACCTTCATAATAAACAACACAATTGCAAAAATGAATAAGGGTAATATCAGGATATATCTGAGCAGATATTAGGAAGTTCAAATGTTTTCTGCAGTCTAAAAATAGCACAAAGGGGTTTTCTTAAGTCTAAAAATAGCTCAGAGGTTTCCCACTACACACTACACAAATCTCATTAGACAATATTTATTTTATCATTGGCGTGCATCCTTGTGCCTTGTGATTAGTTTCCCAAGTAATGATTGTGTTATTTCTGCACAGCTTAAATCAGAAAATAAAGTATTTCAATAATCAGGTATTATAAGATATTGTAATATATATTTTATATAGGCATTCTCTCACTCCTTTTAGGGTGTATATACAAAAAAACTGTATTTAAGAGGCTATGATGTACAACTTTTGGTAGAGTTTATTATATGCATGTGTTTTCAATGGCTGGGTAAGCATGTTTTAACATTGTTTAGTTTGATTCATGTTGCCTATCTGTTGAACAGGATCTGTTGTGTTTTCATACATGTTCTCACAAGAACAAGAATCACATTACAATAATCTCTCATAGTTTGAAATATTCTTTTACCTGCTTAATTTTATGCTTTCTCTTTTTAAAATTATGCATTGAAATTTAAACAAAATATAATATTTAATATATATAAAATTAAGGATTCCCTTTGTTTTTCTAATGTTAATTTGTATGTGTTTATGTTAAAGCAATCATACTTGAATCTCTATTTTTTAATAATTTACTTTAGTTTTTTGTGTGCAATAATCAAAGTAGTCCCCTAAAGCTGCAACCTTCTTTTCTAATTTTAATGTTACATAAGTTATTCCAGATTTCATGAGACTTTTTTCCACAGATGTTTTTTATATAACTTTAAAATCCTCTACTAACTGGGTATGCAATAATCAGGTGATGACAACTCAATACTAACCCATTCTTTTATACATATATAACCTTTGTTAATTGTAACTATTCTTTGTATTATTGTCTTTAGTATTTATTGTCTATGAAATAGCTCATTGTTTAAGTTATATCTTTTCAAGCAGTTTAAATAAATATAATGCTCTATATTCTCCATAAATAAAAACAATCTACAAGCCCATTAATAAAAGCAATCTTTGTAGAAACGATGTCAACAATGATTTGAATTCACAAATACAAGTGCAAAACACAGAATTGCAAAGACATTTGCATGCCCCGGGTATTTTCTGTAAGAGATCCCTGTTCTTGCCTTAAAACTCCTAAGCTATTCATCTTGTCACTTTTCTATAAGGGATCACTGTTATTGTCTTAAAACCCCTAAGCTATTCATCTTGTCACAGTTCTGTAAGGGATCCCGGTTATTGTCTTAAAACCCCTAAGCTATTTCTCTTGTCACAGTTCTGTAAGAGATCCTGGTTATTGTCTTAAAACCCCTTAAGCTATTTCTCTTGTCACAGTTCTCTAAGAGATCCTGGTTATTGTCTTAAAACCCCTAAGCTATTTCTCTTGTCACAGTTCTGTAAGAGATCCTGGTTATTGTCTTAAAACCCCTAAGCTATTTCTCTTGTCACAGTTCTGTAAGAGATCCTGGTTATTGTCTTAAAACCCCTAAGCTATTCATCTTGTCACAGTTCTATAAGGGATCACTGTTATTGTCTTAAAACCCCTAAGCTATTTCTCTTGTCACAGTTCTGTAAGAGATCCTGGTTATTGTCTTAAAACCCCTAAGCTATTCATCTTGTCACAGTTCTGTAAGGGATCCTGGTTATTGTCTTAAAACCCCTAAGCTATTCATCTTGTCACAGTTCTATAAGGGATCACTGTTATTGTCTTAAAACCCCTAAGCTATTTCTCTTGTCACAGTTCTGTAAGAGATCCTGGTTATTGTCTTAAAACCCCTAAGCTATTTCTCTTGTCACAGTTCTGTAAGAGATCCTGGTTATTGTCTTAAAACCCCTAAGCTTTTTCTCTTGTCACAGTTCTGTAAGAGATCCTGGTTATTGTCTTAAAACCCCTAAGCTATTTATCTTTTCACAGTTATGTAAGGGATCACTGTTATTTGCTTAAAAACCCATAAGCTATTTCTCTTGTCACAGTTCTGCTGTGTGGAATGTCAGATCTTTACCCAGGGACTTTATCTGTAACAAGTCTTAAGTCTTTTTTCACATAAACTTAGTAACACAGCGTGTGTAGGGAGGTGTGGGGTGGGGGATATGTAAATGCATGCTTCTGGTGTGGCTTTGACTAATCCCTAGGTCAAGTAATTTTTTAATTCAGACCTTTGCATGATTTACCATACATAATGAGACAACTTGTCTTGCGACAGAACCACATTGCTAGCCCAAAGGTCAAGGTCACTTTTTAGAGGACCATGTTTCAGACATGTTTGACATTTAATTGGCCTTTGGGCATTTTGTATACATGTATATTGTTCTTACTTTAATATTTTAGGACAAATTTTTATATTTTATTATAATTTTAAAATTTTGTTTTAATTTTCAACCTGTTAATGAGTAGATGAAACTCTATAAAAACTTCACTTAAGCATCAAACATTCCATTTGTGGTCATTTAATGAAAATTCTTGTATCGTTTATATATCTACTTATGTTAAGTGACCAAACAATCTTTAAGTTAAATGTTGATCCAGTTATATAGTGTTATAAAGAGGTGCTTAAAGGGACCATATTAGTCATAGTTGACTCTAAATACTGTTAATTATCAAAGATTTTTATCTCCTTACAAATAAAATGTAGCCAATTAAATAATAAAAACAAGATAATTGGCTGCAATTACAGGGACAATCCTAAGATATCTATCATTCCTTAATTGGTGGTTAATTGGTCATTAGACAATGGATACAGTTGTTATGGTGACATTGTTTTTTAAATGAAAATGTGAATATTACCAAATTTGTCACATTAATAGCTTTATAAAGCTGTTAGAATTTTTTCTTGGCGAAATGGAAATTGTCTCCCTTCTTAGTTAATATCCGAGGTATTTCAAAAAGTAGTTAGGTCCTTTTAGTTCAAATTTTTGGGCTATATTTCCTGTTCTTTTGTAGACTTTGCAATTACAAATAATGAAATTTCTTAATTTTGCGTAAATATCAGTTTAAAATCTATTTAAATAATCAGTTTAAAATCCATTTAAATACATATAGAGATTTGTTATTTAAAAAAGAAAATGGAAGTGTTTGTTAATGATGGTTAACCAGGGTATCACAAGAAAGGCAGAAAAGTCAACATACACTCCAAAGAGCACAAGCATAAACACCAAGTAAAACAAATGAAAGGACCTAATTGCATTTAGAGATTATTCAGGGGAGACTATCCTGTTATGTCTCATGGTTTATATTTAGATAAGACCACCTTTAAAACAGTGTAGAACATGGTGCTTTTGAAGCAAAATACAGCAACAACATGGAAACGTGCGTTAGTATATCTGAAATATTTACAGATTTTCATTTTTGCATGAACATTCATTATACAGTTTACTTAAAAATGTCATTTCTATTTATTGAACTACTTGTGGATTTCATTTAAACATTCAAAATATATTGTCATGTTAAGAGTTTCAAATTTAGGACTAAACAATGTTTTACTCTTTTTATAGCCAGTTTGCTGTCATTTTTATTGTTGATGTACCATTTAACATTTTGATTTAATTCTGTTACTTAGTATGGGTACCTTTTGATATGTGTATTGCTCATGTTATTATCCATGTTGCATTATCTTATACGTTGTATATGGAAATAAAACTTGTTAAAATATACTTGCTTATGTTTTCTTACATAAAACAATAAATAAACATGCTGATACTAATGGTGATTATGTTAAAAGCTATGACAAGGATCATCTGACCAGGTGTCACAATTAGTAGAGCGTCAGCTCCAGGTACAGGACGCCCTGGGTTCGAACCCTGTTTGTTATCCCACCAATGGTATTTCAGTTATCTGGAGACGGTGTCTACTTGAAGTAGATATAGTGCTGCTGTCACTGTGTATAGCATGCTGTGAACACCTGGCATGATACCACACCCAGTCACATTATCCTGACATCGGCCAACCAGTCATGGAACTACCCTTATATTTGCATGAGCGTTAGGAAGGGAGCTATAACACTACCATTTTTTATGACTTTGGTATGTCACGGCCTGGGTTCGAACCTGGGGCCTTCTGTATTTGGAGCCGACACTACAGATTGAGACACCTGGTCAAGATAAAATGTTAAATAGTGGAAAAATTAATTGAAGAATAGTTTATTCAATCTTAAACAGTTTATTTGACTAGATTTGAATGTAAAGCAAATATGCAATTTGCACATAAAATATAATGTGACTTAAACAAAGTATATAAAGACAGATAACTGTTGATTAGAACATCCAAGTGTATATGGGTGGGACATTGTGTGTTATTTGTTTTAACAATTTGAAAAACAAATGTGTAAAGGATGTGTTATTGTAACATAATAATGCCATTATCAAAACATATAATACAATCTTGACAAACATTTTATCTCAAGAAATTATTGCTGAAAATTGAAAAGCACAGAAAGTTTGGTAAAAATTTTTATTTACCCCATCAACTACAGCATTTAATTTATAGAAATATTTGATGAGTATTTATAAAGTATGAACATATTGTACAATTCAGATCAAAATTTTTTTTCTTGATTCACAATGAACAATAATATTACTTATATATTATGAAATCTAAAGTTTTAAGGCAAAAAAATGTAAGAAAGTTGGGTTACAATATTTATTTACAACAGGTGTGTTTTACTTATTGATGATGATGATGATTTTATAAATTGTCAAAACAATCATCATTATCATCCTCACCATCATCCTCACCATCATCATCACCATCATTACCAACATCAGGTCAAAAACAAACAACTGACTTTACAATTGTACACTCATAGCTTTTAACAATTACAAGAACAAGTATAAGATTTACATGTTGCTTAAAAAATCTGAGAAGCATAATGTCCATCCTCCATTGATGTTCATTAACCTCTAACTGATCACTTAGCTATTAAGAGGGTAATTAGCACATTACAAGTCATCAAAACTAGGAGACAATAGCGCTGGAAAAATATGGTAGCCCGATGTCCTGGACAAGTCAAAATGCAGTTTCGGGCTACTGGTCATTGATCATTTAATTAGTCCCCGACAAGTCATAAATTGACAGTCGGACAAGTGACAAATAAACATTGGTTTCTAAATAGCGATAAAAACAATCAAATTCATGCCTGGAACATAAATTTATCAACAACATGTAAAGGCGGTACATGTACAATAAACGCACATAGATAAATGCTTCTAGACAAAAAATAAAAGAAACAACTTGTTGTTATACCTTGTTTGTTAGTTGCAGATATGACAAACGTCATATGGCTGTTGTGTTTGTTAATTTAAAAAAACAACGCAAATTTTCGGACCAGTCATTTTTGTCCAGGTTACTAGTCCAGGACTAGTCACTGAAAAGAAACATTTTCCAGCCCCAGGAAAGAGTCAGAGAAAAAAAATTCAACATGTGTATTTTTTTCAAGAGATGATTTAAGGAAGTAACTGGTTGTTAAATATTAAGAATTTTCCGGTCTAAATAATTACAGGAAAGTTTTGTCAGGGATAATTATGTCAGGAAACTTGGAGAAAAGGCATACCAATTATCATATTGGAGAAGCAGGGTGTGGCCTGACAAATCAGATGCAGGATGGCAGTGCCCTTTGTCTATTCTGATATGGGTGGCACTGCACTTTGTCTATTCTGATATGGGTGGCACTGCACTTTGTTATTCTGATATGGGTGGCACTGCACTTTGTCTATTCTGATAGGGGTGGCACTGCACTTAGTCTATTCTGATATGGGTGGCACTGCACTTAGTCTATTCTGATATGGGTGGCAGTGCACTTGGTCTATTCTGATAGGGGTGACACTGCACTTGGTCTATTCCGATATAGGTGGCTGTGCACTTTGTCTATTCTGATATGGGTGGCACTGCACTTGGTCTATTCTGATATGGATGGCACTGCACTTGGTCTATTCTGATATGGGTGGCACTGCACTTTGTCTATTCTGATATGGGTGGCACTGCACTTTGTCTATTCTGATAGGGGTGGCACTGCACTTAGTCTATTCTGATATGGGTGGCACTGCACTTAGTCTATTCTGATATGGGTGGCACTGCACTTGGTCTATTCTGATAGGGGTGGCACTGCACTTTGTCTATTCTGATATGGGGGGTGGAATTGATTGTACAAATATGGCCGATCTTTGACTTTGGCTCAATACTACTTTTATTCTTATTTTTAATTAAATACTTAATCTAATGATTATCAATTGTTCACTCGTACCTGCATTCAGTCAGATATGCTAGTAATATTTCACATACCTGATTTGAAGCATGTTTTAAATAACACAAAAATTCAATAAAATGATATAAAATTGAGTTAAAGTTTTGACATAATTTTCATGACACATACATAAACATCAGTAAATACTGATTAAGCCTCATACACAATGCTTCAACACACGCTTACTGTGGTATCATTTTATTTAGCGATGGCTTAATTTTCGCGTATTTCGCGCTCGGGCCAGGGCGCGAATTTAAAACCTAAGCTAACATTTACCATGTAGTTCCACATACGTATCCAAAACGTGCTAATGTCTGAATGGATTGTTATTTGCGCGAATTTACATCCGCGCGAAATAGTCTTTTTCTGCGATTGCGTGAAATTTCGTGCCAGCGAAATTAAATGATACCACAGTACTTGTCTTGTTGGTAAAATATCAAATCAACATGCAGATAATAATAATAAAAGTTTCAAATAAAAATAATAAATATATATGCACTCCATCAAACATACACAAATTATAGTTGATTATTTTATCATCTATATTTATAGATGATATACACAAACTAGTACACCACAAGTATTTTTTTCTAAACATGTAACATATATGGTTGGTTTTCTAAAGATGTTACATATATGGTTGTTTTTGTGCATGTGTTTAAATAATGTCACTAACCAATGCAGAAAGAGGCAATATAACAAAATCAAATCACAACAAAGAAAAGACAGAAAACAAATAAAGTCATCCCTGAAATTAACTTTATCCAATGAAATTGCTTGTTACAAAGCAGTTCGTTCATTGTACACAACTTCCACTTCGTTGTTGATGAGTGAAGATTTGTCATGTTCCACCATCCCTGCGGGAAGTCCACTGTTTCGTAACCGTGCTATTGCAGCTGCATCAGCATTCTTCATCTTGCTTTTTCTCTTTAGGGTGCTCTCCCCTGGCTGTATTGACATATAATTGAGAAAATAAATTAAACAATATTTTAGAGTTGCTTCAAATTCATGAGAGACAATGTGACATGATATTAAATATATTAACTTATAGTGTTCCAAATTTCACACAGTTTTTTTCCGGTTAGCGACCCTAGTCATTTCACCTCTTTGCCACTATTGTCTACAATCAACGTAAAAAAAGATCATATAAGATTACCTCAGTTTTGTAAGAGACAGTGATATTGTAGTAAAACAATTTACTGGCAAAGATATGTTTATGTTTATGTTTATTGGGTTTATCGTCCCACCAACAGTTTTTCAGTTATCTGGAGACGGTGTCCACTTGAAGCAGATATAGTGCTGCCTTCCCTGTGTATAGCATGCTGTGAACACCTGGCATGATACCACACCCAGTCACATTATCCTGACACTGGGCCAACCAGTCGTGGAACTACCCTTATATTTGCTTGAGCGTTAGCAAGGGAGCTTTACCACTACCATTGTTAACAACTTTGGTATGTCGAGGTCCGGGATCGAACCCGGGGCCTCCTATACCTGGAGCCGACGCTCTACCGATTGCGCTACCAGGTCCGGTCCTGGCAAAGATAATTCCATAGATTTTTCTCCCTTAGGCTGCTCAAAAATTTCCAAGTTAAGTTCTTCATCATATCCAATTTACAGTTAATTACAATTTTTGTCAATCAGACTGTTACATGCAAGAGAAATATAGACCTGTTGCTATTAAAGCGTATAAACAGTTATGTGGATTAAAATCAAAACAAAAATCCACTTGCAATAGTATGCACATATGCATTTATTTATTTTGCAAAAGTAAATAACAGATTTATAGACATCCATTCATTTTTTTAAATAACCATAACTTTATGAATATACAAAATGTAAAGCTATGTATATATAGTTTGCTCTAGGACACTTCACAAAATTGTGTAACTTATTTTCTACATCTAATTACTGGCTATTATTCAAAGGTAGAAGCATGTTATAAAACATACAATTTAATTATACATATATATATATATTTATATATATATATATATATATAAATATATATATAAAAAACCTAAATATTATTATCTTATTTCTTTATAATGAATTGGGAAAGATATTCTTTCCTTTCATTTCAATCCCTTTTGACTGTCCAAATTCTGTACTGAGCTGGCTCCAAGGCAGCAACAACCTGGAGCAATCAGCCCCAAGGCAACTACAACCTGGAGCAATCAGCCCCAAGGCAGCAACAACCTGTAGCAATCAGCCCCAAGGCAATAACAACCTGGAGCAATCAGCCCCAAGGTAACAACAACCTAAAGCAATCAGCCCCAAGGCAACAACAACCTGGAGCAATAAGCCCCAAGGCAACAACAACCAGAAGCAATCAGCCTCAAGGCAACAACATCCTGAAGCAATCAGCCCCAAGGCAACAACATCCTGAAGCAATCAGCCCCAAGGTAACAACATACTGAAGCAATCAGCCCCAAGGCAACAACAACCTGGAGCAATAAGCCCCAAGGCAACAACAACCTGAAGCAATAAGCCCCAAGGCAACAACATCCTGAAGCAATCAGCCCCAAGGCAGCAACATCCTGAAGCAATAGTAAAATATTACTTGGAGAACAAAATGTACTTGGATTGTTGGATTTTCAGTATGTTCTTTCAAATTTAATTATTGAGATTTCTTTTATATGTGTACTTAGACATACATATTCTAACACACTTTCCTTTTTCTTCTTGTTTGTATGATCAACATATCACTGCTTAACTTTGACTATGTGTCATTGTAACGTCAGTAACAATTGCCTTGACAATGTGTCATTGTTATGTCACAGACAATAGCCTTGGCAATGTGTCATTGTCATGTCACAGACAATAGCCTTGGCAATGTGTCATTGTCATGTCACAGACAATAGCCTTGGCAATGTGTCATTGTCATGTCACAGACAATTGTCTTGATAATGTTTTAATGGTATGTCACAGACAACAGCCTTGGCAATGTGTTATTGCAATGTCACAGACAATAGCCTTGGCAATGTGTCATTGTCATGTCACAGACAATTGTCTTGATAATGTTTTAATGGTATGTCACAGACAATAGCCTTGGCAATGTGTCATTGTCATGTCACAGACAATTGTCTTGATAATGTTTTAATGGTATGTCACAGACAACAGCCTTGGCAATGTGTCATTGTCATGTCACAGACAATTGTCTTGATAATGTTTTAATGGTATGTCACAGACAATAGCCTTGGCAATGTGTCATTGTAATGTCACAGACAATTGTCTTGATAATGTTTTAATGGTATGTCACAGACAACAGCCTTGGCAATGTGTTATTGCAATGTCACAGACAACAGTCTTTACTACAATGTGTCATTGTTTGTGATGTCACAGACAACAGCCTTGATAATGTGTCATTGTTTTTTATGTCAGACAACAGCCTTGGCAATGTGTCATTGTTTGTAATGTCACAGACAATTACAGAATCATTTTCTGAGGCTGCCTACTGGATTGGAACATACCCATAGAAGTGTATTTTAGTTGTCATGTTTGTCACATGGCTACAGGATTTTGTTTTATACACAATGCTTTTGGCACCAATCATTTAAAATTGTGTTCAATGAACTTACGACAATCATTGCACATTTCTCCAAAAGGAGATAAAATGATATTATAAACAAGTAATTTGTTTTTAAATTGATATATGTTCATTTAAAATTTGTTCATTAAATGCTCTGTCTGCCAGTTTGGGGCTTAATAAACACCTTCATAATAAACAACACAATTGCAAAGATGAATAAGGGTAATATCAGGATATATCTGATCAGATATTAGGAAGTTCAAATGTTTTCTGCAGTCTAAAAATAGCACAAAGGGGTTTTCTTAAGTCTAAAAAAAGCTCAGAGGTTCCCCACTACACAAATCTCATTAGACAATATTTATTTTATCATTGGCGTGCATCCTTGTGCCTTGTGATTAGTTTCCCAAGTAATGATTGTGTTATTTCTGCACAGCTTAAATCAGAAAATAAAAGTATTTCAATAATCAGGTATTATAAGATATTGTAATATATATTTTATATAGGCATTCTCTCACTCCTTTTAGGGTGCATATACAAAAAACTGTATTTAAGAGGCTATGATGTACAACTTTTGGTAGGGTTCATTATATGCATGTGTTACCAATGGCTGGGTAAGCATGTTTTAACTTTGTTTAGTTTGATTCACGTTGCCTATCTGTTGAACAGGATCTGTTGTGTTTACACGTTCTCACAAGAACAAAAATCACATTACAATAATCTCTCATAGTTTGAAATATTCTTTTAACTGCTTAATTCTATGTTTTCTCAATATAAATGTGAATATATATAAAATTAAGGATTCCCTTTGTTTTTATAATGTTAATTTGTATGTGTTTATGTTAAAACAATCATACTTGAATCTCTATTGTTTAATAATTTGCGTTAGTTTTTTGTGTGCAATAATCACAGTAGTCCCCTAAAGCTGCAACCTTCTTTTCTAATTTTAATGTGACATAAGTTATTCCGGATTTCATGAGACTTTTTTCCACAGATGTTTTTTATATAACTTTAAAATCCTCTACTAACCGGGAATGCAATAATCAGGTGATTACAACACAATACTAAGCCATTCTTTTATACATATATAAACTTCATTAATTGTAACTATTCTTTTTATTATTGCCTTAAGTAATTATTGTCTATGAAACAGCTTATTGTTTAAGTTATATCTTTTCAAGCAGTGTAAATAAATACAATGCTCTATATTCTCTATAAATAAAAACAATCTACAAGCCCATTAATAAAAGCAATCTTTGTAGAAACAATGTAAACAACGATTTGAATTCACAAATACAAGTACAAAACACAGAATTGCAAAGACATTTGCATGCCCCAGGTTTTGTTCTGAATCCCTGTTATTGTCTTAAAACACCTAAGCTATTTATCTTGTCACAGTTCTGTAAGGGATCCTGGTTATTGTCTTAAAACCCCTAAGCTATTTATCTTGTCACAGTTCTGTAAGGGATCCCTGTTATTGTCTTAAAACCCCTAAGCTATTTCTCTTGTCACTGTTCTGTAAGGGATCCTGGTTATTGTCTTAAAACCCCTAAGCTATTTCTCTTGTCACAGTTCTGTAAGGGATCCCTGTTATTGTCTTAAAACCCCTAAGCTATTTCTCTTGTCACAGTTCTGTAAGGGATCCTGGTTATTGTCTTAAAACCCCTAAGCTATTCATCTTGTCACAGTTCTGTAAGGGATCCCGGTTATTGTCTTAAAACCCCTAAGCTATTCATCTTGTCACAGTTCTATAAGCGATCCCTATTATTGTCTTAAAACCCCTAAGCTATTTCTCTTGTCACAGTTCTGTAAGGGATCCCTGTTCTTGCCTTAAAACCCCTAAGCTATTTATCTTGTCACAGTTCTGTAAGGGATCCTGGTTATTGTCTTAAAACCCCTAAGCTATTCCTCTTGTCACAGTTCTGTAAGGGATCACTGTTATTGTCTTAAAACCCCTAAGCTATTTCTCTTGTCACTGTTCTGTAAGGGAACCCTGTTATTGTCTTAAAACCCCTAAGCTATTTCTCTTGTCACTGTTCTGTAAGAGATCCTTGTTATTGTCTTAAAACCCCTAAGCTATTTCTCTTGTCACTGTTCTGTAAGGGAACCCTGTTATTGTCTTAAAACCCCTAAGCTATTTCTCTTGTCACTGTTCTGTAAGAGATCCCGGTTATTGTCTTAAAACCCCTAAGCTATTTCTCTTGTCACAGTTCTGTAAGAGATCCCGGTTATTGTCTTAAAACCCCTAAGCTATTTCTCTTGTCACTGTTCTGTAAGAGATCCCGGTTATTGTCTTAAAACCCCTAAGCTATTTCTCTTGTCACTGTTCTGTAAGAGATCCCCGTTATTGTCTTAAAACCCCTAAGCTATTTCTCTTGTCACTGTTCTGTAAGAGATCCCGGTTATTGTCTTAAAACCCCTAAGCTATTCATCTTGTCACAGTTCTGTAAGGGATCCTGGTTATTGTCTTAAAACCCCTAAGCTATTTATCTTGTCACTGTTCTGTAAGGGATCACTGCTATTTACTTAAAAACACCTAAGCTATTCGTCTTGTCACTGTTCTGTAAGGGATCCCTGTTATTGTCTTAAAACCCCTAAGCTATTTCTCTTGTCACTGTTCTGTAAAAGATCTCTGTTATCACCTTATAAACCCCTAAGCTATTTATCTTGTCACTGTTCTGTAAGGGATCTCTGTTATTTACTTAAAACCCCTAAGCTATTTCTCTTGTCACAGTTCTGCTGTGTGGAGTGTCAGATCTTTTACCCAGAGACTTTATCTGTAACAAGTCTTAAGTCTTTTTCACATAAACTTAGTAACACAACGTGTGTAGGGAGGTGTGGGGTGGGGGGTATGTAAATGCATGCTCCTGGTGTGGCTATAACTAACCCCTAGGTCAAGTAATTTTTTAATTCAGACCTTTGCATGATTTACCATACATAATGAGACAACTTGTCATGCGACAGAACCACATTGCTAGCCCAAAGGTCAAGGTCACTTTTTAGAGGACCATGTTTCAGACATGTTTGACATTTAATTGGCCTTTGGGCATTTTGTATACATGTATATTGTTCTTACTTTAGTATTTTAGGACAAATTTTTATATTTTATTATAATTTTAATATTTTGTTTTAATTTTCAACCTGTTAATGAGTAGATGAAACTCTATAAAAACTTCACTTAAGCATCAAACATTCCATTTGTGGTCACTTAATGAAAATTCTTGTATCGTTTATATATCTACTTATGTTAATTGACCAAACAATCTTTAAGTTAAATGTTGATCCAGTTATATAGTGTTATAAAGAGGTGCTTAAAGGGACCATATTAGTCATAGTTGACTCTAAATACTGTTAATTATCAAAGATTTTTATCTCCTTACAAATAAAATGTAGCCAATTAAATAATAAAAACAAGATAATTGGCTGCAATTACAGGGACAATCCTAAGATATCTATCATTCCTTAATTGGTGGTTAATTGGTCATTAGACAATGGATACAGTTGTTATGGTGACATTGTTTTTTAAATGAAAATGTGAATATTACCAAATTTGTCACATTAATAGCTTTATAAAGCTGTTAGAATTTTTTCTTGGCGAAATGGAAATTGTCTCCCTTGTTAGTAAATATCCGAGGTATTTCAAAAAGTAGTTAGGTCCTTTTAGTTCAAATTTTTGGGCTATATTTCCTGTTCTTTTGTAGATATTGCAATTACAAATAGTGAAATTTCTTAATTTTGCATAAATATCAGTTTAAAATCCATTTAAATAATCAGTTTAAAATCCATTTAAATACATATAGAGATTTGTTATTTAAAAAAGAAAATGGAAGTGTTTGTTGATGATGGTTAACCAGGGTATCACAAGAAAGGCAGAAAAGTCAATATACACTCCAAAGAGCTCAAGCATAAACACAGAGTAAAACAAATAAAAGAACCTACTTGCATTTAGAGATTATTCAGGGGAGACTATCCTGTAATGCCTCATTGTTTATATTTAGAAAAGACCACCTTTAATATAGTGTAGAACATGGTGCTTTTGAAGCAAAATACAGCAACAACATGCAAACATTGTGCGTTAGTATATCTGGAATATTTACAGATTTTCATTTTTGCATGAACATTCATTATACAGTTTACTTAAAAATGTAAGTACAAAAAGAGACCTATTCCTTGTCGTTTCTATTTATTGAACTACATATGGATGTCATTTAAACATTCAAAATATATTGTCATGTTAAGAGTTTCAAATTTAGGACTAAACAATGTTTTACTCTTTTTATAGCCAGTTTGTTGTCTACTTTATTGTTGATGTACCATTTAACATTTTGATTTAATTCTGTTACTTAGTATGGGTACCTTTTGATATGTGTATTGCTCATGTTATTATCCATGTTGCATTATCTTATACGTTGTATATGGAAATAAAACTTGATAAAATATACTTGCTTATGTTTTCTTACATAAAACAATAAATAAACATGCTGATGCTAATGGTGATTATGTTAAAAGCTATGACAAGGATCATCTGACCAGGTGTCACAATTAGTAGAGAGTCAGCTCCAGGTACGGGATGCCCCGGGTTCGAACCCTGTTTGTTATCCCACCAATGGTATTTCAGTTATCTGGAGATGGTGTCCACTTGAAGTAGATATAGTGCTGCCGTCACTGTGTATAGCATGCTGTGAACACCTGGCATGATACCACACCCAGTCACATTATCCTGACATCGGCCAACCAGTCATGGAACTACCCTTATATTTGCATGAGCGTTAGGAAGGGAGCTATAACACTACCATTTTTTATGACTTTGGTATGTCACGGCCTGGGTTCGAACCTGGGGCCTTCTGTATTTGGAGCCGACACTACAGATTGAGACACCTGGTCAAGATAAAATGTTAAATAGTGGAAAATTTAATTGAAGAATAGTTTATTCAATCTTAAACAGTTTATTTGACTAGATTTGAATGTAAAGCAAATATGCAATTTGCACATAAAATATAATGTGACTTAAACAAAGTATATAAAGACAGATAACTGTTGATTAGAACATCCATGTGTATATGGGTGGGACATTGTGTGTTATTTGTTTTAACAATTTGAAAAACAAATGTGTAAAGGCTGTGTTATTGTTACATAATAATGCCATTATCACAACATAAAATACAAACTTGACAAACATTTTATCTCAAGAAATTATTGCTGAAAATTGAAAAGCACAGAAAGTTTGGTAAAATTTTTTATTTACCCCATCAACTACAGCATTTAATTTATAGAAATATTTGATGAGTATTTATAAAATATGAACATATTGTTGTACAATTCAGATCAAAATTTTTTTTCTTGATTCACAATGAACAATAATATTACTTATATATTATGAAATCTAAAGTTTTAAGGAAAAAAAATGTAAGAAAGTTGGGTTACAATATTTATTTACAACAGGTGTGTTTTACTTATTGATGATGATGATGATTTTATAAATTGTCAATACAATCATCATTATCATCCTCACCATCATCCTCACCATCATCATCACCATCATTACCATCATCAGGTCAAAAACAAACAACTGACTTTACAATTGTACACTCATAGCTTTTAACAATTACAAGAACAAGTATAAGATTTACATGTTGCTTAAAAAATCTGAGAAGCATAATGTCCATCCTCCATTGATGTTCATTAACCTCTAACTGATCACTTAGCTATTAAGAGGGTAATTAGCACATTACAAGTCATCAAAACTAGGAGACAATAGCGCTGGAAAAATATGGTAGCCCGATGTCCTGGACAAGTCAAAATGCAGTTTCGGGCTACTGGTCATTGATCATTTAATCAGTCCCCGACAAGTCATAAATTGACAGTCGGACAAGTGACAAATAAACATTGGTTTCTAAATAGCGATAAAAACAATCAATTTCATGCCTGGAACATAAATTTATCAACAACATGTAAAGGCGGTACATGTACAATAAACGCACATAGATAAATGCTTCTAGACAAAAAATAAAAGAAACAACTTGTTGTTATACCTTGTTTGTTAGTTGCAGATATGACAAACGTCATATGGCTGTTGTGTTTGTTAATTTAAAAAAACAACGCAAATTTTCGGACCAGTCATTTTTGTCCAGGTTACTAGTCCAGGACTAGTCACTGAAAAGAAACATTTTCCAGCCCCAGGAAAGAGTCAGAGAAAAAAAATTCAACATGTGTATTTTTTTCAAGAGATGATTTAAGGAAGTAACTGGTTGTTAAATATTAAGAATTTTCCGGTCTAAATAATTACAGGAAAGTTTTGTCAGGGATAATTATGTCAGGAAACTTGGAGAAAAGGCATACCAATTATCATATTGGAGAAGCAGGGTGTGGCCTGACAAATCATATGCAGGATGGCAGTGCCCTTTGTCTATTCTGATATGGGTGGCACTGCACTTTGTCTATTCTGATATGGGTGGCACTGCACTTTGTTATTCTGATATGGGTGGCACTGCACTTTGTCTATTCTGATAGGGGTGGCACTGCACTTAGTCTATTCTGATATGGGTGGCACTGCACTTAGTCTATTCTGATATGGGTGGCAGTGCACTTGGTCTATTCTGATAGGGGTGACACTGCACTTGGTCTATTCCGATATAGGTGGCAGTGCACTTTGTCTATTCTGATATGGGTGGCACTGCACTTGGTCTATTCTGATATGGATGGCACTGCACTTGGTCTATTCTGATATGGGTGGCACTGCACTTTGTCTATTCTGATATGGGTGGCACTGCACTTTGTCTATTCTGATAGGGGTGGCACTGCACTTAGTCTATTCTGATATGGGTGGCACTGCACTTAGTCTATTCTGATATGGGTGGCACTGCACTTGGTCTATTCTGATAGGGGTGGCACTGCACTTGGTCTATTCTGATAGGGGTGGCACTGCACTTGGTCTATTCTGATAGGGGTGGCACTGCACTTGGTCTATTCTGATAGGGGTGGCACTGCACTAGGTCTATTCTGATAGGGGTGGCACTGCACTTAGTCTATTCTGATATGGGTGGCACTGCACTTTGTCTATTCTGATATGGGTGGTGGAATTGATTGTATATATGGCCTCTCTTTGACTTTGGGTCAATACTACTTTTATTCTTATTTTTAATTAAATACATACTGTTGGTGGGACGATCAACCCAATAAACAAATTAAATACATAATCTAATGATTATCAATTGTTCACTCGTACCTGCATTCAGTCAGATATGCTAGTAATATTTCACATACCTGATTTGAAGCATGTTTTAAATAACACAAAAATTCAATAAAATGATATAAAATTGAGTTAAAGTTTTGACATAATTTTCATGACACATACATATTCATCAGTAAATACTGATTAAGCCTCATACACAATGCTTCAACACACGCTTACTTGTCTCGTTGGGAAAATATCAAATCTACATGCAGATAATTATAATAAAAGTTTCAAATAAAAATAATAAATATATATATGCACTCCATCAAACATACACAAATTATAGTTGATTATCTTATCATCTATATTTATAGATGATATACACAAACTAGTACACAACAAGTCTTTTTTTTCTAAAGGTGTAACACATATGGTTGGGTTTGTGCATGTGTTTAAATAATGTCACTAACCAATGCAGAAAGAGGCAATATAACAAAATCAAATCACAACAAAGAAAAGACAGAAAACAAATAAAGTCATCCCTGAAATTAACTTTATCCAATGAAATTGCTTGTTACAAAGCAGTTCGTTCATTGTACACAACTTCCACTTCGTTGTTGATGAGTGAAGATTTGTCATGTTCCACCATCCCTGCAGGCAGTCCACTGTTTCGTAACCGTGCTATTGCAGCTGCATCAGCATTCTTCATCTTGCTTTTTCTCTTTAGGGTGCTCTCCCCTGGCTGTATTGACGTATAATTGAGAAAATAAATTAAACAATATTTTAGAGTTGCTTCAAATTCATGAGAGACAATGTGACATGATATTAAATATATTAACTTATAGTGTTGTTTAAATTTAATCACAATTCCAAATTTCACACAGTTTTTTTCCGGTTAGCGACCCGAGTCATTTCACCTCTTTGCCACTATTGTTGCATATAAGTACAATCAACGTAAAAAAAGATTATATAAGATTACCTCAGTTTTGTAAGAGATAGTGATATTGTAGTCAAACAATTTACTGGCAAAGATATGTTTATGTTTATTGGGTTTATCGTCCCACCAACAGTTTTTCAGTTATCTGGAGACGGTGTCCACTTGAAGCAGATATAGTGCTGCCTTCCCTGTGTATAGCATGCTGTGAACACCTGGCATGATACCACACCCAGTCACATTATCCTGACACTGGGCCAACCAGTCGTGGAACTACCCTTATATTTGCTTGAGCGTTAGCAAGGGAGCTATACCACTACCATTGTTAACAACTTTGGTATGTCGAGGTCCGGGATCAAACCCGGGGCCTCCTATACCTGGAGCCGACGCTCTACCGATTGCGCTACCAGGTCCGGTCCTGGCAAAGATAATTCCATAGAGTTTTCTCCCTTAGGCTGTTCAAAAATTTCCAAGTTAAGTTCTTCATCATATCCAATTTACAGTTAATTACAATTTTTGTCAATCAGACTGTTACATGCAAGAGAAATATAGACCTGTTGCTATTAAAGCGTATAAACAGTTATGTGAATTAAAATCAAAACAAAAATCCACTTGCAATAGTATGCACATATGCATTTATTTATTTTGCAAAAGTAAATAACAGATTTATAGACATCCATTCATTTTTTTTTAAAAATAACCATAACTTTATGAATATACAAAATGTAAAGCTATGTATATATAGTTTGCTCTAGGACACTTCACAAAATTGTGTAACTTATTTTCTACATCTAATTACTGGCTATTATTCAAAGGTAAAAGCATGTTATAAAACATACAATTTAATTATACATATATATATATATCTATATATATATAAATATATATATAAAAAACCTAAATATTATTATCTTATTTCTTTATAATGAATTGGGAAAGATATTCTTTCCTTTCCTTTCAATCCCTTTTGACTGTCCAAAGTCTGTACTGAGCTGGCTCCAAGGCAGCAACAACCTGGAGCAATCAGCCCCAAGGCAACTACAACCTGTAGCAATCAGCCCCAAGGC
The DNA here is from genome assembly GCA_007844125.1 of Sinonovacula constricta. Lineage (NCBI taxonomy): Eukaryota > Metazoa > Mollusca > Bivalvia > Cardiida > Solecurtidae > Sinonovacula > Sinonovacula constricta. The sequence continues at coordinate 37,633,188 of CM017572.1, forward strand.
AACTATAACCTGCAGCAATCAGCCCCAAGGCAACTACAACCTGGAGCAATCAGCCCCAATGCAACAACAACCTGGAGCAATCAGCCCCAAGGCAACAACAATCTAGAGCAATCAGCCCCAAGGCAGCAACAACCTGGAGCAATCAGCCCCAAGGCAACAACAACCTGGATCAATCAGCCCCAAGGCAACAACAACCTGGAGCAATCAGCCCAAAGGCAACAACACCCTGAAGCAATCAGCCCCAAGGCAACAACAACCTGGAGCAATAAGCCCCAAGGCAACAACAACCTGGAGCAATAAGCCCCAAGGCAACAACAACCTGGAGCAATAAGCCCCAAGTCAACAACATCCTGAAGCAATCAGCCCCAAGGCAGCAACATCCTGAAGCAATCAGCCCCAAGGCAACAACATCCTGAAGCAATCAGCCCCAAGGCAACAACATCCTGAAGCAATCAGCCCCAAGGCAACAACATCCTGAAGCAATCAGCCCCAAGGCAACAACATCCTGGAGCAATCAGTCCAAAAAGAATTCAAAATTCCCTGATTTTCCCCGACCAAAACATTTTTCCCTGACCAACAACAGCAACAAGTTTGCACAATCTTTGAGATTCAATGTATATTTTTATATGATGGCTTCCGCCTCCCTATATATGCCAACCTCTTTCCTCCCAGACTTTAAGTTAAATTATTTCAGAATACATGAATATGAGCAAGCAGAAGGGGTAAACATACCAATGAAACAGCCCAGGAGGCAAGAGATGCTTAAACCCCTTTCAGCTTCTTACTTAATAAGTTAGTTACTTTTAATGACAAAAAATATTCAAAATATTCAGGCATAAGTATGTTTGTCTGTTTATAAGGTTTATTGTCCCACCAACACTATATCAGTTATCTGGAGACGGTGTCCGCTTGAAGCAGATATAGTGCTGCCTTCACTGTGTATAGCATTCTGTGAACACCTGGCATGATACCACACCCAGTCACAGTATCCTGCAATGGGCCAACTAGTTGTGGAACTACCCTAACATTTGCTTGAGCGTTAGCAAGGGAGCTATACCACTACCATTGTTAACAACTTTGGTATGTGGTGGCCCGAGATCAACCGATTGCGATACCAGGTCCAGTGCATATTTTAGAGTAAGATATTTACAAGAATAAAATGATGCTCATAATCATAAATAACAATAAAGAAACCCAAAATAATGGAAGAATCTGCCTTAACCTTTTGCTTATTTTTAAAATTTCCCTAACCAATTTAAAAATTCCCTGACTTTTCCCTGACCTTGAAAAAAATCATTTTTCCCTGACTTTTCCCTGACTGTGGAACCATGAACCATGAACAACAACCTTAAGCAATTAGTCCCAAGGCAACAACAAACTGGAGCAATAAAAGTTAGGGTCATTATTATTTTCCATGAAGAAAACATATATGTTCCACCCCATAATCACTTGGCAATGGACGCTACATTACCTGTGATAGGACATCCTCCGATGAGAATGCCATGGAAACAGCTATCGACTCAAGGTCACTGGAGGATGGGTCATCTAAATAGGTGGGGTTATTCTTCACTCGACCAGGAACGTCTGTACCATTATATGAGGGATTTTGTAACCCTGGAACGTAAGATGAGGGAAAAAGTAAATATTTGTTCAGATATTCTGGACACAGTTAAAACTTGATGAAGTAAAGTATTGAAAGATTCTGTAACAATGTACATTATTGTTGAAGGTGGTATCTGACAGTTAGGGAAAAAAAAAAATCTCAAATAACCAAATAATTCATTGTTATCCAGCAAAATGTTGTATATTGATGCCCTAAATCTGCATTAACAGAAAAAAAAAACTGCAAACAGGTAATTCCCATCTTAGCATGCCACAGATAGAGAAAACCATGTGACAACTTACTTTTGAGATCACATTATATGTCATCTTGGTAATCTGCCTTGATGTCTAATTTTAACAGAGATCTCTATCATGCTTCATTTATAAGCTTGGAAAGAATGAACTTTTACAGTGTGTTTTTTATCACAATTAATACTTACTTTCTAACAATATAGGTAGTGTTCAAAACCATTTTTACTTAGACTAAAGTATGAGGTTTTGCAGAAATAATGCCCAGAGTAGTGATACATGTAAGATATTTATTTGATGTAGGCAAATTGTCATATACCATCAAAACATTTAAAATATCATACTGAGGTCAGGTATGAGGATGGGACTGTGATGATATACCATATTGAGGTCAGGTATGAGGATGGGACTGTGACGATATACCATACTGAGGTCAGGTGTGAGGATGGGACTGTAATAATATACCATATCGAGGTCAGGTGTGAGGTTGAGACTGATGATATACCACACTGAGGTCAGGTGTGAGGTTGGGACTGTGACGATATACCATATCGAGGTCAGGTGTGAGGTTGAGACTGTGATGATATACCACACTGAGGTCAGGTGTGAGGTTGGGACTGTGACGATATACCATATCGAGGTCAGGTGTGAGGTTGAGACTGTGATGATATACCACACTGAGGTCAGGTGTGAGGTTGGGACTGTGACAATATACCATATCGAGGTCAGGTATGAGGATGGGACTGTGACGATATACCATACTGAGGTCAGGTGTGAGGATGGGACTGTAATAATATACCATATCGAGGTCAGGTGTGAGGTTGAGACTGTGATGATATACCATATCGAGGTCAGGTGTGAGGTTGAGACTGTGATGATGTACCACACAGAGGTCAGGTGTGAGGTTGGGACTGTGAGGATATACCACACTGAGGTCAGGTATGAGGATGGGACTGTGATGATATACCACACTGAGGTCAGGTGTGAGGATGGGACTGTGACTATATACCATATCGAGGTCAGGTGTGAGGTTGAGACTGTGATGATATACCATATCGAGGTCAGGTGTGAGGTTGAGACTGTGATGATATACCATATCGAGGTCAGGTGTGAGGTTGAGACTGTGATGATATACCACACTGAGGTCAAGTGTGAGGTTGGGACTGTAATGATATACCACACTGAGGTCAGGTGTGAGGTTGGGACTGTGAGGATATACCATATCGAGGTCAGGTATGAGGATGGGACTGTGATGATATACCACACTGAGGTCAGGTATGAGGATGGGACTGTGATGATATACCACACTGAGGTCAGGTATGAGGATGGGACTGTGATGATATACCACACTGAGGTCAGGTGTGAGGATGGGACTGTGATGATATACCACACTGAGGTCGGGTGTGAGGGTGGGACTGTGATGATATACCACACAGGTAAGGTGTGAGGATGGGACTGTGATGATATACCACACTGAGGTCAGGTATGAGGATGGGACTGTGATGATATACCACACTGAGGTCAGGTATGAGGATGGGACTGTGATGATATACCACACTGAGGTCAGGTGTGAGGATGGGACTGTGATGATATACCACACTGAGGTCAGTTGTGAGGGTGGGACTGTGATGATATACCACACTGAGGTCAGGTGTGAGGGTGGGACTGCGAGGATATACCACACTGAGGTCAGGTGTGAGAGTGGGACTGTGATTATATACACTGAGGTCAGGTGTGAGGATGGGACTGTGATGATATACCATACAGAGGTCAGGTGTGAGGATGGGACTGTGATGATATACACTGAGGTCAGGTGTGAGGGTGGAATTGTGATGATATACCATACTGAGGTCAGGTGTGAGGGTGGGACTGTGACGATATACCATACTGAGGTCAGGTGTGAGGGTGGAATTGTGATGATATACCATACTGAGGTCAGGTGTGAGGTTGGGACTATGATGATATACACTGAGGTCAGGTGTGAGGGTGGGACTGTGATAATATACACTGAGGTCAGGTGTGAGGGTGGGATTGTGATGATATACATACTGAGGTCAGGTGTGAGGATGGGACTGTGATGATATACACTGAGGTCAGGTATGAGGATGGGACTGTGATGATATACACTGAGGTCAGGTGTGAGGGTGGGACTATGATGATATACACTGAGGTCAGGTATGAGGATGGGACTGTGATGATATACACTAAGGTCAGGTGTGAGGTTGAGAATGTGATGATATACCATACTGAGGTCAGGTGTGAGGTTGAGACTGTGATGATATACCATACAGAGGTCAGGTGTGAGGATGGGACTGTGATAATATACCATACAGAGGTCAGATGTGAGGATGGGACTGTGATGATATACACTGAGGTCAGGTTTGAGGTTGAGACTGTGATGATATACCACATTGAGGTCGGGTGTGAGGGTGGGACTGTGATGAAATACCACACTGAGGTCGGGTGTGATGGTGGCACTATGATGATATACCACACTGAGGTCAGGTGTGAGGATGGGACTGTGATGATATACCACACTGAGGTCGGGTGTGAGGGTGGGACTGTGATGATATACCACACAGGTAAGGTGTGAGGATGGGACTGTGATGATATACCACACTGAGGTCAGGTGTGAAGATGGGACTGCGATGATATACCACACTGAGGTCAGGTGTGAGGATGGGACTGTGATGATATACCACACTGAGGTCAGGTGTGAGGATGGGACTGTGATGATATACCACACTAAGGTCAGGTGTGAGGGTGGGACAGATGATATACCATACTGAGGTCAGGTGTGAGGGTGGGACTGTGATGATATACCACACTGAGGTCAGGTGTGAGGGTGGGACTGTGATGATATACCACACAGAGGTCAGGTGCGAGGGTGGGATTGTGATGATATACCAAACTGAGGTCAGGTGTAAGGATGGGATTGTGATGATATACCACACTGAGGTCAGGTGTGAGGGTGGGACTGTGATGATATACCACACAGAGGTCAGGTGCGAGGGTGGGATTGTGATGATATACCACACTGAGGTCAGGTGTGAGGATGGGATTGTGATGATATACCACACTGAGGTCAGGTGTGAGGGTGGGACTGTGATGATATACCATACTGAGGTCAGGTGTGAGGGTGGGACTGTGAGGATATACCAAACTGAGGTCAGGTGTGAGGATGGGACTGTGATGATATACCACACTGAGGTCGCGTGTGAGGGTGGGACTGATGATATACCATACAGAGGTTAGGTGCGAGGATGGGACTGTGATGATATACCATACTGAGGTCAGGTGCGAGGGTGGGATTGTGATGATATACCACAGATGTTAGGTGTGAGGGTGGGACTGTGATGATAAACCACACTGAGGTCAGATGCAAGAGGGGACTACGATGATATACCATACGGAGGTCAGGTGCAAGGGTGGGACTGATAAACCACACAGAGGTCAGGGGATACACACCTATTGTATACACACCTCTGAACCCCTCCTTCTGTGAGATGCGAGGTATTCCTGCATGGCCATTTGACTACAATAAAACAGTAACCAAAAAAACATAGAAACATTTTTCAGCATTACTTTAAATACACATGTAGTTGCCAACATGAGGTGGTTGAATAACAGTTTATATCTTAAATGGGGATCAACATCTTTAGTTGTCTTTATAGAACATATTTCTGTATAACTAAGCTGACATGAATGGTAGACACTATTTATTTTATACCTTAATTATGCTTGGCTGGGTGGGGTGGGCGGATTTTTCAAAATCTAAGGTAAGTTATTTAGTTTATTTTATAAAACAACTATGTTTCTTAAAGGTGGTATCAGACAGTTAAGACCATATGTTTTTCTCTCAAAGAACCAAATAAATTATTGTTGCCTGAAAAGAAGTCGCAAAATGCTAAATTATCTACATTTATGTGAAAGTGGAGCAGAACACATCACTCGTCATTACAAAAAGGTATTTCCTATCTAAGCCATACTGCACAGGTAACTATTTTTAAACTAAGAAAAGCATATGACTTGTAATTTATATAATAATTTGGGTAATCCGCTCTGATGTCAATGTCTATTTTTAGCAAAATCACAAGCATGCTTATTTATAGTTTAGAAAAAATGAGTGATTTATTTCACGATTACAAGTGTCTTACAATTTAGACAGTGTTCAAAATAGTCTTCTGTTAACATTAAGTTTGACTTTTTCAGCAGAATTTATGCCCCAATGCCCAAATCCAGGTTTACGTGTATTTGAGAAAGACAAAATGTCAGATTCCACCTTTAAAGGATACAACACTAAGTTAAAGTCAGAACATTCTCTTGTATCTGATTGGTTATACATGTTAAGAAATTTTAAATCTAGCCAATAGAAACCATAAAGACAATCTTAATTTTAAACATTTATAAAAATGTTACCTGTTTAGGTGCATGAAAATGAACCCCGTTGTCATGGATATCAACAGTGTCTGTGCCGTCTTCAGAAGCTGGTGCAAGGGTGGCAGGTCTACAAACAACGGAACAGAATAAAAATAAAAGTTTACAATTTTAAGCCAATTACAAAGATTTCAAATATTGTTTATTACCCATTGCTTGGAGGTTGAAAAACATTAAATGCCATTTAAAATAAAACAAAATATTTATTTCTTTGTTTATTGGGTTTATCGTCCCACCAACAGTATTTCAGTTATCTAGAGACGGTGTCTGCTTGAAGCAGATATAGTGCTGCCTTCATTGTGTATAGCATGCTGTGAACACCTGGCATGATACCACACCCAGTCACATTATCCTGACACCGGGCCAACCAGTCGTGGAACTACCCTTATATTTGCTTGACCATTAGCAAGGGAGCTATACCACTACAATGTTTACGACTTGGGTATGTCGTGGTCCGGGATCGAACCTGGGGCCTCCTGTACCTGGAGCATAAAAATACTTATCCCTGAAATTAAATACAAGAGATTTAATAAGCATCATGGTGTAGTATCATTTCTCGTTTCATGCATTCAAATAACTGATGTCATATTTTGGATTTAAAATGTGATTAGAAAATTAAATAAAAGGTTAAACATTTAAGAAGAATAGAGAAAGACAGCAGGCCTGGATATCTATCAGTGCTCCTTTTCCTACCTGTGTCTGTTCACCTGTCCGTAATACTGTGATGGGACGGTATCAAACTCCTCAGCAGGTTCCTTCTTAATCACTGGAATGATACAAACACCACTAACTGCAATCAGTTAAAAAAGAGATTGATTACCAGTAATTGGAGGCGCATGTGATTGATCAATCAATTAATCTTAATTTAAATATTAATAAATGTTGAATTTAATATTGTGTTTAAATAAAATACTACTTAAAAGGAAGTTTTAAAGACAGAACATATTTAAAGTAGCAAGTAATCTCATTGTAGATGATTAATAAAAATGGACAGAAACTGCTTCGCCAGGTGTTACTGTACTCAGATCAATAACACTCAATTCAGACAAATAGTTCAAAGACATACCACAAACTCAATTCAGACAAAAAGTTCAAAGAAATACCACAAACTCACTTCAGACAAATAGTTCAAAGAAATACCACAAACTCACTTCAGACAAATAGTTCAAAGACATACCACAAACTCACTTCAGACATATAGTTCAAAGAAATACCACAAACTCAATTCAGACATATAGTTCAAAGATATACCACAAACTCAATTCAGACATATAGTTCAAAGAAATACCACAAACTCAATTCAGACATATAGTTCAAAGAAATACCACAAACTCAATTCAGACATATAGTTCAAAGATATACCACAAACTCAATTCAGACATATAGTTCAAAGAAATACCACAAACTCAAATAGGATTAATAGTTCAAAGAAATACCACAAACCCAATTCAGACAAACAGTTCTCTAAAAATATTAGAAACTCAACTGAATGAAGCTGAAGATGGTATGCCAGGGATATAGACAACAAGTAGTGGTACTTAAAAGTTTGTGTGAATTTAAATAAAAATCTAACTAACAGTAGTTAAGATGGGACTATAAAAATAAATTAAACCATCTTCCTATTACTATCAGACAAAAAACATGACATCCTTAATGTTGTTTTAAATGAAGGACCATTGTACACTTTATGAATTATGAGCTGTCTGCCAAGGAAGGTTTTTGCAGCCATATCAAATAACAGCCAGAAGAATTGGGATTGGGATTTGCCAGCATTTTTGCTGATAATGTGCAGCCAGTACTACAGGGTAAAATTAGGCTATGTAGCAACAATTTGTGTAACACATCAAAAACAATAACGGACATTGGCAAAATAAAAAAGTCACATTCTTGACCGTTTCAGTCAACAAGAGGCATCAACTAGTGTTAGTGACCACAGAGTGAATCAGACATCAAAGGGTTTAATTTAACAGTTATCAGTGCAGATGGTGTATGATCTTGCACCCACTGTATTGAATGCTGCTTTAACTTTCATACTTCCAAAACAAAAGATGTCAACATGGGAAGTAACTCTTACCAATATTGAGAGTTGCATATAATAAAGTCCAACATAACTTCTCAGAGAATTAAAAAGCATGTTTGTGTGGTACAGCTGACATAATTTCAATTGAAATCAAATTATAAATAAAGAATAAACAATAAAATTTCACCTACCCTGGGCTTTTTCATCCGATTCACTTCTACGTCTCCTTAGGAACAGACAGACTACGACCAAAAGAATGATGAGAATGAGAACCAGTCCAGAAACCCCACCTCCTATAATGATTGGTAGATTCAAGTCTGACTGGCTCCCAGCCATACTTGGTGTGGGCCCCAGTGTGGTGGCGCTGGTGGGAAGTCTGGTAGATGGTGGAGTGTGGGTAGTTGGTGGTAGATTCACTGTAATAGATATCAAAACATATGGAGAAATTAAATACTATAGCTACACAATAAGGAGATATTAAATACAATGGTTACACAATAAAGAGAAGTTTTAAATATCAAGTTAAGGTCGCTTTGATTGAAAGAATAAAAAGCTGTAGAAAAGATGCAGAATATCTAAAAGTACAGGATATTAAAGATATAAAGCAAGAGCTGACATACATGTAGTTAGTTTTAGTTGAATTGCATTGTTCAACATGGCAGTTACCATGTACCATGCCAGCTTCTAGATACAGGATAACACTATTTTTTAAATTTTCAATTCTTTTTTTTTCTTATTATCTGTATTTTCAGACTTCTATTTTTTTTAAACTGCTGGTAATGCTCAATGTCCCAGAAAGGAGATTGATAATAACAAAAGATAAATGGATCTGGCACAAGTTGAGAATGTAAAACCAGAGAAATACAAATAATAGCTTAAATATGGATGCCAACAGAAAAGCAGAACGCCAGGCTGATGATCAACAACTTGATGAAAAAATGTCCTGGCAGATTTAAGGGCCGATACAAGTGGTATGTTTATTACATATGTAACCATTGGAACAAGGGAAGTACAGATTACAGCTGTTCTTGGTTGGGTGTAGATTCTTTAATAAGGGTAAACAAATGGCCTGTAAGTAACAAAACCTAGAAACAACATTGGGTAGATATGGTAACGTATAATCGATAATCCATTAAAACATTACATGAAATAGAGAAAATATATGCTATATATATATATATATATATATATATAAGTATAATATTACAAACAGGTATATTAAATTATCTCCCTTTATCACATAATATTTACTCAAAATAATTATTATAAATTCCTCTACAATTATTCAATACAAATGACAATCAATTGTATCAGGTAAACATAAATGTTGAAACATACCAGCCCAGCTGATCAATCTTGTAAAAGATTCAACGTAAATCTATATGGAATTATCAGTAATGATGTTTCCAGTGTGGGATTCAAATGACAGAATGAATGAAGAGGGTAAAAGTGTAGAAAGAGAGGCTGAAATCTGTAGTTAGTAAAAACAACTCACACACCAGACAAACCGGTTAAAAACCATCTCACTCACCATGACGCTTTAGCAGTACCTTTATACCGGATGCCAAAGGGTGGAACGATGTACGCAAACAACATGAAACATGCGGACAAAATATGACACAATAACTCACAAAGACACCCTGGTTACACATATATGACTTGACACCAGGGTCCATATACAGAGAAATCAGATCATGCTTATCTTATTCAGTGCTTACTTCAATGCACTTTTAAGCGATATTGTCTTTTTGCAATAGTCTTGGTTCTATTTCCATACACTTTACTTTAAAAGAGTGGCACACATAACGACAGTCACTGCTTTTTACATGCAAACATATTGGATAGATACAGCAATATAATTGATTAACCTTTTCATTCATAGTAAATGTACAGGGTTTTAAAATGTCACATGATATTGTTGATTGTCTTCGAAACAGTTTTAAATATTTTTAAACACATGCATTTTTGGCATAATTATATAACCTAGATTAAACTAGTCTACAAATACACCCTTAGTTGTGTTGATGAAGATAAAAGGAATAACTGTGAATGCTTTCCAAAAGTGTAAAATGGCATATGCATGAGCTAAAGGGTTTAAAAGATCTATGGTCTTTATCTAAAAGTAATAATGGCAAACAGTCCTTGCTATGTACCCTTCTTTACAGTGTATATGTGAATTTATCATACTGTTTGTACACCCAATGATACATGAAGACACACTGATGTAGCAAAGAGAGATATATATGTGGATGAAACATACATAGTTGTGCATCCTGGCCCCTGCAAGAGATTGAGTACAGATGAGGACAAACTTGATCAGCATGGTGCAGAGGACTGGACCAATGAGAAGAGGACACTTAGTAAGGGCTTCCACACCACATCAGTGAACAGGATTCATACAGTATGTGAACAACAGGCAGTTAAAGCATTCATAAAACGTAACATATATACTTTATTTAATACAAATATAATTACCGTATAAATGAAATCGGATATACATATATTATATATATATTTGTATCAACATTGGCAAGTCTAATTTATAATGCTAAAATATCAACATGCTAACAATATTGCCTTAAGGTTTGAAAATAGTCAAATTTACTTTTATTTGGTGTACATCCCAATTTTTGAGATCACCTTGAAATGAAACAAGGTGTTTATTATTCAAGATATTGCATCGTGGTGGAAGCATAGAGACATGTGATTTTTCCTTGGTCCCAAAAAAGCAGACTTAGGCTAACAGAGAAGGAGAATGGGGTTCCAGGGTGGGAAATATCTATAAACGTGAGATAAATTGTGCCAGGGTGGGAAATATCTGTGAATGTGGGATAAATTGTACCAGGGTGGGAAATATCTATGAACATGAGATAAATTGTGCCAGGGTGGGAAATATCTATGAACATGAGATAAATTGTGCCAGGGTGGGAAATATCCGTGAATGTGGGATAAATTGTGCCAGGGTGGGAAATATCTATGAACATGAGATAAATTGTACCAGGGTGGGAAATATCTATGAACATGAGATAAATTGTGCCAGGGTGGGAAATATCCGTGAATGTGGGATAAATTGTGCCAGGGTGGGAAATATCTATGAACATGAGATAAATTGTACCAGGGTGGGAAATATCTATGAACATGAGATAAATTGTGCCAGGGTGGGAAATATCCGTGAATGTGGGATAAATTGTGCCAGGGTGGGAAATATCCGTGAATGTGGGATAAATTGTGCCAGGGTGGGAAATATCTATGAACATGAGATAAATTGTGCCAGGGTGGGAAATATCTGTGAATGTGGGATAAATTGTGCCAGGGTGGGAAATATCCGTGAATGTGGGATAAATTATGCCAGGGTGGGAAATATTTGTGAATTTGGGATAAATTGTGCTAGGGTGGGAAATATCTGTGAATGTGGGATAAATTGTACCAGGGTGGGAAATATCTGTATATAAAATATTTTAGATAATAATCTAGACTTAAATTTGTACTTATGAATTGGAGAATGCTTCCAAAGTGACCTAGATTAATTCTAAAGTTAAATTTTAATTTAAATTAAAACTTACCAATTTTACTTATCTAACTTTTAAAGATGTTTAAATCGACACAATAATAAATGAATATTCAAACACAAAAATAGCAAACTAAATTTTAAACTATGTTATAAAAAGAGACCTATATGTAGATTCCAGATCTGTGGGGAAATGGTTTGAACATATAAAGAGCCAAAACCAAAAATTTACTTAAGCAATAAATTTACCTCAAATTGTTTTTCACTTTCCAGGTTTATGAATAGATACTTGTTTTTTGTTGTTGTTTTTTTTAAATACATTGCAGCGACTATTTATGATCATTATAGCAACAGTGAGCTTTATGGTGGAGGAAGACCCCAGACCATGTCTAGGTAGAACCACCGGCGCACCGCAAGTCAGCTGGAAGACCTTCTAACATATTAAGCCTTTCGCCCCGAATGGGACTCGAACCCACGCGGTGAGAGATTAAGCAATCAGAGGAGTTACAAATCGGTGATTCTACCACTATGCCACAGGCGCCCCTGAATACTTGAGAGAGCTAAATGGTCATTTTTATTACCTTAAGGTTCAATGTGTTGGCTGCCTTAATGTAGGGTTTATGTACGTACCTACTGACAAGAGGGTAAATCTGTATAGTCGACTGAACAAAGACAAGCTTGAAAGTAAACTATAACTTGGTATAATTAATTATTTACTTCAAAGGACTTTCTGAATTAAAAATAGATTAATTGCTCATATTTTTCTTCAGTTTTTGTAACTGACAATAACAATATATGTCTTAAATAATTTAGTTCTTAGCTTGTGTAATGCCAATTGATCAAGATTAGACAAAAAGTGAAGATCTAGATCCAGTGGGCACTGTCTGATCAAATCAAGATCTGCACTATTTGCTGCAAGTCTCAAACAAATTTGTTGGCACTTTTACCAGTAAATGTCAGAAAATACTTAGGAATTATAGATCAAATCAAGATCTGCCACTATTTGCTGCAGATTCTCAAACAAATGTTCAGGCACATTTACCAGTAAATGTCAGAAGGTGGCAAAGAATAAGCAAAGGTTTCTAACAAACAGCAGCATGACCAGGGTTAGGTAGGATCACACTAAATGGTATTGACAGGATTAACAGTGAAAGATTTAAAATGTAACATTATGACTTCTTTGTATAAACTACTTATAGATTAGACACCTTCACCCAGCCAGGAAACCTGACAATAATCCTTAGCAGTCAGATTAAAAGATTGAAAGAGTCAATACTTTGAAGGTTTTTATAATGTATGACTATGACAGAAAATACAAGTAAGTTTATGTAAACAAATGACTATATTTCAGAATAATCTGATAACATTTAAGACCAATCAGACTGAAAGTGGTGTAATGAGGCACTGATAAATAACATTTCATTGGATCCGTCCAATCAGCAATAGTTTATCTGAGGGTTTGAGAGAGAAAAAAAAGGTCCAAACTGTCAGATACCACCTTGCTAGAATACAAGTCACACTGACTCGGTGGTGGTGGTGATGGTGGTGATGGGTGGTAGTGGTGGTGATGGCGGTGGTGATGGTGGTGCTAGTGATGGTGGTAGTGGTGGTGGTGATGATGGTGATGGTGGTGATGGCGGTGGTGGTGATGGTGGTGATAGTGGTGATGATAGTGGTGGTGGTGATGGTGGTGATGGTGATAGTGGTGGTGGTGATGATGGTGATGGCGGTGGTGATGGTGGTGCTAGTGATGGTGGTGGTGATGGTGGTGGTGATGGTGGTGGTGATGGTGATAGTGGTGATGATAGTGGTGGTGGTGATGGTGGTGATAGTGGTGGTGGTGATGGTGGTGATAGTGGTGGTGGTGATGGTGGTGGTGATGGTGGTGGTGGTGGTGATGGTGGTGATAGTGGTGGTGGTGATGGTGGTGATAGTGGTGGTGGTGATGGGTGGTGATGGTGGTGGTGATGGTGGTGATGGCGGTGGTGATAGTGGTGGTGGTGATGGTGGTGATAGTGGTGGTGGTGGTGGTGATGGTGATGGTGAGGATGACAAGAAGGAGGAGGATCAGGAGAAGAATTTTAAAGGAAGAAACAGCACATTACTGCAAATATAATCTAAAACAAAGGCAACAAAATATGTGATTAAAACTGCTCTCTACTTATGGATTCAACAGTGATGTACATCAATGTAAAACAAAAATTAACTATCAGAATCAGTGGCGGATCCAGAAAATTGGGGGGGAGGGGTTGGGGAAGGGATGAATTAAGATCCATTCAATTTTATCGCAGTAAATACTATATAAATATATAAAGTAAGGGACCCTAGCTTTTACCTTAGCAGTCAACAGACAAAATTTACTTTAAAAGCTTAGTATTTTTTAAGCTTACATGTATGTGTTTTCACAACTCACACTCTTGTATCTGGTTGGTGGGGGGATGTATCCCCCCTCCACCTCCCCACATTCCCACCCATGGATCCAACCCTGACCAAAATGTTAAACAGGAAAATACTGTACTATAAAACAATAACTCAAGGATTCTTGGTATGTTTGTTTTAGGAATGAATGTGAACCATTTTTAAACTCAATCACATAAACAGATCCCTAACAACTCTTCACATTAGCCAAACAAAAACAGTTGCTTACATTCTGCCTATCTATAAATGACAGAAATCCATTCTCCCCTTTGTCAAGTTATTTTTCCTTTATATAAGTTATCCACAATTATTAACACATGACAAACTCATACACTGAACACTATTACAACATCCATTTATACCTCTCAGTTTGTAATGTTTACATGCTCATTGTTATCACTTCAGTACACTAATTAATTCCTTTTCTCATCAACTGTGATTAATTCATTAATCACGCCCTCTGCTCCCCTTTGTTTTGTCATCAGCCAATTATCAGCACAGGTAAGCATGCTCAGTGTATGTCTGTCTATACACAAAGTGTCCAATCACTTATTTTGACAAGAAACATCTCCAATCTACACCTGTATGGATAGTTGACTGATAAAATAGATTGCACACCAATACACCTATATCTATTATCATCCCGGCTCTATATGGGGGACCAATGAATGTATATGTTATCTTCATAAGTACTTGATAGGGTCAATATATACAATTATAGTCTACAGCAGAGGGCTCTAGTTTTGTTGAATGTGTACACATGATTCTCTGGCTTTACATTTGGGCTGTATATAGGACTTTAGTAGAAACCACTTCTGTACAGGGGTCGCATGTTCTACATGTATTCATTAACCACACTAGTGTTAGGAGAGTGAAGATGTCAGAACCATGCTGATATTTACACTTGGTACATCTATGTACATTTGTACTTGATCTTAACAATAAGACTAAATCTGTATATTGTCAGAACACCAAGATATAATTGTAATTGGTTTTAACACGAAGAAAAAGCTAAGTTTTATCATAACTATAGCTGGATTTATTCTTGGTTTTAACACCAACATAGCTATTTTGTTCTTGGTGTTAACACTAAAATAGCTACATCCATTCTTGATTTAACACTAGCATAGCTACAAATGTTCTTGGTTTAAAACTAGCATAGCTACATATCTTCTTGGTTTAAAACTAGCATAGCTACATATGTTCTTGGTTTAAAACCAGCATAGCTACATATGTACTTGGTTTAAAACTAGCATAGCTACATATGTTCTTGGTTTAAAACTAGCATAGCTACATATGTTCTTGGTTTAAAACTAGCATAGCTACATATGTTCTTGGTTTAAAACTAGCATAGCTACATATGTTCTTGGTTTAAAACTAGCATAGCTACATATCTTCTTGGTTTAAAACTAGCATAGCTACATATGTTCTTGGTTTAAAACTAGCATAGTTACATATGTTCTTGGTTTAAACTAGCATAGCTACATATGTTCTTGGTTTAACGCTTAAATAGCTACATATGTTATTGGTTTGATATTTAAATAGCTACATAGGTTCTTGGTCTTTAAATAAAACAGCTACACTAGTTCTTGCTTTACCATTAAGATAGATATGTTTATTCTTGGTTTTTACACTTCAACAACTACTTTGTATTTGGTTTTTACACTACAACAACTACTTTATTCTTGGTTTTTACACTACAACAACTACCTTGTTCTTGGTTTTTACACTACAACAGCTACTTTGTATTTGGTTTTTACACTACAGCAACTACTTTGTTCTTGGTTTTTACACTACAACAACTACTTTGTTCTTGTTTTTTACACTACAACAGCTACTTTGTTCTTGGTTTTTACACTACAACAGCTACTTTGTTCTTGTTTTTTACACTACAACAGCTACTTTGTTCTTGGTTTTTACACTACAACAGCTACTTTTTTCTTGGGTTTACACTACAACTACTACTTTGTTCTTGGTTTTTACACTACAACAGCTACTTTGTTCTTGGTTTTAACACTACAACAACTACTTTGTTCTTAGTTTTACACTACAACAACTACTTTGTTCTTGTTTTTTACACTACAACAGCTACTTTGTTCTTGGTTTTTACACTACAACAGCTACTTTTTTCTTGGGTTTACACTACAACTACTACTTTGTTCTTGGTTTTTACACTACAACAGCTACTTTGTTCTTGGTTTTAACACTACAACAACTACTTTGTTCTTGGTTTTACACTACAACAACTACTTTGTTCTTGGTTTTACACTACAACAACTACTTTGTTCTTGGTTTTTACACTATAACAACTACTTTGTTCTTGGTTTTTACACTACAACAACTACTTTTGGTTTTGGTTTTTACACTACAACAGCTACTTTGTTCTTGGTTTTTACACTACAACAACTACTTTGGGTTTGGTTTTTACACTACAACAGCTACTTTGTTCTTGGTTTTTACACTACAACAACTACTTTGTTCTTGGATTTTACACTACAACAGCTCCTTTTTTTCTTGGTTCATTATTAATATGGCTACATTTCTTCATGATATTTACACTAAGATAGCATTTTTTCTTTTGATTTCTACACGGATATAGCTACAATTTTAAATAAACCATAAGAAAATCTAAGTCTTTTGCTTTGCTATTTTATAACAGAAATAATTATGAGACATTTTATGGCAGAGACATGACAAAAAGTTGTGTAATGCCCAGGTGGCTGATTTGAATATTTACTTTCTGACTAAGACTGATCAGTTTGTGCTTTGTGCTTATCAAGTTAAATCTTAATATTAGTATACAGTTATATTAACTCATTGACATGATATTATTTGTGTAATTGAAATTAATGTTAGTGTACTGGTTGTTTGTTGGGCCATATACTGACGAACAATCTCTCACCAGAGAGGGATTGATAACTAGTTGTTATTATTTGGAATAGGTGTTGCCATCAACGTGATAGAACATCATGAACATCTATCATTCATAGCATCATGTTCAGGTACGTACATTATCCTGACAATAGCACCATGTCCAGATATGTACAATATCCAGACAATAGCACCATGTCCAGATATGTACAATATCCTAACAATAGCACCATGTCCAGATATGTACATTATCCTGACAATAGCACCATGTCCAGATATGTACAATATCCAGACAATAGCACCATGTCCAGATATGTACATTATCCTGACAATAGCACCGTGTCCAGATATGTACAATATCCTGACAATAGCACCATATCCAGATATGTACATTATCCTAACAATAGCACCATAACCAGATATGTACATTATCCTGACAATAGCACCATGTCCAGATATGTACAATATCCAGACAATAGCACCATGTCCAGATATGTAAATTATCCTGACAATAGCACCATGTCTAGATATGTACATTATCCTGACAATAGCACCATGTCCAGATATGTAAATTATCCTGACAATAGCACCATGTCTAGATATGTACATTATCCTGACAATAGCACCATGTCCAGATATGTACAATATCCTGACAATAGCACCATATCCAGATATGTACATTATCCTAACAATAGCACCATAACCAGATATGTACATTATCCTGACAACAGCACCATGTCCAGATATGTACAATATCCAGACAATAGCACCATGTCCAGATATGTACATTATCCAGACAATAGCACCATGTCCAGATATGTACAATATCCAGACAATAGCACCATGTCCAGATATGTAAATTATCCAGACAATAGCACCATGTCCAGATATGTACAATATTCTAACAATAGCACCATGTCCAGATATGTACATTATCCTGACAATAGCACCATGTCCAGATATGTACATTATCCTGACAATAGCACCATGTCCAGATATGTACATTATCCTGACAATAGCACCATGTCCAGATATGTACATTATCCTAACAATAGCACCATAACCAGATATGTACATTATCCTGACAATAGCACCATGTCCAGATATGTACAATATCCAGACAATAGCACCATGTCCAGATATGTAAATTATCCCGACAATAGCACCATGTCCAGATATGTACATTATCCTGACAATAGCACCATGTCCAGATATGTACATTATCCTGACAATAGCACCATGTCCAGATATGTACATTATCCCAACAATGGCACCATGTCCAGATATGTACCTATCCTGACAATAGCACCATATCCAGATATGTACATTATCCTGACAATGGCACCATGTCCACATATGTACATTATCCTGACAATAGCACCATATCCAGATATGTACATTATCCTGACAATAGCACCATGTCCAGATATGTACCTATCCTGACAATAGCACCATGTCCAGATATGTACATTATCCTGACAATAGCACCATATCCAGATATGTACATTATCCTGACAATGGCACCATGTCCAGATATGTACATTATCCTGACAACAGCACCATGTCCAGATATGTACATTATCCTGACAATGGCACCATGTCCAGATATGTACATTATCCTGACAATAGCACCATGTCCAGATATGTACATTATCCTGACAACAGCACCATGTCCAGATATGTACATTATACATTATCCTGACAATAGCACCATATCCAGATATGTATCCTGACAACAGCACCATATCCAGATATATACATTATCCTGACAATAGCACCATGTCCAGATATGTACATTATCCTGACAATGGAACCATGTCCAGATATGTACCTATCCTGACAATAGCACCATGTCCAGATATGTACTTTATCCTGACAATAGCACCATGTCCAGATATGTACATTATCCTGAAAATAGCACCATGTCCAGATATGTACATTATCCTGACAATAGCACCATGTCCAGATATGTACATTATCCTGACAATAGCACCATGTCCAGATATGTATAATATCCTGACAATAGCACCATGTCCAGATATGTAAATTATCCCGACAATAGCACCATGTCCAGATATGTACATTATCCTGACAATAGCACCATGTCCAGATATGTACATTATCCTAACAATAGCACCATATCCAGATATGTACATTATCCTAACAATAGCACCATGTCCAAATAAGTACATTATCCTGACAATAGCACCATATCCAGATATGTAAATTATCCTGACAATAGCACCATGTCTAGATATGTACATTATCTTGACAATAGCACCTTATCCAGAAATGTAAATTATCCCAACAATGGCAACATGTCCAGATATGTACATTATCCTGACAATAGCACCATATCCAGATATGTACATTATCCTGACAATAGCACCATGTCCAGATATGTACATTATCCTGACAATAGCACCATGTCCAGATTTGTACATTATCCTGACAATAGCACCATGTCCAGATATGTACATTATACATTATCCTGACAATAGCACCATATCCAGATATGTATCCTGACAATAGCACCATATCCAAATATGTACATTATTCTGACAATAGCACCATGTCCAGATATGTACATTATCCTGACAATGGAACCATGTCCAGATATGTACCTATCCTGACAATAGCACCATGTCCAGATATGTACATTATCCTGACAATAGCACCATGTCCAGATATGTACATTATCCTGACAATGGCACCATGTCCAGATATGTACATTATCCTGACAATAGCACCATGTCCAGATATGTACATTATCCTGACAATAGCACCATGTCCAGATATGTACATTATACATTATCCTGACAATAGCACCATATCCAGATATGTATCCTGACAATAGCACCATATCCAAATATGTACATTATTCTGACAATAGCACCATGTCCAGATATGTACATTATCCTGACAATGGAACCATGTCCAGATATGTACCTATCCTGACAATAGCACCATGTCCAGATATGTACATTATCCTGACAATAGCACCATGTCCAGATATGTACATTATCCTGACAATAGCACCATGTCCAGATATGTACATTATACATTATCCTGACAATAGCACCATGTCCAGTTATGTACATTATCCTGACAATAGCACCATGTCCAGATATGTACATTATCCTGACAATAGCACCATGTCCAGAAAGTACAATATCCTGACAATTTTTCCAAAACCTATGTATGTTTAACTGCTCAATGTTAGTTCCAATATATATTTTAATGTACTTTTGTAGATATACAAGTTTCAAAATGTGGGAAAGGATGGTTAAATGCACCAGTATGCTACTGTTTATGCAATGTTATATGATCATGCATGCACTTTATGACCGATGTGGAAAACATACATTTTGTCACTCATGTTAATGCTAAGATCCTGACATGCATCATTGTAAACCACAAGTTAAGGTAAGATGTTACAAACACACGGAAACATGTCTTGACTTACACATTTACATATGTATTTGCTGAAAAAAAATTATCTAAACAAAAAACAAGGATAAACTTGATTTGTATTGAAATATTTTTTAAATTTTATTTAAAAATATTAATTTTTTTATTTGGGTAGTTTAAAACCGAAGTGCTTTAAAGTTTATTTTCCTATATTCTATGTTAACACATTATGTAATAGTTACTGAAGGAATTAGAGGTTATATCTAAAAGTTTGGATCATTTTTCTCTCCCTCTCTCAAACAACAGCATATAGATATTATGATTGACATGTAGACATGACATATATAACAGCATGCACAGTTTCTTGAAACCGCTGAAGTAGTTAAAAACATCATGACTGATGATTCTCCCAAGACAACACAATCTTTTTAAGCGACAGGTTGTTTTATCTTTAATCTACAGACCAGAGGTAGATTGTTTTATCTTTAATCTACAGACCAGAGGTAAATTGTTTTAACTTTAATCTACAGACCAGAGTTAGATTGGTTTAACTTTAATCTACAGACCAGAGTTAGATTGCTTTATCTTTAATCTACAGACCAAAGGCAGATTGCTTTAGCATTAATCTACAGACCAGAGTTAGATTGTTTTATCTTTAATCTACAGACCAGAGGTAGATTGTTTTAGCATTAAACTGCAGACCAGAGTTAGATTGCTTTATCTTTAATCTACAGACCAGAGTTAGATTGTTCTATCTTTAATCTACAGACCAGAGTTAGATTGTTTTATCTTTAATCTACAGACCAGAGTTAGATTGTTTTATCTTTAATCTACAGACCAGAGGTAGATTGTTTTATCTTTAATCTGCAGACCAAAGGTAGATTGTTTTGTCTTTAATCTACAGACCAAAGGTAGATTGTTTTATCTTTAATCTGCAGACCAGAGGTAGATTGTTTTGTCTTTAAACTACAGACCAGAGTTAGATTGTTTTATCTTTAATCTACAGACCAGAGGTAGGTTGTTTTATCTTTAATCTGCAGACCAAAGGTAGATTGTTTTATCTTTAATCTACAGACCAGAGGTAGATTGTTTTGTCTTTAAACTACAGACCAGAGTTAGATTGTTTTATCTTTAAACTACAGACCAGAGTTAGATTGTTTTATCTTTAATCTACAGACCAAAGGTAGATTGTTTTATCTTTAATCTACAGACCAGAGGTAGATTGTTTTGTCTTTAAACTACAGACCAGAGATAGGTTGTTTTATCATTAATCTACAGACCAGAGTTAGATTGTTTTATCTTTAATCTACAGACCAAAGGTAGATTGTTTTATCTTTAATCTACAGACCAGAGGTAGATTGTTTTGTCTTTAAACTACAGACCAGAGTTAGATTGTTTTATCTTTAAACTACAGACCAAAGGTAGATTGTTTTATCTTTAATCTACAGACCAGAGGTAGATAGTTTTAGCTTCAATCTACAGACCAGAGGTAGATTGTTTTGTCTTTAAACTACAGACCAAAGGTAGATTGTTTTATCTTTAAACTACAGACCAGAGTTAGATTGTTTTATCTTTAATCTACAGACCAGAGTTAGATTGTTTTATCTTTAATATACAGACCAGAGGTAGATTGTTTTGTCTTTAAACTACAGACCAGAGGTAGATTGTTTTGTCTTTAATCTACAGACCAGAGGTAGATTGTTTTATCTTCAATCTACAGGCCAGATGTAGATTGTTTTAGCTTTAATCTGCAGACCAGAGGTAGATTGTTTTATCTTTAATCTACAGACCAGAGGTAGATTGTTTTGTCTTTAATCTACAGACCAGAGGTAGATTGTTTTGTCTTTAAACTACAGACCAGAGTTAGATTGTTTTAGCTTTATCTGCAGACCAGAGGTAGATTGTTTTATCTTTAATCTACAGACCAGAGGTAGATTGTTTTGTCTTTAAACTACAGACCAGAGTTAGATTGTTTTATCTTAAATCTACAGACCAAAGGTAGATTGTTTTGTCTTTAAACTACAGACCAGAGTTAGATTGTTTTGTCTTTAATCTACAGACGAGAGTTAAATTGTTTCATCTTTAATCTACAGACCAGAGGTAGATTGTTTTGTCTTTAAACTACAGACCAGAGTTAGATTGTTTTGTCTTTAAACTACAGACCAGAGTTAGATTGTTTTACCTTTAATCTACAGACCAAAGGTAGATTGTTTTATTTTTAATCTACAGACCAGAGTTAGATTGTTTTATCTTTAATCTACAGACCAGAGTTAGATTGTTTTATCTTTAATCTACAGACCAGAGGTAGATTGTTTTAGCATTAAACTGCAGACCAGAGTTAGATTGGTTTAACTTTAATCTACAGACCAGAGTTAGATTGCTTTATCTTTAATCTACAGACCAAAGGCAGATTGCTTTAGCATTAATCTACAGACCAGAGTTAGATTGTTTTATCTTTAATCTACAGACCAGAGGTAGATTGTTTTAGCATTAAACTGCAGACCAGAGTTAGATTGCTTTATCTTTAATCTACAGACCAGAGTTAGATTGTTCTATCTTTAATCTACAGACCAGAGTTAGATTGTTTTATCTTTAATCTACAGACCAGAGTTAGATTGTTTTATCTTTAATCTACAGACCAGAGGTAGATTGTTTTATCTTTAATCTGCAGACCAAAGGTAGATTGTTTTGTCTTTAATCTACAGACCAAAGGTAGATTGTTTTATCTTTAATCTGCAGACCAGAGGTAGATTGTTTTGTCTTTAAACTACAGACCAGAGTTAGATTGTTTTATCTTTAATCTACAGACCAGAGGTAGGTTGTTTTATCTTTAATCTGCAGACCAAAGGTAGATTGTTTTATCTTTAATCTACAGACCAGAGGTAGATTGTTTTGTCTTTAAACTACAGACCAGAGTTAGATTGTTTTATCTTTAAACTACAGACCAGAGTTAGATTGTTTTATCTTTAATCTACAGACCAAAGGTAGATTGTTTTATCTTTAATCTACAGACCAGAGGTAGATTGTTTTGTCTTTAAACTACAGACCAGAGATAGGTTGTTTTATCATTAATCTACAGACCAGAGTTAGATTGTTTTATCTTTAATCTACAGACCAAAGGTAGATTGTTTTATCTTTAATCTACAGACCAGAGGTAGATTGTTTTGTCTTTAAACTACAGACCAGAGTTAGATTGTTTTATCTTTAAACTACAGACCAAAGGTAGATTGTTTTATCTTTAATCTACAGACCAGAGGTAGATAGTTTTAGCTTCAATCTACAGACCAGAGGTAGATTGTTTTGTCTTTAAACTACAGACCAAAGGTAGATTGTTTTATCTTTAAACTACAGACCAGAGTTAGATTGTTTTATCTTTAATCTACAGACCAGAGTTAGATTGTTTTATCTTTAATATACAGACCAGAGGTAGATTGTTTTGTCTTTAAACTACAGACCAGAGGTAGATTGTTTTGTCTTTAATCTACAGACCAGAGGTAGATTGTTTTATCTTCAATCTACAGGCCAGATGTAGATTGTTTTAGCTTTAATCTGCAGACCAGAGGTAGATTGTTTTATCTTTAATCTACAGACCAGAGGTAGATTGTTTTGTCTTTAATCTACAGACCAGAGGTAGATTGTTTTGTCTTTAAACTACAGACCAGAGTTAGATTGTTTTAGCTTTATCTGCAGACCAGAGGTAGATTGTTTTATCTTTAATCTACAGACCAGAGGTAGATTGTTTTGTCTTTAAACTACAGACCAGAGTTAGATTGTTTTATCTTAAATCTACAGACCAAAGGTAGATTGTTTTGTCTTTAAACTACAGACCAGAGTTAGATTGTTTTGTCTTTAATCTACAGACGAGAGTTAAATTGTTTCATCTTTAATCTACAGACCAGAGGTAGATTGTTTTGTCTTTAAACTACAGACCAGAGTTAGATTGTTTTGTCTTTAAACTACAGACCAGAGTTAGATTGTTTTACCTTTAATCTACAGACCAAAGGTAGATTGTTTTATTTTTAATCTACAGACCAGAGTTAGATTGTTTTATCTTTAATCTACAGACCAGAGTTAGATTGTTTTATCTTTAATCTACAGACCAGAGTTAGATTGTTTTATCTTTAAACTACAGACCAGAGTTAGATTGTTTTACCTTTAATCTACAGACCAAAGGTAGATTGTTTTATTTTTAATCTACAGACCAGAGTTAGATTGTTTTATCTTTAATCTACAGACCAAAGGTAGATTGTTTTATCTTTAATCTACAGACCAGAGTTAGATTGTTTTGTCTTTAATCTACAGACGAGAGTTAAATTGTTTCATCTTTAATCTACAGACCAGAGGTAGATTGTTTTGTCTTTAAACTACAGACCAGAGGTAGATTGTTTTATCTTAAATCTACAGACCAAAGGTAGATTGTTTTATCTTTAATCTACAGACCAGAGGTAGATTGTTTTGTCTTTAAACTACAGACCAGAGTTGGATTGTTTTATCATTAAACTACAGACCAGAGTTAGATTGTTTTTATCTTTAATCTACAGACCAAAGGTAGATTGTTTTATCTTTAATCTACAGACCAGAGTTAGATTGTTTTGTCTTTAATCTACAGACGAGAGTTAAATTGTTTCATCTTTAATCTACAGACCAGAGGTAGATTGTTTTGTCTTTAAACTACAGACCAGAGTTGGATTGTTTTATCATTAAACTACAGACCAGAGTTAGATTGTTTTTATCTTTAATCTACAGACCAAAGGTAGATTGTTTTATCTTTAATCTACAGACCAGAGTTAGATTGTTTTGTCTTTAATCTACAGACGAGAGTTAAATTGTTTCATCGTTAATCTACAGACCAGAGTTAGATTGTTTTGTCTTTAATCTACAGACCAGAGTTAGATTGTTTTATCTTTAATATACAGACCAGAGGTAGATTGTTTTGTCTTTAAACTACAGACCAAAGGTAGATTGTTTTGTCTTTAATCTACAGACCAAAGGTAGATTGTTTTATCTTTAATCTACAGACCAAAGATAGATTGTTTTATCTTTAATCTACAGACCAGAGTTAGATTGTTTTATCTTTAATCTACAGACCAGAGTTAGATTGTTTTATCTTTAATATACAGACCAGAGGTAGATTGTTTTGTCTTTAAACTACAGACCAAAGGTAGATTGTTTTGTCTTTAATCTACAGACCAAAGGTAGATTGTTTTGTCTTTAATCTACAGACCAAAGATAGATTGTTTTATCTTTAATCTACAGACCAGAGTTAGATTGTTTTATCTTTAATCTACAGACCAAAGGTAGATTGTTTTATCTTTAATCTACAGACCAGAGTTAGATTGTTTTGTCTTTAATCTACAGACGAGAGTTAAATTGTTTCATCTTTAATCTACAGACCAGAGTTAGATTGTTTTATCTTTAATCTACAGACCAAAGGTAGATTGTTTTGTCTTTAATCTACAGACCAAAGGTAGATTGTTTTGTCTTTAATCTACAGACCAGAGTTAGATTGTTTTATCTTTAATCTACAGACCAAAGGTAGATTGTTTTATCTTTAATCTACAGACCAAAGATAGATTGTTTTATCTTTAATCTACAGACCAAAGGTAGATTGTTTTATCTTTAATCTACAGACCAGAGGTAGATTGTTTTGTCTTTAATCTACAGACCAGAAGTAGATTGTTTTGTCTTTAAACTACAGACCAGAGTTAGATTGTTTTATCTTTAAACTACAGACCAGAGTTAGATTGTTTTATCTTTAATCTACAGACCAAAGGTAGATTGTTTTGTCTTTAATCTACAGACCAGAGGTAGATTGTTTTGTCTTTAAACTACAGACCAGAGTTAGATTGTTTTGTCTTTAAACTACAGACCAGAGGTAGATTGTTTTATCATTAAACTACAGACCAGAGTTAGATTGTTTTATCTTTAATCTACAGACCAAAGGTAGATTGTTTTATCTTTAATCTACAGACCAGAGGTAGATTGTTTTGTCTTTAAACTACAGACCAGAGTTAGATTGTTTTATCTTTAAACTACAGACCAGAGTTAGATTGTTTTATCTTTAATCTACAGACCAAAGGTAGATTGTTTTATCTTTAATCTACAGACCAGAGGTAGATTGTTTTGTCTTTAAACTACAGACCAGAGATAGGTTGTTTTATCATTAATCTACAGACCAGAGTTAGATTGTTTTATCTTTAATCTACAGACCAAAGGTAGATTGTTTTATCTTTAATCTACAGACCAGAGGTAGATTGTTTTGTCTTTAAACTACAGACCAGAGTTAGATTGTTTTATCTTTAAACTACAGACCAAAGGTAGATTGTTTTATCTTTAATCTACAGACCAGAGGTAGATAGTTTTAGCTTCAATCTACAGACCAGAGGTAGATTGTTTTGTCTTTAAACTACAGAACAAAGGTAGATTGTTTTATCTTTAAACTACAGACCAGAGTTAGATTGTTTTATCTTTAATCTACAGACCAGAGGTAGATTGTTTTAGCTTTAATCTGCAGACTAGAGGTAGATTGTTTTAGCTTTAATCTACAGACCAGAGGTAGATTGTTTTGTCTTTAAACTACAGACCAAAGGTAGATTGTTTTATCTTTAAACTACAGACCAGAGTTAGATTGTTTTATCTTTAATCTACAGACCAGAGTTAGATTGTTTTATCTTTAATATACAGACCAGAGGTAGATTGTTTTGTCTTTAAACTACAGACCAGAGGTAGATTGTTTTGTCTTTAATCTACAGACCAGAGGTAGATTGTTTTATCTTCAATCTACAGGCCAGATGTAGATTGTTTTAGCTTTAATCTGCAGACCAGAGGTAGATTGTTTTATCTTTAATCTACAGACCAGAGGTAGATTGTTTTGTCTTTAATCTACAGACCAGAGGTAGATTGTTTTGTCTTTAAACTACAGACCAGAGTTAGATTGTTTTAGCTTTATCTGCAGACCAGAGGTAGATTGTTTTATCTTTAATCTACAGACCAGAGGTAGATTGTTTTGTCTTTAAACTACAGACCAGAGTTAGATTGTTTTATCTTAAATCTACAGACCAAAGGTAGATTGTTTTGTCTTTAAACTACAGACCAGAGTTAGATTGTTTTGTCTTTAATCTACAGACGAGAGTTAAATTGTTTCATCTTTAATCTACAGACCAGAGGTAGATTGTTTTGTCTTTAAACTACAGACCAGAGTTAGATTGTTTTGTCTTTAAACTACAGACCAGAGTTAGATTGTTTTACCTTTAATCTACAGACCAAAGGTAGATTGTTTTATTTTTAATCTACAGACCAGAGTTAGATTGTTTTATCTTTAATCTACAGACCAGAGTTAGATTGTTTTATCTTTAATCTACAGACCAGAGTTAGATTGTTTTATCTTTAAACTACAGACCAGAGTTAGATTGTTTTACCTTTAATCTACAGACCAAAGGTAGATTGTTTTATTTTTAATCTACAGACCAGAGTTAGATTGTTTTATCTTTAATCTACAGACCAAAGGTAGATTGTTTTATCTTTAATCTACAGACCAGAGTTAGATTGTTTTGTCTTTAATCTACAGACGAGAGTTAAATTGTTTCATCTTTAATCTACAGACCAGAGGTAGATTGTTTTGTCTTTAAACTACAGACCAGAGGTAGATTGTTTTATCTTAAATCTACAGACCAAAGGTAGATTGTTTTATCTTTAATCTACAGACCAGAGGTAGATTGTTTTGTCTTTAAACTACAGACCAGAGTTGGATTGTTTTATCATTAAACTACAGACCAGAGTTAGATTGTTTTTATCTTTAATCTACAGACCAAAGGTAGATTGTTTTATCTTTAATCTACAGACCAGAGTTAGATTGTTTTGTCTTTAATCTACAGACGAGAGTTAAATTGTTTCATCTTTAATCTACAGACCAGAGGTAGATTGTTTTGTCTTTAAACTACAGACCAGAGTTGGATTGTTTTATCATTAAACTACAGACCAGAGTTAGATTGTTTTTATCTTTAATCTACAGACCAAAGGTAGATTGTTTTATCTTTAATCTACAGACCAGAGTTAGATTGTTTTGTCTTTAATCTACAGACGAGAGTTAAATTGTTTCATCGTTAATCTACAGACCAGAGTTAGATTGTTTTGTCTTTAATCTACAGACCAGAGTTAGATTGTTTTATCTTTAATATACAGACCAGAGGTAGATTGTTTTGTCTTTAAACTACAGACCAAAGGTAGATTGTTTTGTCTTTAATCTACAGACCAAAGGTAGATTGTTTTATCTTTAATCTACAGACCAAAGATAGATTGTTTTATCTTTAATCTACAGACCAGAGTTAGATTGTTTTATCTTTAATCTACAGACCAGAGTTAGATTGTTTTATCTTTAATATACAGACCAGAGGTAGATTGTTTTGTCTTTAAACTACAGACCAAAGGTAGATTGTTTTGTCTTTAATCTACAGACCAAAGGTAGATTGTTTTGTCTTTAATCTACAGACCAAAGATAGATTGTTTTATCTTTAATCTACAGACCAGAGTTAGATTGTTTTATCTTTAATCTACAGACCAAAGGTAGATTGTTTTATCTTTAATCTACAGACCAGAGTTAGATTGTTTTGTCTTTAATCTACAGACGAGAGTTAAATTGTTTCATCTTTAATCTACAGACCAGAGTTAGATTGTTTTATCTTTAATCTACAGACCAAAGGTAGATTGTTTTGTCTTTAATCTACAGACCAAAGGTAGATTGTTTTGTCTTTAATCTACAGACCAGAGTTAGATTGTTTTATCTTTAATCTACAGACCAAAGGTAGATTGTTTTATCTTTAATCTACAGACCAAAGATAGATTGTTTTATCTTTAATCTACAGACCAAAGGTAGATTGTTTTATCTTTAATCTACAGACCAGAGGTAGATTGTTTTGTCTTTAATCTACAGACCAGAAGTAGATTGTTTTGTCTTTAAACTACAGACCAGAGTTAGATTGTTTTATCTTTAAACTACAGACCAGAGTTAGATTGTTTTATCTTTAATCTACAGACCAAAGGTAGATTGTTTTGTCTTTAATCTACAGACCAGAGGTAGATTGTTTTGTCTTTAAACTACAGACCAGAGTTAGATTGTTTTGTCTTTAAACTACAGACCAGAGGTAGATTGTTTTATCATTAAACTACAGACCAGAGTTAGATTGTTTTATCTTTAATCTACAGACCAAAGGTAGATTGTTTTATCTTTAATCTACAGACCAGAGGTAGATTGTTTTGTCTTTAAACTACAGACCAGAGTTAGATTGTTTTATCTTTAAACTACAGACCAGAGTTAGATTGTTTTATCTTTAATCTACAGACCAAAGGTAGATTGTTTTATCTTTAATCTACAGACCAGAGGTAGATTGTTTTGTCTTTAAACTACAGACCAGAGATAGGTTGTTTTATCATTAATCTACAGACCAGAGTTAGATTGTTTTATCTTTAATCTACAGACCAAAGGTAGATTGTTTTATCTTTAATCTACAGACCAGAGGTAGATTGTTTTGTCTTTAAACTACAGACCAGAGTTAGATTGTTTTATCTTTAAACTACAGACCAAAGGTAGATTGTTTTATCTTTAATCTACAGACCAGAGGTAGATAGTTTTAGCTTCAATCTACAGACCAGAGGTAGATTGTTTTGTCTTTAAACTACAGAACAAAGGTAGATTGTTTTATCTTTAAACTACAGACCAGAGTTAGATTGTTTTATCTTTAATCTACAGACCAGAGGTAGATTGTTTTAGCTTTAATCTGCAGACTAGAGGTAGATTGTTTTAGCTTTAATCTACAGACCAGAGGTAGATTGTTTTATCTTTAATCTGCAGACCAGAGTTAGATTGTTTTATCTTTAATCTACAGACCAGAGGTAGATTGTTTTATCTTTAATCTACAGACCAGAGGTAGGTTGTTTTATCTTTAATCTGCAGACCAAAGGTAGATTGTTTTATCTTTAATCTACAGACCAGAGGTAGGTTGTTTTGTCTTTAATCTACAGACCAGAGGTAGATTGTTTTGTCTTTAAACTACAGACCAGAATTAGATTGTTTTATCTTTAATCTGCAGACCAGAGTTAGATTGTTTTATCTTTAATCGGCAGACCAAAGGTAGATTGTTTTATCTTTAATCTACAGACCAAAGGTAGATTGTTTTATCTTTAATCTGCAGACCAAAGGTAGATTGTTTTGTCTTTAATCTACAGACCAGAGGTAGATTGTTTTGTCTTTAATCTACAGACCAGAGTTAGATTGTTTTGTCTTTAAACTACAGACCAAAGGTAGATTGTTTTATCTTTAATCTACAGACCAAAGGTAGATTGTTTTGTCTTTAAACTACAGACCAGAGGTAGATTTTTTTATCTTTAAACTACAGACCAGAGAAAGATTGTTTTGTCTTTAAACTACAGACCAGATTTAGATTGTTTTGTCTTTAAACTACAGACCAGAGTTAGATTGTTTTATCTTTAATCTACAGGCCAAAGGTATATTGTTTTGTCTTTAATCCGCAGACCAAAGGTAGATTGTTTTATCTTTAATCTGCAGACCAGAGTTAGATTGTTTCATCTTTAATCTGCAGACCAGAGTTAGATTGTTTTGTCTTTAATCTACAGACCAGAGGTAGGTTGTTTTGTCTTTAAACTACAGACCAGAGTTAGATTGTTTTGTCTTTAATCTGCAGACCAGAGTTAGATTGTTTTGTCTTTAATCTACAGACCAGAGGTAGGTTGTTTTGTCTTTAAACTACAGACCAGAGTTAGATTGTTTTGTCTTTAATCTACAGACCAAAGGTAGATTGTTTTGTCTTTAATCTACAGACCAGAGTTAGATTGTTTTGTCTTTAAACTACAGACCAAAGGTAGATTGTTTTATCTTTAATCTACAGACCAAAGGTAGATTGTTTTGTCTTTAATCTACAGACGAGAGTTAAATTGTTTCATCTTTAATCTACAGACCAGAGTTAGATTGTTTTATCTTTAATCTACAGACCAAAGGTAGATTGTTTTGTCTTTAATCTACAGACCAAAGGTAGATTGTTTTGTCTTTAATCTACAGACCAGAGTTAGATTGTTTTATCTTTAATCTACAGACCAAAGGTAGATTGTTTTATCTTTAATCTACAGACCAAAGATAGATTGTTTTATCTTTAATCTACAGACCAAAGGTAGATTGTTTTATCTTTAATCTACAGACCAGAGGTAGATTGTTTTGTCTTTAATCTACAGACCAGAAGTAGATTGTTTTGTCTTTAAACTACAGACCAGAGTTAGATTGTTTTATCTTTAAACTACAGACCAGAGTTAGATTGTTTTATCTTTAATCTACAGACCAAAGGTAGATTGTTTTGTCTTTAATCTACAGACCAGAGGTAGATTGTTTTGTCTTTAAACTACAGACCAGAGTTAGATTGTTTTGTCTTTAAACTACAGACCAGAGGTAGATTGTTTTATCATTAAACTACAGACCAGAGTTAGATTGTTTTATCTTTAATCTACAGACCAAAGGTAGATTGTTTTATCTTTAATCTACAGACCAGAGGTAGATTGTTTTGTCTTTAAACTACAGACCAGAGTTAGATTGTTTTATCTTTAAACTACAGACCAGAGTTAGATTGTTTTATCTTTAATCTACAGACCAAAGGTAGATTGTTTTATCTTTAATCTACAGACCAGAGGTAGATTGTTTTGTCTTTAAACTACAGACCAGAGATAGGTTGTTTTATCATTAATCTACAGACCAGAGTTAGATTGTTTTATCTTTAATCTACAGACCAAAGGTAGATTGTTTTATCTTTAATCTACAGACCAGAGGTAGATTGTTTTGTCTTTAAACTACAGACCAGAGTTAGATTGTTTTATCTTTAAACTACAGACCAAAGGTAGATTGTTTTATCTTTAATCTACAGACCAGAGGTAGATAGTTTTAGCTTCAATCTACAGACCAGAGGTAGATTGTTTTGTCTTTAAACTACAGAACAAAGGTAGATTGTTTTATCTTTAAACTACAGACCAGAGTTAGATTGTTTTATCTTTAATCTACAGACCAGAGGTAGATTGTTTTAGCTTTAATCTGCAGACTAGAGGTAGATTGTTTTAGCTTTAATCTACAGACCAGAGGTAGATTGTTTTATCTTTAATCTGCAGACCAGAGTTAGATTGTTTTATCTTTAATCTACAGACCAGAGGTAGATTGTTTTATCTTTAATCTACAGACCAGAGGTAGGTTGTTTTATCTTTAATCTGCAGACCAAAGGTAGATTGTTTTATCTTTAATCTACAGACCAGAGGTAGGTTGTTTTGTCTTTAATCTACAGACCAGAGGTAGATTGTTTTGTCTTTAAACTACAGACCAGAATTAGATTGTTTTATCTTTAATCTGCAGACCAGAGTTAGATTGTTTTATCTTTAATCGGCAGACCAAAGGTAGATTGTTTTATCTTTAATCTACAGACCAAAGGTAGATTGTTTTATCTTTAATCTGCAGACCAAAGGTAGATTGTTTTGTCTTTAATCTACAGACCAGAGGTAGATTGTTTTGTCTTTAATCTACAGACCAGAGTTAGATTGTTTTGTCTTTAAACTACAGACCAAAGGTAGATTGTTTTATCTTTAATCTACAGACCAAAGGTAGATTGTTTTGTCTTTAAACTACAGACCAGAGGTAGATTTTTTTATCTTTAAACTACAGACCAGAGAAAGATTGTTTTGTCTTTAAACTACAGACCAGATTTAGATTGTTTTGTCTTTAAACTACAGACCAGAGTTAGATTGTTTTATCTTTAATCTACAGGCCAAAGGTATATTGTTTTGTCTTTAATCCGCAGACCAAAGGTAGATTGTTTTATCTTTAATCTGCAGACCAGAGTTAGATTGTTTCATCTTTAATCTGCAGACCAGAGTTAGATTGTTTTGTCTTTAATCTACAGACCAGAGGTAGGTTGTTTTGTCTTTAAACTACAGACCAGAGTTAGATTGTTTTGTCTTTAATCTGCAGACCAGAGTTAGATTGTTTTGTCTTTAATCTACAGACCAGAGGTAGGTTGTTTTGTCTTTAAACTACAGACCAGAGTTAGATTGTTTTGTCTTTAATCTACAGACCAAAGGTAGATTGTTTTGTCTTTAATCTACAGACCAGAGTTAGATTGTTTTGTCTTTAAACTACAGACCAAAGGTAGATTGTTTTATCTTTAATCTACAGACCAAAGGTAGATTGTTTTGTCTTTAAACTACAGACCAGAGGGAGATTATTTTGTCTTTAAACTACAGACCAGAGGTAGATTGTTTTATCTTTAAACTACAGACCAGAGTTAGATTGTTTTATCTTTAAACTACAGACCAGAGGAAGATTGTTTTGTCTTTAAACTACAGACCAGAGTTAGATTGTTTTGTCTTTAAACTACAGACCAGAGTTAGATTGTTTTATCTTTAATCTACAGGCCAAAGGTAGATTGTTTTGTCTTTAATCCGCAGACCAAAGGTAGATTGTTTTATCTTTAATCTACCGACCAGAGGTAGATTGTTTTATCTTTAATCTACAGACCAAAGGTAGATTGTTTTATCTTTAATCTGCAGACCAAAGGTAGATTGTTTTATCTTTAATCTACAGACCAGAGGTAGGTTGTCTTAACTTTAATCTACAGACCAGAGGTAGATTGTTTTATCTTTAATATACAGACCAGAGGTAGATTGTTTTGTCTTTAAACTACAGACCAGAGGTAGATTGTTTTGTCTTTAATCTACAGACCAAAAGTAGATTGTTTTATCTTTAATCTACAGACCAGAGTTAGATTGTTTTATCTTTAATCTACAGACCAGAGTTAGATTGTTTTGTCTTTAATCTACAGACCAGAGGTAGATTGTTTTATCTTTCATCTACAGACCAGAGTTAGATTGTTTTGTCTTTAATCTACAGACCAGAGTTAAATTGTTTTATCTTTAATCTACAGACCAGAGTTAGATTGTTTTATCTTTAATATACAGACCAGAGGTAGATTGTTTTATCTTTAATATACAGACCAGAGGTAGATTGTTTTGTCTTTAAACTACAGACCAGAGGTAGATTGTTTTGTCTTTAATCTACAGACCAGAGGTAGATTGTTTTGTCTTTAAACTACAGACCTGAGGTAGATTGTTTTGTCTTTAATCTACAGACCAGAGGTAGATTGTTTTATCTTTAATCTACAGACCAGAGTTAGATTGTTTTATCTTTAATCTACAGACCAGAGTTAGATTGTTTTATCTTTAATATACAGACCAGAGGTAGATTGTTTTGTCTTTAAACTACAGACCAGAGGTAGATTGTTTTGTCTTTAATCTACAGACCAGAGGTAGATTGTTTTATCTTCAATCTACAGGCCAGATGTAGATTGTTTTAGCTTTAATCTGCAGACCAGAGGTAGATTGTTTTATCTTTAATCTACAGACCAGAGGTAGATTGTTTTGTCTTTAATCTACAGACCAGAGGTAGATTGTTTTGTCTTTAAACTACAGACCAGAGTTAGATTGTTTTAGCTTTATCTGCAGACCAGAGGTAGATTGTTTTATCTTTAATCTACAGACCAGAGGTAGATTGTTTTGTCTTTAAACTACAGACCAGACTTAGATTGTTAATTATTAAACTACAGATCAGAGTTAGATTGTTTTGTCTTTAAACTACAGACCAGAGTTAGATTGTTTTACCTTTAATCTACAGACCAAAGGTAGATTGTTTTATCTTTAATCTACAGACCAGAGTTAGATTGTTTTATCTTTAATCTACAGACCAAAGGTAGATTGTTTTATCTTTAATCTACAGACCAGAGTTAGATTGTTTTGTCTTTAATCTACAGACGAGAGTTAAATTGTTTCATCTTTAATCTACAGACCAGAGGTAGATTGTTTTGTCTTTAAACTACAGACCAGAGGTAGATTGTTTTATCTTAAATCTACAGACCAAAGGTAGATTGTTTTATCTTTAATCTACAGACCAGAGGTAGATTGTTTTGTCTTTAAACTACAGACCAGAGTTGGATTGTTTTATCATTAAACTACAGACCAGAGTTAGATTGTTTTTATCTTTAATCTACAGACCAAAGGTAGATTGTTTTATCTTTAATCTACAGACCAGAGTTAGATTGTTTTGTCTTTAATCTACAGACGAGAGTTAAATTGTTTCATCTTTAATCTACAGACCAGAGGTAGATTGTTTTGTCTTTAAACTACAGACCAGAGTTGGATTGTTTTATCATTAAACTACAGACCAGAGTTAGATTGTTTTATCTTTAATCTACAGACCAAAGGTAGATTGTTTTATCTTTAATCTACAGACCAGAGTTAGATTGTTTTGTCTTTAATCTACAGACGAGAGTTAAATTGTTTCATCTTTAATCTACAGACCAGAGTTAGATTGTTTTGTCTTTAATCTACAGACCAGAGTTAGATTGTTTTATCTTTAATATACAGACCAGAGGTAGATTGTTTTGTCTTTAAACTACAGACCAAAGGTAGATTGTTTTGTCTTTAATCTACAGACCAAAGGTAGATTGTTTTATCTTTAATCTACAGACCAAAGATAGATTGTTTTATCTTTAATCTACAGACCAGAGTTAGATTGTTTTATCTTTAATCTACAGACCAGAGTTAGATTGTTTTATCTTTAATATACAGACCAGAGGTAGATTGTTTTGTCTTTAAACTACAGACCAAAGGTAGATTGTTTTGTCTTTAATCTACAGACCAAAGGTAGATTGTTTTGTCTTTAATCTACAGACCAAAGATAGATTGTTTTATCTTTAATCTACAGACCAGAGTTAGATTGTTTTATCTTTAATCTACAGACCAAAGGTAGATTGTTTTATCTTTAATCTACAGACCAGAGTTAGATTGTTTTGTCTTTAATCTACAGACGAGAGTTAAATTGTTTCATCTTTAATCTACAGACCAGAGTTAGATTGTTTTATCTTTAATCTACAGACCAAAGGTAGATTGTTTTGTCTTTAATCTACAGACCAAAGGTAGATTGTTTTGTCTTTAATCTACAGACCAGAGTTAGATTGTTTTTATCTTTAATCTACAGACCAAAGGTAGATTGTTTTATCTTTAATCTACAGACCAAAGATAGATTGTTTTATCTTTAATCTACAGACCAAAGGTAGATTGTTTTATCTTTAATCTACAGACCAGAGGTAGATTGTTTTGTCTTTAATCTACAGACCAGAAGTAGATTGTTTTGTCTTTAAACTACAGACCAGAGTTAGATTGTTTTATCTTTAAACTACAGACCAGAGTTAGATTGTTTTATCTTTAATCTACAGACCAAAGGTAGATTGTTTTGTCTTTAATCTACAGACCAGAGGTAGATTGTTTTGTCTTTAAACTACAGACCAGAGTTAGATTGTTTTGTCTTTAAACTACAGACCAGAGGTAGATTGTTTTATCATTAAACTACAGACCAGAGTTAGATTGTTTTATCTTTAATCTACAGACCAAAGGTAGATTGTTTTATCTTTAATCTACAGACCAGAGGTAGATTGTTTTGTCTTTAAACTACAGACCAGAGTTAGATTGTTTTATCTTTAAACTACAGACCAGAGTTAGATTGTTTTATCTTTAATCTACAGACCAAAGGTAGATTGTTTTATCTTTAATCTACAGACCAGAGGTAGATTGTTTTGTCTTTAAACTACAGACCAGAGATAGGTTGTTTTATCATTAATCTACAGACCAGAGTTAGATTGTTTTATCTTTAATCTACAGACCAAAGGTAGATTGTTTTATCTTTAATCTACAGACCAGAGGTAGATTGTTTTGTCTTTAAACTACAGACCAGAGTTAGATTGTTTTATCTTTAAACTACAGACCAAAGGTAGATTGTTTTATCTTTAATCTACAGACCAGAGGTAGATAGTTTTAGCTTCAATCTACAGACCAGAGGTAGATTGTTTTGTCTTTAAACTACAGACCAAAGGTAGATTGTTTTATCTTTAAACTACAGACCAGAGTTAGATTGTTTTACCTTTAATCTACAGACCAGAGGTAGATTGTTTTAGCTTTAATCTGCAGACTAGAGGTAGATTGTTTTAGCTTTAATCTACAGACCAGAGGTAGATTGTTTTATCTTTAATCTGCAGACCAGAGTTAGATTGTTTTATCTTTAATCTACAGACCAGAGGTAGATTGTTTTATCTTTAATCTACAGACCAGAGGTAGGTTGTTTTATCTTTAATCTGCAGACCAAAGGTAGATTGTTTTATCTTTAATCTACAGACCAGAGGTAGGTTGTTTTGTCTTTAATCTACAGACCAGAGGTAGATTGTTTTGTCTTTAAACTACAGACCAGAATTAGATTGTTTTATCTTTAATCTGCAGACCAGAGTTAGATTGTTTTATCTTTAATCGGCAGACCAAAGGTAGATTGTTTTATCTTTAATCTACAGACCAAAGGTAGATTGTTTTATCTTTAATCTGCAGACCAAAGGTAGATTGTTTTGTCTTTAATCTACAGACCAGAGGTAGATTGTTTTGTCTTTAATCTACAGACCAGAGTTAGATTGTTTTGTCTTTAAACTACAGACCAAAGGTAGATTGTTTTATCTTTAATCTACAGACCAAAGGTAGATTGTTTTGTCTTTAAACTACAGACCAGAGGTAGATTTTTTTATCTTTAAACTACAGACCAGAGAAAGATTGTTTTGTCTTTAAACTACAGACCAGAGTTAGATTGTTTTGTCTTTAAACTACAGACCAGAGTTAGATTGTTTTATCTTTAATCTACAGGCCAAAGGTATATTGTTTTGTCTTTAATCCGCAGACCAAAGGTAGATTGTTTTATCTTTAATCTGCAGACCAGAGTTAGATTGTTTCATCTTTAATCTGCAGACCAGAGTTAGATTGTTTTGTCTTTAATCTACAGACCAGAGGTAGGTTGTTTTGTCTTTAAACTACAGACCAGAGTTAGATTGTTTTGTCTTTAATCTGCAGACCAGAGTTAGATTGTTTTGTCTTTAATCTACAGACCAGAGGTAGGTTGTTTTGTCTTTAAACTACAGACCAGAGTTAGATTGTTTTGTCTTTAATCTACAGACCAAAGGTAGATTGTTTTGTCTTTAACCTACAGACCAGAGTTAGATTGTTTTGTCTTTAAACTACAGACCAAAGGTAGATTGTTTTATCTTTAATCTACAGACCAAAGGTAGATTGTTTTGTCTTTAAACTACAGACCAGAGGTAGATTGTTTTGTCTTTAAACTACAGACCAGAGGTAGATTGTTTTATCTTTAAACTACAGACCAGAGTTAGATTGTTTTATCTTTAAACTACAGACCAGAGGAAGATTGTTTTGTCTTTAAACTACAGACCAGAGTTAGATTGTTTTGTCTTTAAACTACAGACCAGAGTTAGATTGTTTTATCTTTAATCTACAGGCCAAAGGTAGATTGTTTTGTCTTTAATCCGCAGACCAAAGGTAGATTGTTTTATCTTTAATCTACAGACCAGAGGTAGATTGTTTTATCTTTAATCTACAGACCAGAGTTAGATTGTTTTATCATTAAACTACAGACCAGAGTTAGATTGTTTTATCTTTAATCTACAGACCAAAGGTAGATTGTTTTGTCTTTAAACTACAGACCAGAGGTAGATTGTTTTATCTTTAAACTACAGACCAGAGTTAGATTGTTTTATCTTTAAACTACAGACCAGAGGTAGATTGTTTTGTCTTTAAACTACAGACCAGAGTTAGATTGTTTTATCTTTAATCTACAGACCAGAGTTAGATTGTTTTATCTTTAAACTACAGACCAAAGGTAGATTGTTTTGTCTTTAATCCGCAGACCAGAGTTAGATTGTTTTATCTTTAATCTACAGACCAGAGTTAGATTGTTTTGTCTTTAATCTACAGACCAGAGGTAGATTGTTTTAGCTTTAATCTACAGACCAGAGGTAGATTGCTTTATCTTTAAACTACAGACCAAAGGTAGATTGTTTTATCTTTAATCTACAGACCAGAGGTAGATTGTTTTGTCTTTAATCTACAGACCAGAGTTAGATTGTTTTGTCTTTAAACTACAGACCAAAGGTAGATTGTTTTATCTTTAATCTACAGACCAAAGGTAGATTGTTTTGTCTTTAAACTACAGACCAGAGGTAGATTGTTTTGTCTTTAAACTACAGACCAGAGTTAGATTGTTTTATCTTTAATCTACAGACCAGAGTTAGATTGTTTTATCTTTAAACTACAGACCAAAGGTAGATTGTTTTATCTTTAATCTACAGGCCAAAGGTAGATTGTTTTGTCTTTAATCCGCAGACCAGAGTTAGATTGTTTTATCTTTAATCTACAGACCAGAGTTAGATTGTTTTGTCTTTAATCTACAGACCAGAGGTAGATTGTTTTAGCTTTAATCTACAGACCAGAGGTAGATTGTTTTATCTTTAAACTACAGACCAAAGGTAGATTGTTTTATCTTTAATCTACAGACCAGAGGTAGATTGTTTTAGC
Source organism: Sinonovacula constricta (assembly GCA_007844125.1). NCBI lineage: Eukaryota > Metazoa > Mollusca > Bivalvia > Cardiida > Solecurtidae > Sinonovacula > Sinonovacula constricta. Next base: position 37,673,195 of record CM017572.1, read on the forward strand.
TTCAATCTACAGACCAGAGGTAGATTGTTTTGTCTTTAAACTACAGACCAAAGGTAGATTGTTTTATCTTTAATCTGCAGTCTAGAGGTAGATTGTTTTAGCTTTAATATACAGGCCAGAGGTAGGTTGTTTAAGCTTTAATCTACAGACCAAAGGTAGATTGTTTTATCTTTAATCTACAGACCAGAGGTAGGTTGTTTTAGCTTTAATCTACAGACCAGAGGTAGATTGTTTTATCTTTAAACTACAGACCAAAGGTAGATTGTTTTATCTTTAATCTACAGACCAGAGGTAGATTGTTTTGTCTTTAATCTACAGACCAGAGTTAGATTGTTTTGTCTTTAAACTACAGACCAAAGGTAGATTGTTTTATCTTTAATCTACAGACCAAAGGTAGATTGTTTTGTCTTTAAACTACAGACCAGAGGTAGATTGTTTTATCTTTAATCTACAGACCAGAGTTAGATTGTTTTATCATTAAACTACAGACCAGAGTTAGATTGTTTTATCTTTAATCTACAGACCAAAGGTAGATTGTTTTGTCTTTAAACTACAGACCAGAGGTAGATTGTTTTATCTTTAAACTACAGACCAGAGTTAGATTGTTTTATCTTTAAACTACAGACCAGAGGTAGATTGTTTTGTCTTTAAACTACAGACCAGAGTTAGATTGTTTTATCTTTAATCTACAGACCAGAGTTAGATTGTTTTATCTTTAAACTACAGACCAAAGGTAGATTGTTTTATCTTTAATCTACAGGCCAAAGGTAGATTGTTTTGTCTTTAATCCGCAGACCAGAGTTAGATTGTTTTATCTTTAATCTACAGACCAGAGTTAGATTGTTTTGTCTTTAATCTACAGACCAGAGGTAGATTGTTTTAGCTTTAATCTACAGACCAGAGGTAGATTGTTTTATCTTTAAACTACAGACCAAAGGTAGATTGTTTTATCTTTAATCTACAGACCAGAGGTAGATTGTTTTAGCTTCAATCTACAGACCAGAGGTAGATTGTTTTGTCTTTAAACTACAGACCAAAGGTAGATTGTTTTATCTTTAATCTGCAGTCTAGAGGTAGATTGTTTTAGCTTTAATATACAGGCCAGAGGTAGGTTGTTTAAGCTTTAATCTACAGACCAAAGGTAGATTGTTTTATCTTTAATCTACAGACCAGAGGTAGGTTGTTTTAACTTTAATCTACAGACCAGAGGTAGATTGTTTTATCTTTAATCTGCAGACCAAAGGTAGATTGTTTTGTCTTTAAACTACAGACCAGAGGTAGATTGTTTTATCTTTAATCTACAGACCAGAGGTAGATTGTTTTATCTTTAATCTACAGACCAAAGGTAGATTGTTTTATCTTTAATCTACAGACCAGAGGTAGATTGTTTTATCTTTAATCTACAGACCAGAGGTAGATTGTTTTATCTTTAAACTACAGACCAAAGGTAGATTGTTTTGTCTTTAATCTACAGACCAAAGGTAGATTGTTTTATCTTTAATCTGCAGACCAAAGGTAGATTGTTTTGTCTTTAAACTACAGACCAGAGGTAGATTGTTTTATCTTTAATCTACAGACCAGAGTTAGATTGTTTTATCTTTAATCTACAGACCAAAGGTAGATTGTTTTATCTTTAATCTACAGACCAGAGGTAGATTGTTTTATCTTTAATCTACAGACCAGAGGTAGATTGTTTTATCTTTAAACTACAGACCAAAGGTAGATTGTTTTATCTTTAATCCGCAGACTAGAGGTAGATTGTTTTAGCTTTAATCTACAGACCAAAGGTAGATTGTTTTGTCTTTAAACTACAGACCAGAGGTAGGTTGTTTTATCTTTAATCTACAGGCCAGAGTTAGATTGTTTTGTCTTTAATCTACAGACCAAAGGTAGATTGTTTTGTCTTTAAACTACAGACCAGAGGTAGGTTGTTTTAACTTTAATCTACAGACCAGAGTTAGATTGTTTTGTCTTTAATCTACAGACCAAAGGTAGATTGTTTTGTCTTTAAACTACAGACCAGAGTTAGATTGTTTTATCTTTAATCTACAGGCCAAAGGTAGATTGTTTTGTCTTTAATCCGCAGACCAAAGGTAGATTGTTTTATCTTTAATCTACGGACCAAAGGTAGATTGTTTTGTCTTTAAACTACAGACCAGAGGTAGATTGTTTTGTCTTTTAACTACATACCAGAGTTAGATTGTTTTATCTTTAAACTACAGACCAGAGGTAGATTGTTTTGTCTTTAAACTACAGACCAGAGTTAGATTGTTTTGTCTTTAAACTACAGACCAGAGGTAGATTGTTTTGTCTTTAAACTACAGACCAGAGTTAGATTGTTTTATCTTTAATCTACAGACCAGAGGTAGATTGTTTTAGCTTCAATCTACAGACCAGAGGTAGATTGTTTTGTCTTTAAACTACAGACCAAAGGTAGGTTGTTTTATCTTTAATCTACAGACCAGAGGTAGATTGTTTTATCTTTAATCTGCAGGCCAGAGGTAGGTTGTTTAAGCTTTAATCTACAGACCAAAGGTAGATTGTTTTATCTTTAATCTACAGACCAGAGGTAGGTTGTTTTAACTTTAATCTACAGACCAGAGGTAGATTGTTTTATCTTTAATCTGCAGACCAAAGGTAGATTGTTTTGTCTTTAAACTACAGACCAGAGGTAGATTGTTTTATCTTTAATCTACAGACCAGAGGTAGATTGTTTTATCTTTAATCTACAGACCAAAGGTAGATTGTTTTATCTTTAATCTACAGACCAGAGGTAGATTGTTTTATCTTTAATCTACAGACCAAAGGTAGATTGTTTTGTCTTTAATCTACAGACCAAAGGTAGATTGTTTTATCTTTAATCTGCAGACCAAAGGTAGATTGTTTTGTCTTTAAACTACAGACCAGAGGTAGATTGTTTTATCTTTAATCTACAGACCAGAGGTAGATTGTTTTATCTTTAATCTACAGACCAAAGGTAGATTGTTTTATCTTTAATCTACAGACCAGAGGTAGATTGTTTTATCTTTAATCTACAGACCAGAGGTAGATTGTTTTATCTTTAAACTACAGACCAAAGGTAGATTGTTTTATCTTTAATCCGCAGACCAGAGGTAGATTGTTTTAGCTTTAATCTACAGACCAAAGGTAGATTGTTTTGTCTTTAAACTACAGACCAGAGGTAGGTTGTTTTATCTTTAATCTACAGGCCAGAGTTAGATTGTTTTGTCTTTAATCTACAGACCAAAGGTAGATTGTTTTGTCTTTAAACTACAGACCAGAGGTAGGTTGTTTTAACTTTAATCTACAGACCAGAGTTAGATTGTTTTGTCTTTAATCTACAGACCAAAGGTAGATTGTTTTGTCTTTAAACTACAGACCAGAGTTAGATTGTTTTATCTTTAATCTACAGGCCAAAGGTAGATTGTTTTGTCTTTAATCCGCAGACCAAAGGTAGATTGTTTTATCTTTAATCTACGGACCAAAGGTAGATTGTTTTGTCTTTAAACTACAGACCAGAGGTAGATTGTTTTGTCTTTTAACTACATACCAGAGTTAGATTGTTTTATCTTTAAACTACAGACCAGAGGTAGATTGTTTTGTCTTTAAACTACAGACCAGAGTTAGATTGTTTTGTCTTTAAACTACAGACCAGAGGTAGATTGTTTTGTCTTTAAACTACAGACCAGAGTTAGATTGTTTTATCTTTAAACTACAGACCAGAGGTAGATTGTTTTGTCTTTAAACTACAGACCAGAGTTAGATTGTTTTATCTTTAATCTACAGGCCAAAGGTAGATTGTTTTGTCTTTAATCCGCAGACCAAAGGTAGATTGTTTTATCTTTAATCTGCAGACCAAAGGTAGATTGTTTTATCTTTAATCTACAGACCAGAGGTAGGTTGTTTTAACTTTAATCTACAGACCAGAGGTAGATTGTTTTGTCTTTAAACTACAGACCAGAGGTAGATTGTTTTGTCTTTAAACTACATACCAGAGTTAGATTGTTTTATCTTTAAACTACAGACCAGAGGTAGATTGTTTTGTCTTTAAACTACAGACCAGAGTTAGAATGTTTTATCTTTAATCTACAGGCCAAAGGTAGATTGTTTTGTCTTTAATCCGCAGACCAAAGGTAGATTGTTTTATCTTTAATCTGCAGACCAAAGGTAGATTGTTTTATCTTTAATCTACAGACCAGAGGTAGGTTGTTTTAACTTTAATCTACAGACCAGAGTTAGATTGTTTTATCTTTAAACTACAGACCAAAGGTAGATTGTTTTATCTTTAATCTACAGGCCAAAGGTAGATTGTTTTGTCTTTAATCCGCAGACCAGAGTTAGATTGTTTTATCTTTAATCTACAGACCAGAGTTAGATTGTTTTGTCTTTAATCTACAGACCAGAGGTAGATTGTTTTAGCTTTAATCTACAGACCAGAGGTAGATTGTTTTATCTTTAAACTACAGACCAAAGGTAGATTGTTTTATCTTTAATCTACAGACCAGAGGTAGATTGTTTTAGCTTCAATCTACAGACCAGAGGTAGATTGTTTTGTCTTTAAACTACAGACCAAAGGTAGGTTGTTTTATCTTTAATCTACAGACCAGAGGTAGATTGTTTTATCTTTAATCTGCAGGCCAGAGGTAGGTTGTTTAAGCTTTAATCTACAGACCAGAGATAGATTGTTTTACCTTTAATCTGCAGTCTAGAGGTAGATTGTTTTAGCTTTAAACTACAGACCAGACATAGTACCGTATTACATCTCCATTTGAATTCTTTTTTATTTAAATATTCCATTTCTATTTGAATACTTCTCTATTAAAATATTCTATTTTTATTTGAATACTTCGCAAATAAAATATTCCATTTTTATTTGAATACTTCTCTATTTAAATATTCCATTTCTATTTGAATACTTATCAAATAAAATATTCTATATCTATTTGAATACTTCTCAATAAAAATATTCCATATCTATTTGAATACTTCTCAAAAAAAATATTCCATATCTATTTAAATACTTCTCTATTAAAATATTCCATTTCTATTTGAATACTTCTCAATTAAAATATTTGAATACTTCTCAAATAAAATATTCCACTTTTATTTAAATACTTCTGCATTAAAATACTAATATTCAAACACAAATTAAAACTTTGTATACATACCACTACCAAATATACCAATCATAGCCATACTTGGAACAATTATGTCTTTACATATTTACAATTATGTAAACATTATCACACAAACACACACACAAGTATCTGTAAATATACTCCAGTACACAACTACAGTAACAAAAATCACCAAAAACAGCTGATCATACTTCAGTACTTCCCTATACAGAGTTCATATCTTGTACAATCCAAAAGAAATAACAAAAAAAAACACAACATTTTTCCAATTATAATTTGTGATAAAAGTGGTTTATTTCGTACCATCCACCACTGCCACTCTCACCACAAAACGACATAACATATCTTATCACACTAGAAACCTCTTATCTGGCACTATGGTTCCCTATGTAGACTTACATTAACCCTTATACTACCACATTTGTGAACCAATCTTACATGACATGTACCGTTAAGCAAAACAAAATCTATGTCATTAGCTTACAACTAACTGCATTCACATAGCATGATATAGAGTTGAAGACACATCAGCAAATACAGTAGATGCTGATCAGACAGCTAGCAGTGTGATAGAACCAGGATCTAGGCTATTAGCCCAGGACTGATAGGTCCCAACCAAGACAGGATCTAGGCTATTAGCCTAGGACTGATAGGTCCCAACCAAGACAGGATCTAGGCTATTTGCCTAGGACTGATAGGTCCCAACCAAGACAGGATCTAGGCTATTTGCCTAGGACTGATAGGTCCCAACCAAGCCTGAATCTAGGCTATTTGCCTAGGACTGATAGGTCCCAACCAAGACAGGATCTAGGCTATTAGCCTAGGACTGATAGGTCCCAACCAAGACAGGATCTAGGCTATTTGCCTAGGACTGATAGGTCCCAACCAAGACAGGATCTAGGCTATTTGCCTAGGACTGATAGGTCCCAACCAAGACAGGATCTAGACTATTTGCCTAGGACTGATAGGTCCCAACCAAGCCTGAATCTAGGCTATTTGCCTAGGATAGGTCCCAACTAAGACAGGATCTAGGCTATTTGCCTAGGACTGATAGGTCCCAACCAAGACAGGATCTAGGCTATTTGCCTAGGACTGATAGGTCAAACTAAGCCCAGAGCTAGACTTTTTACCTAGGACTGATAGGTCCCAACCAAGCCTGAATCTAGGCCATTTGCCTAGGACTGATAGGTCACAACCAAGCCCGGATCTAGGCTATTTGCCTAGAACTGATAGGTCACAACCAAGCCCAGAGCTATGCTATTTGCCTAGGACTGATATGTCCTAACCAAGCCTGAATCTAGGCTATTTGCCTAGGACTGATATGTCCCAACCAACCCCGGAGAGGCTATTTGCCTAGGACTGATAGGTCAAAACCAAGCCTGAATCTAGACTTTTTGCCTAGGACCGATAGGTCCCAACCAAGCTCGGATCTAAGCTATTTGCCTAGGACTAATATGTCCCAACTAAGCCCAGAGCTAGGCTATTTGCCTAGAACTGATAGGTCCGAACTAAGCCTAGAGCTAGGCTATTTGCCTAGAACTGATAGGTCCCAATCAAGCCTGGATCTAGGCTATTTGCTTAGGACTCATATGTCCCAACCAAGCCCAGAGCTAGGCTATTTGCCTGGGACTGATAGGTCCCAACCAAGCCTGAATCTAGGCTATTTGCCTAGGACTGATAGGTCCTAACCAAGCCTGGATTTAAGCTATTTGCCTAGGACTGATAGGTCCCAACCAAGCCCGGATCTAAGCTATTTGCCTAGGACTGATATGTCCCAACCAAGCCTAATTCTAGGCTATTTGCCTAGGACTGATAGGTCCCAACCAACCCCAGAGCTAGGCTATTTGCCTAGGACTGATAGGTCACAACCAAGCCTGGATCTAAGCTATTTGCCTAGGACTGATAGGTCCCAACCAAGACAGGATCTAGGCTATTTGCCTTGGACTGATAGGTCCCAACCAAGACAGGATCTAGGCTATTTGCCTAGGACTGATAGGTCCCAACCAAGCCTGAATCTAGGCTATTTGCCTAGGACCGATAAGGTCCCAACCAAGCCCGGATCTAAGCTATTTGCCTAGGACTGATATGTCCCAACTAAGCCCAGAGCTAGGCTATTTGCCTAGAACTGATAGGTCCCAACTAAGCCCAGAGCTAGGCTATTTGCCTAGGACTTCTAGGTCCCAATCAAGCCTGGATCTAGGCTATTTGCCTAGGACTGATATGTCCCAAAAAAGCCCAGAGCTAGGCTATTTGCCTGGGACTGATAGGTCACAACCAAGCCTGAATCTAGGCTATTTGCCTAGGACTGATAGGTCCCAACCAAGCCTGGATCTAAGCTATTTGCCTAGGACTGATAGGTCCAAACCAAGTCCGGATCTAAGCTATTTGCCTAGGACTGATATGTCCCAACCAAGCCCAGAGCTAGGCTATTTGCCTAGGTTTGATAGGTCCCAACCAAGCCCAGAGCTAGGCTATTTTCCCAGGACTGATAGGTCCCAACCAAGCCTGGATCTAGGCTATTTGCCTAGGACTGATATGCCCCAACCAAGCCCAGATCTAAGCTATTTGCCTAGGACTGATATGTCCCAACCAAGCCCAGACCTAGGCTATTTGCCTAGGACTGATAGGTCCCAATCAAGCCTGGATCTAGGCTATTTGCCTAGGACTGATAGGTCCCAATCAAGCCTGGATCTAGGCTATTTGCCTAGGACTGATATGTCCCAACTAAGCCCAGAGCTAGGCTATTTGCCTAGAACTGATAGGTCCCAACTAAGCCCAGAGCTAGGCTATTTGCCTAGGACTTCTAGGTCCTAATCAAGCCTGGATCTAGGCTATTTGCCTAGGACTGATATGTCTCAACCAAGCCCAGAGCTAGGCTATTTGCCTGGGACTGATAGGTCCCAACCAAGCCTAGAGCTAGGCTATTTTCCCAGGACTGATAGGTCCCAACCAAGCCTGGATCTAGGCTATTTGCCTAGGACTGATATGCCCCAAACAAGCCCAGATCTAAGCTATTTGCCTAGGACTGATATGTCCCAACCAAGCCCAGATCTAGGCTATTTGCCTAGGACTGATAGGTCCCAATCAAGCCTGGATCTAGGCTATTTGCCTAGGACTGATATGTCCCAACCAAGCCCAGACCTAGGCTATTAGCCTAGGACTGATAGGTCCCGATCAAGCCTGATCTCGGCTATTTGCCTAGGACTAATAGGTCCCAATCAAGCCTGGATCTAGGCAATTTGCCTAGGACTGATAGGTCCCAATCAAGCCTGGATCTAGGCAATTTGCCTAGGACTGATATGTCCCAACCAAGCCCAGAGCTAGGCTATTTGCCTGGGACTGATAGGTCCCAACCAAGCCTGAATCTAGGCTATTTGCCTAGGACTGATAGGTCCCAATCAAGCCTGGATCTAGGCAATTTGCCTAGGACTGATAGGTTGCACAAACCAGGATAAGATCTAATAATCCATACTTATTCTCTATCACCGACTTACAACTTCATGCAATATATAATTAAACTATACAAATCAGTAGTACATAGTGCTGGTCCTAAAGACACAGCTCCAAGTGGAAGATGGCTGAACGGAACCTACATTTTATACCAAGACCTTATCAATCTGTGCCTAGCAGGTTAAGAGTTAAGTTCTTCAAGCCCGTGTGACTGCAGTACACTTATTGATAAAGCTAATTACTGGGCCGTAGATTGCCAGTCGTGGCATGGTGGTACTTTCCTTGTATAATTATCTTTTATCTTGCTCTTTGTTCCCTTGTTTTTTCATCTTTAACATTGTCATTTCTCTTCATTTTCTTACTCTGTTTTCTTACATATCACTCTCGGACTTGTCTAAAGAATAAAGAATTCCCCAAGAACTCGACACGACCCTTGAAAGCAAATTTTTTTAAGCCACCTACATGTTAGTGCCTGGATACTGGCTGGTTCCCCAGTTCCTGCAGCAGTAGCACCAAACACAGAAATGTTGTACATATGGCCTGGAACCAGTCGTGATAATGTGATACCTGTGCCACGAACTGTCACATTTAACTCTGGACCAGGCGGGTTTTCTACAAACAAAAAAAAATAAGTAAACAATGACAAAAAAATTGTAACTTTTTACTTTCTGTGTCATCAAATAAAACACTGTATTTTGGTCTGTATGTAAAGCAACATACAAATACAGGGGTGTCTAATGAGCTGACTATTTTTTTTAAGTAGATGAAGGACTAGTTTGTTTGTATTATACAATACGACTACAAAATTTCCTATCATTTTTAGTTTCCTTAAGTGTGACTGTTTTATTTGTAGAGACATTTAAAGACAAACATGGGAGAATCATACATTTCTAGTTGTCTTAATCTTAAACATAAATTTTATCTAATATATAATCCTTGTCTGTTCTGGACAAATGCAAGTAAACATTCTGATTCTTGGTCAAGTCTTAACAAGCCACATTAAACAAATCTAACCTGCCACTTGTAAGGCCCTTGAGGTTGCCTGCATTTCCTGGCAGAGAGCCAACACGTCCATGTCATTGTTGTTCATCCAGGCAACCAACTGTTGTGATACATTGAACTGTTGTAACACTTGCTCTGATTGGCTGACTGTTTCAACATCATTCAGTGCGTTCCAGTAGGTTTCATTGGCGATTATAAAGTCACACATTTTGGCCAAATCTAGAAGAACTGACAGTGTCATGTTTGACTGGTAAAAATTTCCAAACAGGTTATACATTAGTTGTGTATCATTGAATATATATTGAGCATAGTTCATTATGATTGGTTCAGGAGAGGGCGTGGCTTCAGTGGCTAAGCCAATCATCTGATAGATCACATGATATAATACAATGATCCCATTGGTTACACCAGGAGGTTGCCATGACAATGACAGTGTTGATGTAGATACAGCAATGACTTGTAGACTATTGACTTTCCCTGGTTCTGAAAAAAAAAACAATGTGTAAATATATGAAGAAAATATTTCACAATGAGAACAGCAATCTAAATACAATGTGTAAATAATAAGGACACATAGCTTTGAAGACTGTTAGCATTGTGTAGAAATATTACAAGACTCAACTCTAGATTTGACTTTTATTCTCATCATCCTTTTGTGACTGATACATATCAAAGTTTAAAACATGACATTATAAACAATTTGACAAAATTTGGTGTAAAAGTTTGTTAAAACATGGCAAACATCATGATGTTATATCAATAGTATTTCATGAAACATACAAAGCCATCATATTGAATATCATCTTAAACATTTGTCAATAAGGTATACATTATATAATAATTGCTGTTGTTCTTAAAGGTATACATTATATAATAATTGCTGTACTTGTAGTAAATTATCATATGCTGATTAAAAATATCCAACATTCAACTGGAATGTTAAGCTCAAAGACAACATCACCTTAAACTCATTCTCCCCCTCCCACGTCACATCTCCACCACCACCACCCACCACCCTCCCATGTCACATCTCCACCACCACCCACCTCCCCCACCCTCCTACATCACATCTCCACCACCACCCCACCCACCACCCGAAACCCCCCTCCTACGTCACATCTCCACCACCACCACCCACATCACATCTCCACCACCACCCCAACCCACCACCCCCCTCCCATGTCACATCTCAACCACCACCACCCACCCTCCATCTCCACCACCACCACCACCCACCACCCATAATGTGTATACTTACTCCATTCTAGTGTTGTTGCTGTGGTGACAGAACTGTAAGGACCAATCCCATTTAGTATCTGGTCTGTGTAGGTGGCAACTTGCACATAGTAGGCAGTCCAGGCATAAAGGGGACTGGAATAGATGCATAGATTGGTAATAAAATTGGTTAATACATGTCCTCTGCCATCACATTTTAAAAGATCCTAGCACTTTATATGTGTTTTCTTGGGTCATCTAACAGACCACAAGAGACATACTGGTAAACAGATGAACTTCAATTGTCAAATGCACACTAAAACTGAAAGATCTCTAGTGAGAAAGATCATAACCAATTTCATATTATACATGGAATAGACACAATGTCATAACAATAATGGATGTCATTTTGTGTACAATGTTTTAACTTGGTGTCTTATTATATTGATGTTGATGAATACAATATAGCATTTTCCATGTATAAAATGTCTAACTCTTCTCTTTTACATGATGTTTTTATACCACCAGACTAAATAGGTGACAACAGTTTGAAAGAGTAATTAACATTACATGAAACAACCTGTTTCAAGTTTGTGCACATTAGATTAGACAATGTGGTAACTAGATGGGCTCACAGCATAGGTTAGACTATGTGGTAACTAGATGGGCTCACAGCATAGGTTAGACAATGTGGTAACTAGATGGGCTCACAGCATAGGTTAGACTATGTGGTAACTAGATGGGCTCACAGCATAGGTTAGACAATGTGGTAACTAGATGGGCTCACAGCATAGGTTAGACTATGTGGTAACTAGATGGGCTCACAGCATAGGTTAGACAATGTGGTAACTAGATGGGCTCACAGCATAGGTTAGACAATGTGGTAACTAGATGGGCTCACAGCATAGGTTAGACTATGTGGTAACTAGATGGGCTCACAGCATAGGTTAGACAATGTGGTAACTAGATGGGCTCACAGCATAGGTTAGACAATGTGGTAGCTGGATGGTCCTCACAGCATAGGTTAGACAATGTGGTAGCTGGATGGTCTCACAGCATAGGTTAGACAATGTGGTAACTAGATGGTCCTCACAGCATAGGTTAGACAATGTGGTAGCTGGATGGTCTCACAGCATAGGTTAGACAATGTGGTAGCTGGATGGTCCTCACAGCATAGGTTAGACAATGTGGTAACTAGATGGGCTCACAGCATAGGTTAGACAATGTGGTAGCTGGATGGTCCTCACAGCATAGGTTAGACAATGTGGTAGCTGGATGGTCTCACAGCATAGGTTAGACAATGTGGTAACTAGATGGTCCTCACAACATAGGTTAGACAATGTGGTAACTAGATGGTCCTCACAGCATAGGTTAGACAATGTGGTAACTAGATGGTCCTCACAGCATAGGTTAGACAATGTGGTAGCTGGATGGTCTCACAGCATAGGTTAGACAATGTGGTAGCTGGATGGTCCTCACAGCATAGGTTAGACAATGTGGTAGCTGGATGGTCCTCACAGCATAGGTTAGACAATGTGGTAGCTGGATGGTCCTCACAACATAGGTTAGACAATGTGGTAACTAGATGGTCCTCACAGCATAGGTTAGACAATGTGGTAACTAGATGGTCCTCACAACATAGGTTAGACAATGTGGTAACTAGATGGTCCTCACAGCATAGGTTAGACAATGTGGTAGCTGGATGGTCCTCACAGCATAGGTTAGACAATGTGGTAACTAGATGGTCCTCACAGCATAGGTTAGACAATGTGGTAACTAGATGGTCCTCACAGCATAGGTTAGACAATGTGGTAGCTGGATGGTCTCACAGCATAGGTTAGACAATGTGGTAGCTGGATGGTCCTCACAACATAGGTTAGACAATGTGGTAACTAGATGGTCCTCACAGCATAGGTTAGACAATGTGGTAACTAGATGGTCCTCACAGCATAGGTTAGACAATGTGGTAACTAGATGGTCCTCACAGCATAGGTTAGACAATGTGGTAGCTGGATGGTCCTCACAGCATAGGTTAGACAATGTGGTAGCTGGATGGTCCTCACAACATAGGTTAGACAATGTGGTAACTAGATGGTCCTCACAGCATAGGTTAGACAATGTGGTAACTAGATGGTCCTCACAGCATAGGTTAGACAATGTGGTAGCTGGATGGTCTCACAGCATAGGTTAGACAATGTGGTAGCTGGATGGTCCTCACAACATAGGTTAGACAATGTGGTAACTAGATGGTCCTCACAGCATAGGTTAGACAATGTGGTAACTAGATGGTCCTCACAGCATAGGTTAGACAATGTGGTAGCTGGATGGTCTCACAGCATAGGTTAGACAATGTGGTAGCTGGATGGTCCTCACAGCATAGGTTAGACAATGTGGTAACTAGATGGTCCTCACAGCATAGGTTAGACAATGTGGTAACTAGATGGTCCTCACAGCATAGGTTAGACAATGTGGTAACTAGATGGTCCTCACAGCATAGGTTAGACAATGTGGTAACTAGATGGTCCTCACAGCATAGGTTAGACAATGTGGTAACTAGATGGTCCTCACAGCATAGGTTAGACAATGTGGTAACTAGATGGTCCTCACAGCATAGGTTAGACAATGTGGTAGCTGGATGGTCCTCACAGCATAGGTTAGACAATGTGGTAACTGGATGGTCCTCACAGCATAGGTTAGACAATGTGGTAACTAGATGGGCTCACAGCATAGGTTAGACAATGTGGTAGCTGGATGGTCCTCACAGCATAGGTTAGACAATGTGGTAGCTGGATGGTCTCACAGCATAGGTTAGACAATGTGGTAACTAGATGGTCCTCACAACATAGGTTAGACAATGTGGTAACTAGATGGTCCTCACAGCATAGGTTAGACAATGTGGTAGCTGGATGGTCCTCACAGCATAGGTTAGACAATGTGGTAACTAGATGGTCCTCACAGCATAGGTTAGACAATGTGGTAACTAGATGGTCCTCACAGCATAGGTTAGACAATGTGGTAGCTGGATGGTCTCACAGCATAGGTTAGACAATGTGGTAGCTGGATGGTCCTCACAGCATAGGTTAGACAATGTGGTAACTAGATGGTCCTCACAGCATAGGTTAGACAATGTGGTAGCTGGATGGTCTCACAGCATAGGTTAGACAATGTGGTAGCTGGATGGTCCTCACAACATAGGTTAGACAATGTGGTAACTAGATGGTCCTCACAGCATAGGTTAGACAATGTGGTAACTAGATGGTCCTCACAGCATAGGTTAGACAATGTGGTAGCTGGATGGTCTCACAGCATAGGTTAGACAATGTGGTAGCTGGATGGTCCTCACAGCATAGGTTAGACAATGTGGTAACTAGATGGTCCTCACAGCATAGGTTAGACAATGTGGTAACTAGATGGTCCTCACAGCATAGGTTAGACAATGTGGTAACTAGATGGTCCTCACAGCATAGGTTAGACAATGTGGTAACTAGATGGTCCTCACAGCATAGGTTAGACAATGTGGTAACTAGATGGTCCTCACAGCATAGGTTAGACAATGTGGTAACTAGATGGTCCTCACAGCATAGGTTAGACAATGTGGTAGCTGGATGGTCCTCACAGCATAGGTTAGACAATGTGGTAGCTGGATGGTCCTCACAGCATAGGTTAGACAATGTGGTAGCTGGATGGTCCTCACAACATAGGTTAGACAATGTGGTAACTGGATGGTCCTCACAGCATAGGTTAGACTGTGCAGTAACCTTCTGGTCAATGGTTCTCTAGCTGACCAGTAGAGCATTTATTGTTATAAGAATATAATTTGTTTGGTGCTAATTACTATGCTCGAAACTTTCATCATTATCACCATAGCTGTGTACTCTATCATATTCATAAATAAAGCAAAAATATGACATGTGCAAGCAACATTAGAGCATTTTTTGTAGTTTCAATTGTTCTTTATGAAAAACATACATTGGAGAATTAAATGTTGAAAATGTAAAAAAAAAAAAAACTGTTTGCTTTGATGATGATAATATGTTGATAAGCAATATCACGAAAACTTCTGATAATGCCAAATTTATGCAAATATATGGCATTGATGTACAAAAGTATAATTTTAAAGAAAATTTATGTGTGCATTAAATAAACAATAACTTCAGGTTAAAGTACACCCTCCAAATATGACGACAAGGAGGAAGTGGTAGATAAATATCTTACTGAATACATGTAAATGTGAAGATGATGATGATGATGATGATGATGACGGTAGTGGTGATGATGGTTATGATGATGATGATGATGATGATAATGATGATGATGACTTTGTTGATGATGATGATGGTTATGGTGATGATGGTTATGATGATGATGATGATGATGATGATGGTAGTGATGATGATGGTTATGATGGATATGATGATGATAATGATGATGATGATAATGATGACTTTGTTAATGATGATGATGATGATGACTTTGTTGATGATGATGATGGTTATGGTGATGATGGTTATGATGGTTATGATGGATACGATGATGATGAAGATAATACATGTTATAACAAGAATTATATAAAGGCATGACATTAATGATGACTAGAATTCTCAATTGAAGACAGAGTATTGATTAGATAAAATGTATGCACGATGTTAAAAATGATAATTAAACCTGATGATAAATCCTGAGGTATCCAAACCAGGGGACACAACTGTGGTCACATTGCCCCCGTCTATCCAATACTGGATTATGTACCCTGACAACTCACTGTTCCAATGTTCTGCTGGGGGGTGCTGCAAATAAACTGAAGATGAAATAATGGCAAACCAACATTAAAAGAAATTTGTCTTTAAAATAACAAAAGAAATTAATGTGAACATTTTATAAATCTCTAGTCATATACTCTGCTTTAAATGCATGCAGTTGTTTGCAAATATATAAGTAAACTTTAAGTTTGTATAGATTTAAGCAAATATACGAGTGCCTCTCTACAAGACAAACTGAACATGTTCCCATGACAATGTACAGACAATACATGAAAGTATGTTACCTGCCAGGATATTTTCAGGGTGTCATGTGCCAGGGCCACTACTTGTACACCCTCTGGACTGGCAGTAGGGGCTGTGTGAGAGATGAACAAAATGCAATTATTCTATGCCTTTTTGTCAAGCAGACAAAATTAGCTAAATATGAAGGGGTTTACATTTGAATGATAACCTAAAATGATGGCTCAAAACAGGTCAAAATGTCACAATCCTACTTACATTAACAAACAATAAAACACATCAAAATTACTGCATTAGCACAAAGAATGCTTAAAAATTATGTCATAGAAGAAATGGAGAGCAGCAGTTGAAACTATAAACTGTATTACAAGTATCATCTGTTACATAAAACAGCTAAAATATATAAAGTGTGATTCAATAACAATTAACATTCTATGTCACCTTATATTGCTTACTGTCAGTAAGATACAAGTGTTTCATATAGTTTGTCAAAGAAGCCTGAACATCAATCATGGATTACTTCATCATGGATGGTAACAGGTATTCAGCAGCCCAATCATGGATTACTTCATCATGGATGGTAACAAGTATTCAGCAGCTCAATCATGGATCACTTTATCATGGATTGTAACAAGTATTCAGCAGCTCAATCATGGATCACTTTATCATGGATGGTAACAAGTATTCAGCAGCTCAATCATGGATCACTTTATCATGGATGGTAACAAGTATTCAGCAGCTCAATCATGGATCACTTTATCATGGATGGTAACAAGTATTCAGCAGCTCAATCATGGATCACTTTATCATGGATGGTAACAAGTATTCAGCAGCTCAATCATGGATCACTTTATCATGGATGGTAACAAGTATTCAGCAGCTCAATCATGGATCACTTTATCATGGATGGTAACAAGTATTCAGCAGCCCAATCATGGATCACTTTATCATGGGTGGTAACAAGTATTCAGCAGCCCAATCAAGGATCACTTTATCATGGATCACTTCATCATGGATGGTTACAAGTATTCAGCAGCTCAATCATGGATCACTTTATCATGGATCACTTTATCATGAATGGTAACAAGTATTCAGGAGCTCAATCATGGATCACTTTATCATGGATAGTTACAAGTATTCAGCAGCTCAATCATGGATCACTTTATCATGGATAGTAACAAGTATTCAGCAGCTCAATCATGGATCACTTTATCATGGATAGTAACAAGTATTCAGCAGCTCAATCATGGATCACTTTATCATGGACGGTAACAAGTATTCAGCAGCTCAATCATGGATCACTTTATCATGGATGGTAACAAGTATTCAGCAGCTCAATCATTGATCACTTTATCATGGATGGTAACAAGTATTCAGCAGCTCAATCATGGATCACTTTATCATGGATGGTAACAAGTATTCAGCAGTCCAATCATGGATCACTTTATCATGGATGGTAACAAGTATTCAGCAGCTCAATTAAGGATCACTTTATCATGGATCACTTTATCATGGATGGTAACAAGTATTCAGCAGCTCAACCATGGATCACTTTATCATGGATCACTTTATCATGGATGGTAACAAGTATTCACCAGCTCAATTAAGGATCACTTTATCATGGATCACTTTATCATGGATGGTAACAAGTATTCAGCAGCTCAATCATGGATCACTTTATCATGGATCACTTTTTCAGGGATGGTAACAAGTATTCTGCAGCTCAATCAAGGACCACTTTAACATGGATCGATTTATCATGGATGGTAACAGGTATTCATCAGCCCAATCAACGATCACTTTATCATGAATCTTTGTATCATGGATCACTTTATCATGGATCCCTTTACTATGGATCACTTTATCATGGATCCCTTTACTATGGATCACTTTATCATGGATCCCTTTACTATGGATCACTTTATCATGGATCCCTTTATCATATATGGTAACAAGTATTCTGCAGCCCAATCATGGATCACTTTATCATGGATCACTTTATCATGGATGGTAACAAGTATTCTGCAGACCAATCAAGGATCACTTTGATGACTTAACTATTTATATATATATATTCTATATTACCTACATTATATTCTATATAACCTACATTATATTCTATATTATATATATTATATTCTTTATTTCCTTTATTATATTCTATATTATCTACATTATATTTTATATTTCCTACATTATATTCTATATTACCTACATTATATTCTATATTATCTACAATAAATTCTTTATTTCCTACATTATAGTCTATATTTCCTACATTATATTCTATATTTCCTATATTATATTCTATATTACCTACATTATATTCTATATTATCTACAATATATTCTATATTACCTACATTATATTCTATATTACCTACATTATATTCTATATTATCTATATTATATTCTATATTACCTACATTATATTCTATATTATCTACAATATATTCTATATTACCTACATTATATTCTATATTATCTACAATATATTCTATATTACCTACATTATATTCTATATTATCTACAATATATTCTATATTTCCTACATTATATTCTATATTATCTACAATATATTCTTTATTACCTACATTTTATTCTCATGAGTGATCCATCAAAGGGGAGAGAAAAATAAAATCTTTAGTTATATTTGCATCCTTCAACCCACCTGTAGGGAATGTTCTGACCAGAACTGTGTCACTGGGCACCCCACGACCTGCTGCATTCTCTGCCAACACCTGGACAACATACCACGTCCAGGGGTCAAGACCACTGATGTTGATCTTAAGATCAAGGGAGGCAATCATCACCTCATCTAGCATGCTACTCATGTTGCTAAGTAACCAGTACTGCACATGGTACCGTCTGATTGGTCCATTCTGTTCTGTCTGGAGAACAGCCTGAAAATTGGTGTGAATTATGGTGTTTAAAGATCAAATGTGACACAATTCCTTTTAGTGGTTAAGACCGAAGTTTGAAATGAAATAGAGAATGAAACATGAGAGATAAACAATGCTAAACACACATATTATTGACTCAGGAGTTTTATTTTATCTATTTAGGTACCAACCTCTGTGGACAAAGCATGAGTCATAATTAAAATGATCACTGGCTTAAACAATGTGATACAAATTGTTCCAATTTATTTTTTAGCATTTAAGAATTAAAAAAAAAAAACACCATTAAACATCAAAATTTAATAATCTTAAACCTTATAATGTCAAATTAATGAAAACCATTAAAAACTTTTGTTTATATATTAAGTCTTATCCACATAATGTGCCAATGCTACATGTATTAAGTTAAGCACAAGAAAGTGTAAATGTGAATTGTCACCTCCCACATGACATGAATGGTATCCATGGCAACAGCTTCTGCTTTAACCTCCCTAGGGGCGCCAGTAGGGGCTGAAATGTTTGCACACACAATTGTTACTGAAAAATAGTTGCACAAACTAACAAATATGAAAGAAAGTCTTTTACAAAACATCAGCTCCTTACCAAATAGGGCTGAGACACCTTTAGGATAATCCTCCTTTAGAAGAGGAGACTATTAAAGCTTATATTGTGGTGAATAATGGTCTACATTATATAGTTATTATAGTTCTTCTTCCACCCAGAGCAACATGGCTGAAAGTTCATTATGTCCATGGCAATAGGTTTATAACATCAAAATTCCAAGCAATTTTCACCTACCTGCCTGCAGCGTCCTTACACTGATCTCCACCTACCTGCCTGCAGCATCCTTACACTGATCTCCACCTACCTGCCTGCAGCATCCATACACTGATCTCCACCTACCTGCCTGCAGCGTCCTTACACTGATCTCCACCTACCTGCCTGCAGTGTCCTTACACTGACTGTGTTGGACCAGTTGCCCCAATGAATGTTGTCCTGCTCCATTGTGGCACCCTGGACCTCCAGACTATACCAGGTGTAGGGATACAGGTCAACAATCAACAGTGTCCCACTGGCACTGCCATTACTGCTCACCTCAACCAGCCTGTCAGCTGAAATATATGGCATAATAAAAATATTGTTGCACTATTTCAGATATATGTAATGATAAATTTATTACTTCAATTGTAATATTCTTTTCTTAAATTAGCTTAATCTAGATGTAAAAAATATAAGAAGACCTTAAAAAGGCAAAAATTAAATATAAAAAAAACTGATCTTTGTTACTTACATTCAAAAGAGTTCACCTCGCTATAATGGACTCTATATTTCCTGATCTGCCCATTGGTCAAAAATGGAATTTCCCAGCGTATGGTTAGATTATGAGCCTGGAGCGATACCACTTCAACATTGCGGGGTTCAGAGGGACCTAGGTTGTACAAATTAAAATACATTTTTTAAACTGCGTGGGTTCAGAGGGACCTACACTATGCAAATTAAAATTCATTTATTAAATTCAAATTTTATGTTGGATCTTATATTGAGTAAAAACATAGATTTAAACTACTTAGATGTCTTAGAATGGTGGTTGGAGCTCAAATGCTGGAAGTTAGTACAAGAATAAGAATAATTAAAATCTATTTGAACTAACAGCCGTATGTAGATTTTGTTTACTAGTGTAAATACCTGAATCGAAAGTCCTGGCTGACAAGATATTACTGACATCACTGGTTCCTGCATCATTGACTGCAGCCACCATGAAGATATACTCAGAAGCTGGGTCTAAGTCAGTGACCTCATACTGCAGTATTGATGATGTCACTTCCTGTCTGGAGAGCTGGGTAGATGGCTGTAACCTACATGTAGCAACAGAGAAGATTGCAGCAATGCATATAATATAAAACTGTGTAACCAGAATGCATTTAATGTCAAAAACAAAAGAGAGGAGAATTTTGACAGACTCTAAAATAATAGATTAAAAAAAACTTGGGTTACAACTGTCAGTAATTCATCAATACAGGTCATATTTGTCATTATAAGTGATCTCAAAGCTTTTTTCTAAAATCTGACATGCGCTCAGGTGAGTTACATAGATAGCATTTTCAGAAAGAATTGTCAGTAACACATAAACCATTTACCTCTGTCTCCAAACAAAAAGAGTTGAAAAGACCATTTAAAACTCAATCCTAACTAGCTCTTCTATATGTTCTGTAACTTCTTAGTAACAGTTGACAACATGTTCAGTTATTGTTTGGTTTAAACAAATAATAAAACAGTTAAAATGTACACAATGTTTTTTTATCTTTTATACATAAAAATCCCTTGCCTAGGACCAATCATTTGGTGTCTGGCAGGGTTGGACATAATGATAAATGACTGACCTTTTCCTAAAGTAGATGACAAGTTTGTTGACAGGAGTCTGGGGTTCTTGCTGGTCAATGGTCCAGGAGAGAAGGATGCTGGTAGCTGACTTGGTCTGGACCTGCTGAAGGACTGGGGCACTTGGTCGGTCTGAGGGGAGTAGAGTAGAGAAAACATAATAGAGTAGGGTCCTTGGCAAGTCTAAGGAGGGTAGAGAAAACATAATAGAGTAGGGTCCTTGGCAAGTCTGAGGGGAGGAGAGTAGAGAAAACATAATAAAGTAGGATCCTTGGCAAGTCAAAGGGTGTAGAGTAGAATATAGAAATAATCGACCAATCATGAGCATTACCATATGTCAATCTTGTTGAAATACTTAACCAATCAAGAATATTACCATATGTCAATCTTGTTAAGTATTTTATTTGAAATTCAAATTGCACTGTGGCTATAGCTGACCAACCACTGCTAGCTTACAGAATACTTAAAGCTCGTTATTTCAAATATGTTAATTTTTATAAAATATTTCAATATTTAATGAAGCAACAGTTTGTAACAATCTAAACATTTGTCTACTAATATTAAAACATTAAAATGAATGGATATTTAAACAATTCAATAACGGCATTTTTACAATCATGATTGTTGTGATAATGACAATAATAACAATGATGATGATTATAGTTATGATGATTATGATGATGATGATAAACCCTAATGCAATGAAAATTCAACTGCTGCTCCCGCTTATGATGATGATGATGATAATTAAGATGATTATGATGATGATTAACACCAATAAAATGACAATTCACTGTTGCTGCCACTGATTGTTGTGGTAATTAGGATGATGAACCCTAATGCAATGACAATGCATCTGCTGTATTTTCTGCTGCTGCTGCTGCTGATGATAATGATTTTAACTCACTGATGATGTACACTTGAATGTCCTGTTGGCTAACACCAGCATTGTTGACAGCTCTACATGTGTAAACACCTATATAATAAAAAACATAAACATTTCACCAGTTTTTCTTATCTTACTCAAACAAATCTAGACTCAAAACTGATACAAACATCTTTTTATTCAATGGTCCAAAAGAGCCATTTAAATAACAAAAATATGCTCTTGAATTAAGAAGCTTGACAGGGAAGTAAATGTTAGAAACTGTAACTGCATGCTACCTACCCTGTAACTAAGACAACCACAGCAGAAAACTAATTTCAATATTAGACATAAGCTTATTTTACAAGCTGGAAAGATCCAGTTATGTCAGCTGAAATACTTTAGTCATCCTTAAAAATAGACTTTTAATCTACAAGACAATCTCCCAAAAGAGTTAGATATCTTAAACTTCACTCAAAAACCTTAGCATCCCTGGTGAAAATTCCTTTACCTGCATCTTGGAGACTGACATACTTCACTAGGAGAGTATTCAGTGCAGGTAGAGTTACCCGCCCCTCCCAACTCTCCTGGACTGGTTGCCTGTTGAAGAGCCACTCCACACTGGGTGAAGGGGTACCAGTAATGTTACATTTCAGTTGCAGGTCCTCTCCCTGGTACAGAACTGGTACTCCTGTGATTTCAAGTACTCTGGGAGGGACTGAAAATAATACCAGGGTTCAAATTCATTATAAATAGATAAAAAGGAAATGTATTGTCATTTTGTAGAAGAAAAACAACACCTAAAACATCTGTGTGATCCTGGGAAGGTCTGGGAATAAAAGCTTTAACAATGATTGAATTCATCATCACAGAAACAAGACAAGAGGAAATGTTTAAAAAATAACTTATTCCACAAACATTATAAAAGAAAACATTTTCAAGGCAGCCTCCTCAATGCA
This sequence comes from Sinonovacula constricta, assembly GCA_007844125.1. Classification (NCBI taxonomy): domain Eukaryota; kingdom Metazoa; phylum Mollusca; class Bivalvia; order Cardiida; family Solecurtidae; genus Sinonovacula; species Sinonovacula constricta. The sequence continues at coordinate 37,696,102 of CM017572.1, forward strand.
AACTGTAAACATAAAGGGAGCTTACTCTATGTAAATTCTCATTACTTCCGTAGCTAACTCCATGTGTTGAGATCTTCAATGTAAAGTATGTTTACTGTAGAGGTCTTTATCATAAAAGGGCTGGGATGGGATGGGATTTGCCGGCATTTTTGCCGATACTGTGCACCGACATTTCTATCATTATAGCACAGGGACACTTATGAGGTGCCTTGGGACTGAACCCGGTCGGTCCATTATAATGACACCGACAAGTCAGGAGTAATGCTGTCCCCTTAGCCCCGAGCGTTAGGAGGAAAGCCACTACTACCAACTTTGAAGTCTTTGGTTTGACCTGGCCGGGATTTGAACCCGCAACCTCCCGATCTGCAAGCCAAGGCTCTACCACCTGAGCTATTGGGGCTGGTCTATCATAAAAGGCGCTTACTCTGTATATTGATTGTGGCCGTGTAGTTAGTAACTCCCTCAATGTTGCGAGCGAGACAGGTGTAGTTCCCGACATGTCTCCAGGCCATGTTGACAAGGAAGAGAATCTCATTGCTGAGAGACTGGAAGGTTCCCTGGGGAAACAAGCTGCTACCCTGGAAGGTTGAAAGAAATTTGTTTCGTAGTGTTCAACATCATTCCAACAACCTTTAAGCAATAACCTCTACACAATGGCAATTTGATCCAATATCTCAAAACTAAATAGCAAACACCCACAGTGGTGAGTAGTGTTGGGAAATTTGGTTGCAAATCATAATCGACCATAGGTTGGAATCGGTTGCCCCTTCCGATGCAATTTCACCTATTATAATCAGTTTATTTGGAAACATTTGGTGTTTCAATGACAAATTACAATTTTTTCACTTTCTTTCTATTTGTATATGCTCGTAAATCTAATGGGCCAGCATTTTAATTTTCAGAGTGATTTCCCTTAACAGCCGGATAAGGGTAACAGCCGGAACCCATACCTTTATTTGGGGGGCATTCGCAATATTCTATAAATCAATTATGAGAGAATGACATCGATTATCGGCATCAAGAAGCTTTTACATGCCGCTAATCAATATCTCTCAATCATCGGCGCATCACTAGTGGTGAGGGAAGTTGATTATCACTAGAAACAAAGGCATTGCATTATTGTTCTAGAGATTCCCTATACAATCAGAACTGAGGTCTACTTGTTTTGTAGGTCTTACACTTACACATCACACATGTGCATGGCTAAAAGATTGTACCAAAACCTAGTACTGGGTATAGGTTGCATATAAGGTTGGTCATGTGTTGATAGATTCATAACATATTATAAAGTAAGTTATTTAATTTGATGAGGTATAATATTTTCCTCTAACCCACCAAATATTTTTGGGGGTAATCATTTAATTATATACTTTTATACAATAATTACCACACCTGCACTGTTTATAAATGTTTATACTAGTATGTTTTTACTGATTTATTGCATGCACATGTTTGTTGTATACATTTGTTTTTTACACAATGACATGTTAGATGCTCTAAGTCTTGAGCTCTGTTTTCTTTAAAACGATAATGTGAAAATAACTATGACATTCCCATGACATTTTGGCTGCAGTGTTAGAACTTAACTGTCACATTAAATGTTAAGAACAATTAATAATTAATTAATTAATAATTAAAAGCCATAAGTGTTAAGGAAATAAACATTGTCTCTATTATGAGCAATCTCTATCAAATGAAAGTTAATCTATTCAAACAAATACATCTGCCTTACGTTAAAGAGCCAGGATATGGAAGGTTTGGGTGAGCCATTGGCCTCACAGTGAAGGGATGTATTCTGGCCCTGGGTCACTATCTGACTGCTGGGAACAGTAGTCAAGTGAGGCAACACTGTGAATAGAAAAACACAATAATAATGAGAGGAACACAGACTGGGAACTGTAGTCAAGTGGGACAACACTGTGAATAGAGAAACACAATAATAACAAGAGGAACACAGACTGGGAACTGTAGTCAAGTGAGACAACACTGTGAATAGAATAACACAAAGATAGCAAGAGGAATACAGATTGGGAACTGTAGTCAAGTGAGGCAACACTGTGAATAAAAAAACACAATAATAATGAGAGGAACACAGGCTGGGAACAGTAGTCAAGTGGGACAGCACTGTGGATAGAAAAATACAAAGATAGCAAGAGGAACACAGACTGGGAACTGTAGTCAAGTGAGACAACACTGTGAATAGAAAAACACAAAGATAGCAAGAGGAATACAGATTGGGAACTGTAGTCAAGTGGGACAACACTGTGAATAGAGAAACACAATAATAACAAAAGGAACACAGATTGGGAACTGTAGTCAAGTGAGACAACACTGTGAATAGAAAAACACAAAGATAGCAAGAGGAATACAGATTGGGAACTGTAGTCAAGTGAGACAACACTGTGAATAGAAAAACACAAAGATAGCAAGAGGAATACAGATTGGGAACTGTAGTCAAGTGAGGCAACACTGTGAATAGAAAAACACAAAGATAACAAGAGGAATACAGATTGGGAACTGTAGTCAAGTGAGGCAACACTGTGAATAGAAAAACACAAAAATAACCAGAGGAATACAGATTGGGAACTGTAGTCAAGTGAGACAACACTGTGAATAGAAAAACACAAAGATAGCAAGAGGAATACAGATTGGGAACTGTAGTCAAGTGAGGCAACACTGTGAATAGAAAAACACAAAGATAACAAGAGGAATACAGATTGGGAACTGTAGTCAAGTGAGGCAACACTGTGAATAGAAAAACACAAAAATAACCAGAGGAATACAGATTGGGAACTGTAGTCAAGTGGGACAGCACTGTGAATAGAGAAACACAATAATAACCAGAGGAATACTGGCTGGGAACAGTAGTCAAGTGGGACAACATTGTGAATAGAAAAACACAAAAATAACCAGAGGAATACAGATTGGGAACTGTAGTCAAGTGAGGCAACACTGTGAATAGAAAAACACAAAGATAACAAGAGGAATACAGATTGGGAACTGTAGTCAAGTGAGGCAACACTGTGAATAGAAAAACACAAAAATAACCAGAGGAATACAGATTGGGAACTGTAGTCAAGTGGGACAGCACTGTGAATAGAGAAACACAATAATAACCAGAGGAATACAGGCTGGGAACTGTAGTCAAGTGGGACAACATTGTGAATAGAAAAACACAAAAATAACCGAGGAATACAGATTGGGAACAGTAGTCAAGTGGGACAGCACTGTGAATAGAGAAACACAATAATAACCAGAGGAACACAGATTGGGAAATGTAATCAAGTGGGGCAACACTGTGAATAGAAAAACACAAAGATAGCAAGAGGAATACAGATTGGGAACTGTAGTCAAGTGGGACAACATTGTGAATAGAAAAACACAAAAATAACCGAGGAATACAGATTGGGAACAGTAGTCAAGTGGGACAGCACTGTGAATAGAGAAACACAATAATAACCAGAGGAATACAGATTGGGAACTGTAGTCAAGTGGGGCAACACTGTGAATAGAAAAACACAAAAATAACCAGAGGAATACAGACTGGGAACAGTAGTCAAGTGGGACAGCACTGTGAATAGAGAAACACAATAATAACCAGAGGAATACAGATTGGGAACTGTAGTCAAGTGGGGCAACACTGTGAATAGAAAAATACAAAAATAACCAGAGGAATACAGACTGGGAACAGTAGTCAAGTGGGACAACACTGTGAATAGAAAAACACAAAAATAACCAGAGGAATACAGACTGGGAACAGTAGTCAAGTGGGACAGCACTGTGAATAGAGAAACACAATAATAACCAGAGGAATACAGATTGGGAACTGTAGTCAAGTGGGGCAACACTGTGAATAGAAAAACACAAAGATAGCAAGAGGAATACAGATTGGGAACTGTAGTCAAGTGGGACAACATTGTGAATAGAAAAACACAAAAATAACCGAGGAATACAGATTGGGAAATGTAATCAAGTGGGGCAACACTGTGAATAGAAAAACACAAAGATAGCAAGAGGAATACAGATTGGGAACTGTAGTCAAGTGGGACAACATTGTGAATAGAAAAACACAAAAATAACCGAGGAATACAGATTGGGAAATGTAATCAAGTGGGGCAACACTGTGAATAGAAAAACACAAAGATAGCAAGAGGAACACAGACTGGGAACTGTAGTCAAGTGGGACAACATTGTGAATAGAGAAACACAAAAATAACCAGAGGAACACAGGCTGGGAACAGTAGTCAAGTGGGACAACATTGTGAATAGAAAAACACAAAAATAACCGAGGAATACAGATTGGGAACTGTAGTCAAGTGGGACAACACTGTGAATAGAAAAACACAAAGATAGCAAGAGGAATACAGATTGGGAACTGTAGTCAAGTGGGACAACACTGTGAATAGAAAAACACAAAAATAACCGAGGAATACAGATTGGGAACTGTAGTCAAGTGGGACAACACTGTGAATAGAAAAACATAAAAATAACCGAGGAATACAGATTGGGAACTGTAGTCAAGTGGGACAACACTGTGAATAGAAAAACACAAAAATAACCAGAGGAATACAGATTGGGAACTGTAGTCAAGTGGGACAACAATGTGAATAGAAAAACACAAAAATAACCAGAGGAATACAGATTGGGAACTGTAGTCAAGTGGGACAACAATGTGAATAGAAAAACACAAGGATAAATTGAGGAACACAGACTGGGAACTGTAATCAAGTGGGACAACACTGTGAATAGAAAAACAATAGAAAAATAGACATCAACATCACAGCTGATGACGTGGATTAACTAAAACAGTGGTCACATGGTTTTCTTGACTTAAAAATATATGTAGCTAACTGTGCAGCGTGGCTCAGATAGGAAATACATGTTTGTAATGAATATTGTGGCATTATGGTTCACTTTTCTTACAGGTGTAGGACACCAATAAACAGCATTTTACAAGATCTGTTCAGACAATGTTTTACTACGATGTTTAATGAAAATATTTTTGGTCCAAACTGTCTGATACCAGCTTTAATCTTCTGTGGTAACTGTAATGCTGATATTATTACCATACCTTGAATAACCAGCGTTCCATGACTCTCAATTGTCCCTGCCAGGTTGGTGGCTTGGCATACAAAAGTCCCCGCATCATCTGTTGCCACGGACGCAATGTAGAGGCCGTCCTTCAGCTGTGTATACCGCCCACCTATTGTTAACTGGGCGGAGTCTGAAAAAATCAACACAAAAAGATTAATTTTATCATAGATTAAATATAAAATATGAAAGATTCATCATCAATTTAACCAAAAAGAAAAGTTTTAATTGTCCAAATGATAACAAAGTGTTACAAGAGACGACTGATGCATGAGAGAGTCTAAATGTCTCATCTTTGGCCTGAATACTTGTACAGTAAAATGTATGTTCTGATGAAAGATTATGCCACAAAAATATATCTTCTTGTATGATAACAATGAATGCTCAGAGAATTCTAATATCATTAAAATTTTGTCGAGTTTTCTAATGCGCTTCCTGTCCACACACTCCTCATAGTCAAATACAAGTAAATGCTTGCAACCTTTACAACTGACCTTTGAACCACGTGACCTGAGGGGCTGGGTCACTGTAGACCACACAGGGTATGATCACGGTATCACCGGTAGTGGCTATCGTGTCTCCGACAGCATGTAGGATTACCGGCGGCACTGGAAAAGTCACATTGCAGCAAATCATTGTTAGAGGTAGTGTTTTTAGTAAGGTTTAAAACACAAAGAATCACTTATAAAATTGGCCAAATATTTTACTAATAAAATCCAAGCAGACATGTTGGTAGAGATCATTAAAAATAAGGGATTATGATCTAACTACTGACATGTGCCTTGTGTTTATATAACATGAAAGAATATGTCATTTCTAATTTAAAAATAATTCCAGTAATAATGTTTAATTATGTGCATGTTTGCGTAAAGTGTTTGACAAACTAATTATACACTATATAGGTAAAAAGAATGAATGTCATTCATAAGGAACCAATTTGAGTCTTCATCAGATATGATAAAATGATGATATAGTCTTCAGGAGATATGATAAAATGATGATATAGTCTTCAGGAGATATGATAAAATGATAATATAGTCTTCAGGAGATATAATGAAATGATGATATAGTCTTCAGGAGATATGATGAAATGATGATATAGCCTTCAGCAGATATGATGAAATGATAATATAGTCTTCAGGAGATATGATGAAATGATGATATAGTCTTCAGGAGATATGATGAAATGATAATTTAGTCTTCAGCAGTTATGATGAAATGATAATATAGCCTTCAGCAGATATAATGAAATGATAATATAGTCTTCAGCAGATATGATGAAATGATAATATAGTCTTTAGCAGTTATGATGAAATGATAATATAGTCTTCAGCAGTTATGATGAAATGATAATATAGTCTTCAGCAGATATAATGAAATGATAATATAGCCTTCAGCAGATATAATGAAATGATAATATAGTCTTCAGCAGATATGATGAAATGATAATATAGTCTTTAGCAGTTATGATGAAATGATAATATAGTCTTCAGCAGTTATGATGAAATGATAATATAGTCTTCAGCAGATATAATGAAATGATAATATATCCTCCAGGAGATATGATGAAATGATAATATAGTCTTCAGCAGATATAATGAAATGATAATATAGTCTTCAGCAGATATGATGAAATAATAATATAGCCTTCAGCAGTTATGATAAAATGATAAAATAGTCTTCAGCAGATATGATGAATTGATAATATAGTCTTCAGCAGTTATGATGAAATGATAATATAGCCTTCAGCAGATATGATGAAATGATAATATAGCCTTCAGCAGATATGATGAAATGATAATATAGCCTTCAGCAGTTATGATGAAATGATAATATAGCCTTCAGGAGATATGATGAAATGATAATATAGCCTTCAGCAGATATAATGAAATGATAATATAGCCTTTAGCAGTTATGATGAAATGATAATATAGCCTTCAGCAGTTATGATGATATAACAAAATGATAATTCAGCTAAAAACTCCATTGTAAGTGAAGTATGCTTACCTAGCACTTTAATATATGCCTGACTGACAATGGTTCCATATCTATTTACCGCTCTGCAGGTGTAGGTGCCTTCATTGGCCTTATTTATGTTGCCTAGCAACAGCTCCTGGTTACCCTGTCTGGTAAAGGAATACAATGCATTAATATAAATCAGTAATCATGATTTCCTTAACAAGAAGCACCAACAAAATATGACGTATGTGCCCTTATTTACTTTTTGCATGAACATGATTGTTTTGAAGAAAACCTTTGAGTGAGGAGTTTGTGTACTATAACTTTAAGTGAGGAGTTTGTGTACTATAACTTTGAGTGAGGAGTTTGTGTACTATAACTTTAAGTGAGGAGTTTGTGTACCACAACTTTAAGTGAGGAGTTTGTGTACTATAACTTTAAGTGAGGAGTTTGTGTACTATAACTTTAAGTGAGGAGTTTGTGTACCACAACTTTAAGTGAGGAGTTTGTGTACTATAACTTTAAGTGAGGAGTTTGTGTACTATAACTTTAAGTGAGGAGTTTGTGTACTATAACTTTAAGTGAGGAGTTTGTGTACTATAACTTTGAGTGAGAAGTTTGGGTACTATAACTTTAAGTGAGGAGTTTGTGTACTATAACTTTCAGTGAGGAGTTTGTGTACTATAACTTTAAGTGAGGAGTTTATGTACTATAACTTTAAGTGAGGAGTTTGTGTACTATAACTTTAAGTGAGGAGTTTGTGTACTATAACTTTAAGTGAGGAGTTTGTGTACTATAACTTTAAGTGAGGAGTTTGTGTACCACAACTTAAAGTGAGGAGTTTGTGTACCACAACTTTAAGTGAGAAGTTTGTGTACTATAACTTTCAGTGAGGAGTTTATGTACTTTAACTTTAAGTGAGAAGGTTGGGTACTATAACTTTCAGTGAGGAGTTTGTGTACTATAACTTTAAGTGAGGAGTTTGTGTACTATAACTTTAAGTGAGGAGTTTGTGTACTATAACTTTAAGTGAGGAGTTTGTGTACTATAACTTTAAGTAAGGAGTTTGTGTACTATAACTTTAAGTAAGAGGTTTGTTACAACAACTTTAAGTGATGAGTTTTTACATATATAAAAAAGTATTTTGCAAGTCCAACCATCAATTCAGGGGGGTGATGCAAAGATTTTGAATGGACAAACAGATGGATGCACAGATGGACAAACAGGTATTGTTATTTTATGGAGTGTGTGTAAAGATCCTTTATCTTTTACTTTTTAATATTGAATGACCTTATGCATCTAATTCCCACCTAAATGAAACTGTGTCAGAGATGTTGATGACACGTCCCTCAAACAGCCAGGTGACTTGTGGGAAGGGATCACCCTGGACGTAGCAGGACATAGTCGCCAGTTGACCCTTAACGATTGTCTGACCAGTGAGCGGCTGGATGAATATAGGGGCACCTGTAGGTAAAGAAAAGCATTTGTATGCGAAGGTATGTGACGTTGTGATGTTCTGATTATTGGATGTCACCAATATTGGTTGGGAAAATCCATAGCGGTGATCACTGGAAACGACTTTTTGATGATCCAAATGTCGTGGACTTGTGATAATTATTTAGATCATATCTAAGGGAATAAACTTGGTAAAACGTGATAAAAATGGCTAAAAAGCCTGAAATCATCAATTGAAATAACAATGAAGGAATATTTTATTCGTCATCCTGGACAAACAAAAAAGGTCCGTAGTAATATTTAAGTTTTAAAAAAAAACGACAGAGGGCACCCTTGACTTGAATATGGCTGTCTGTCTGCTGTGCCTGAAGATGTACCCCAACAAAGTCAAAGGTACATCGTTAGTGTGATCATTCTCTATTGCCATATTTTTTAACAATTAACAAAGGCACGTACGAGTGATCGTAAGACCAAACTTTAAGATCTTTTTCAATCGATCATAAGATTTATGATGAAACGCACCCTAAGCTTTCTCAAAAAACAATGTGAAATGACTCCAAGGTACCCATACATGTATAGTTCAGAGCACCTAGCATGTTTTTAGCATACATCTACTACATGTAGCTAGGACATTACATGTACAAGCATTATTCTGCTCTTAATAATATTGGAATTCATGGTGTAAACTTTGGTATAGGAGGTCATCCTGGTTTGTTTTGTGCTTTTAGTTTAGCTTATGCACCTCTAAAATGGATGTAGTCTTGCATATTTAATCATTAAATAACAAAGAAAGTTAAACATTCCCTGAGATTAGTATTAAAAAGTTAATGAAAGAGGTTTTTTCACCTCAAAAATTCGATGAGAAAAAAAGTGTGTCTTACAATTTAGTTAATAATTTATTTTAAAACTTTAACAAAAGTATCTGAGTACAAAAAGTAAAAAAACAGTAAAATTGGTAAAGTTTAAAGTTCTGCTGACCTCCTACAGTAACCCTGGCAACAGCAGATGTTCGTGAGACTGGGACAGCAAACTCATTGTACGCCACACAGACGTATTCTCCCTCATCTTGTTTCTGGATATTTTCAAACACAACATTCCAGCCTCCACTGGTTGTCTGCACCACCTGCATACCGAAGTCTCCTACGTAACCATAGCAACACAAACGGAAAATAATCAGTTTGTACAATGTATAAAGTATGTATAATTTAAATGTAATCAATAAAATAAGAGCAATGTATATAAATTGGAATTTTCCACAAACATTGTAATTTGTACAATAGGTTGTGAACTTTTTTATTTTGTGTACTTGTGTAAGGATTAAAGACTATGGCAGCTTTTAATGTCACAAAATTTTTATAAGCTGTGAAATTCACATTATATTACCATAGTTAAATAAAAAATAAGCAACCAGTTTGGTGATTCTGCAATGTAGACCTATGGTCAACAAACTGTGCCAATCTAGTGGTTGAAATATCTCTCAATATCACCCTGCTTTTAATTATCTGCTTGAAAAATAATTAGTTTAATTAATCTTGAATCTTAGAGAAAGTTTTGCAAAATGAGTTCATTGATGCCCTAGATCTATGTGAACAGTGAAGCACAAGTCAAGACACTTGTCATTGCAAACAGGTATTTCCTATATGAGCCACGTTGCAGAGACAGCTATTTTTAATCTAAGAAAACCATGTGACAACTTACCTCTGAAATCATTTTATATCATCATTCATGTAGTCTGCTGTGACCTTGATATCTATGTTTAGCAGAGATCAACATCATGCTTTATTTACAAATTTGGAAAGAATGAACATGTAGAGTGTTTTTTGTCAAATACAAAGTAGTTAACAATATAGGTAGTGTTCAAATCATCTTTTCTTAGACTGAAGTATAAGTTTATGCAAAAAATATGCATTTATTCCCCCAAATAGTGGAAAAATACTGTTACATACATTTAACATAGGCAAACTGTCAAATACCACCTTCAATGTAGGCTCAGTATTGAAAACCTGCTGGTCAATAAAATGTTTTGTGAACTGGATTTGTATGCTGACATAGTAAGTAGGTTTTGTTTGTTATTTGTTACATTCCACCAACACAGTTATGGACATACTGGTGACATCTAGATCCAAGACTTATGTCTCCAGAAAACAACTGGCATGGTATAGTGGTTAATAAACTGGACTCCAGATCAGAGGTTGAAAGAATTTGTTTCCTAAGTTCTATAAATAAAAAGTTCAAACTAACAACAGGCACACCGCGGGTTAGCTAAAAAAAACTCTCCACATGAAAGTTCTTGCCCCATTGCCACCTGATGAGGGGCAGCTCTAACTCTAGGCCATGGGCACCCAATATAATAAGATATGTAGAGGTATTAATAAACATGATTCACCTGACAATCATACATTATTGTCTTTGCCCAAACATCAATATTTGGTATCCATGGGAAGCATGACATAGACTAAAAAAGTGTACGTAATGAACAATGATGCACTCATGTCTGTGTCCTCAGTAGCTAAGTAGTGATATTATTGCATATTACCATAGAGATGGGAGTTTAAACCTTGGTGATGGTAACGTTAATGTGTCAGAATAATTAAAAAGAAAAACATGTAACTTTGGCAAGGCTCTAATTAAGGAAATTTAGTATTAGAGTTCTCTAACTTGTCTCAGATGACATATTTTCTCTTCAACTAAACACATACTTTTCAAATATAAGTATACGCCAAACTCGGCCAGATAGTCATTATCCAAAGGATTCATCCAAGTGTAAACTAATAGGTGCCAGAAAAATACCGCACCAATACTGCAATGTATTCACCTACCTGACCTGGGTATCAGTAGTTTGTTGTTCTTGTACCATGTGACCGTCGACTCAGGAACACTGGTGGGTGGGGTACAGTTCAGGGAGGCAGGCAGGCCAGCGATGATAAAAACGTCTTGAGGGGAAACACGGAAATCTATTTCCAGGTCTAGAATGGATGGTTTTAGAATAAGTTTTCAATGAAGAAAGGTTTATGAATAATACATTAAAGGCACTTTTAATGAAGGAAACAAGTAAGAACAATTAAAATATGAGCTTATTGTAAAAAAATCTTTTAAGAGATTGTTCGGCACATATCTATTGAAAGGTTTAAAAATTGCAAAAAAGTAATTTAACAGGTAATAAGTTATATTACAATTTTTGTAAATGTAATAAACAGACAGTGTAAGAGAGTGCCATGAGCCACTCAAATATAAACACACACTACTCACACGCATACAACAACTCACACATTTCTATCGCATTAATATTTCTTCTTTTTTTTAACCTCCTATCAACAAGGCACATTTATAAGGTGTCAGGCTATTGGCTATATTTCCTATAAGTAGACTATCTTAAGTCACATTTTTATTGCCGGGGACACTTCAAGGCTAAATGAAATGCTCACGGCAGTGTTATAAAATATCTCAATAAAGTTTTAATTGTCTGTTTGGTCATTAGCCCTCTAATCTATTCATATGTTCATGCATTTTTTCTGATAATAGTTAACTTTATGTATTTTACCATAAAACTAATTTCTTAATTTGTCCAAGGTATCTAATTTTAACTAAACCATTTACATATAAATTCAGTCTTCCAGGTGATTTGCAACTTGTCAGTGGTTCTATCCTGTATCGCATTTATTTTAAGAGTTAGATAGACTGAATATTTAGAGTATTTTTTTCACAATTAGTACACTCTAACAATAAAGTTAGTGTTCAAAATCATCTTTATAATGACTAAAGTATGGATTTATGCAAAAAGTATGAACAAAATTCCCTAAAGCAGTGGTTACATATTGGTACTTGTTTTTTATACAGGCAAACTGTCGGACACCACCTTTAAAATGAAGTTAACTATCGTTTTGTTCATTTCTAATTTAATGTTAAATAATCTGTCTATTGTCAAATAAGTGCTTGTGTAGAGCAGCAATAATTTTAGTACAATGCAATTCTTTATTAATTTATAGAAATGTTTAAGTTGATGAAAGAAACTAATATGGATACAGTGTTCATCATTGCCCTAGAACTTATTGCTAAGCATTACCAAGAACAATATAAAGTACTGCACTGACCATTATGCATTACTTGTAATGCCTAAGCAGCCTTCAGCAAAAAAACAGCTGCCAGTCACCATAACGACCATAGCTTTGTTACTGTAATTTACTTATAAAAACAAACCAGCAACAAGAACAAATTACTTACATGCAGGTACAAAAGTTATATTTGGGCTCTGAACTCTGCCTAAAGTATTCTCTCCTACACAGTAGTACCGGCCCATCGTTCCTTGTTGAACTGTCGTGATATGCAGGGAACCATTCTGAAGTAACAGATATGTGGATTGTACATCTACCGGTACCCCATCTTTGTACCAGCTGATCACTGGGAGGGGCTTGCCTCCAATTGGACAGTCAAGCACAGTTGACATGGAGACAGGGGAAACCACTCTTTCCACAACTTGCTCGTTCATCACATATGGTGGTGTTTCAATCTCTGAAAAAAGAAGTACCAGAGACACTTTCAAACATGATATGCTTGAATAATGAATTTCTACCTTGCTGCTGCTGTATTTATATGTTTACAAAAACTGTGATGTTTTATCATTGTTTCATTCTAAATCCAACTGCCATCAGGGGTGGTGTTCACTTAAAGTACATTGTGTTGCCTTAACTTTTATATCATGTTTTGAATGTAGTGATAGGGAGAGAATGTGAAAGCGGTCCGGTTAGCTCAGTCGGAAGAGCATTCGCCCTGTTAACGAAGGGTCCTCGGTTCGAGTCCTGGACTGGCTGCACATTTTTCTCCCTATGTTACAATGGCACCCAACATAAATGACCCGCGGTCATTACGGTACAAGTGCTTGAGAAGTGCTTGTGAGTTGTATTAGAGTATATAGTCTGTGGAAATTCGAGAACGAATTTCAAGTTGCCCAGGATGTCTGTAGCCGGGTGATAGGGTGAGAATGTGTAAGCGACCCAGTTAGCTCAGTCGGAAGAGCATTCGCCCTGTTAGCGAAGGGTCCTGGGTTTGAGTCCCGGACTGGCTGCACATTTTTCTCCCTATGTTACATGAACACCTTTAATTATAACACAATAAGCCCAATATCCTCACACCTGGTGTATAAGTTGTGCAATTACCTTAATACCTTAAGGAAAACCTAGATTAAGTGCAAGATTTCCAGAAGGTGAACAGATTTTGAATAAGTGACAGAACATCCTAGAAACACTATTCAATCATTCTAAGAAAGTTACTTACATGTATGTTAAGCAGTATAGCATGTATCACATCAAAGAAAATTAAGGAGACATCATGTACCTGCAGTCCTGAGAAGCACCTTTAAACTCCTGACAGCAATCATGAGGACAGGGTTTCTGGCCACACAGTTGAAGGAACCATCCAGGTGAGGCTTGGCACGAAACACAAGCTTCATGGAATATTGGCTGGAAAAATCCACAGTGGATAATGATTAAAATTCCATGTTTAACTTGTTTATTCATAAAATACCTGTATATGATTATTAAAATTTATTACACCTGTATATGGTTATTAAAATTCATAATACCTGTATATGATTATTAAAATTTATAATGTCTGTGCATGATTATTACAGTTCACAATACCTGTACATGATTATTAAAACTCATAATACCTGTATTACATGATTATTAAAATTTGCATAAAATTGTTGACTTTGTTTGAAACAGTTTTAAGCATATTTAACAAAATGTGTGTCCAGATTTGTTTATGGAGAGTTGGCTAAAGCAGTCTACAAAATTATAAACCCTTAGATGTGCAGATTCTCATTTGCAAACTGGGAGATTTTGTTATTTTCATATAACCAAAGAAGAAAGTTATCTGTTTTCAAGGAGGGAGATTTCTGAAAATGTGTAAAACAATCCTCATTTTTCAACCTTAAAAGTGGGAGTCTCCCTCCAAAGTGGGAGAGTTCACAAGTATGCTATGACTGTCCTGGTCATGTGATGTGGGCTTGAGATCTTACAGTTTTTTAGATTTTAGTTACCATTATAAAGGATATTACTGGATGGAATTCCAATACTATTTAAATATGACCAATCAGATGATAGAGATTTGTCTCTGTGGTAAAGCTCTAAGAATGATATTCTAGCCTCATATTAGTGAATGAAATTTTATGGATTTTATGGAATTTCATTCTCACCAATTTTGCTCAGACTTGGGTTCAGTTTGTCCCAACACAACACTTACATCTTCTAATACCAGTTCCACACTCTTACCTTACAATAGAGTGCTCACTATATCCCCCATATGTGGCATTGTACTGCTGGCCGTCTGTGAATCTCTCTCCATTTCGCTCCCAGTAGATAATTGGGGGAGGAGCACTCTCTCCAGTGATACAGTCAAAAGACACAAGCTCATCTTCAATGGCTAGAACTGGTTCTGGGCTCACCTCAAACATCTTGATGTCTGGTGGATAGAAAAAGGGAACCAGAGACAGGATGTTATGAGATTTCACTTGTGATCTGATGTGAACAATATACAGAACCGGGGGCGAATTCCACCAACATTTACTTAGCGTTAAGTATTCCCTAGGTAAGTATTTAAAACTTAAAACGTCAGAACATATTCCACCATGCCATTTGTCTAGTTAAAAGCTTAAATTTTTAACATTTAGTAATTCGGCACCTTAAGTAAATGTTGGTGGAATTAACTTGTGATCTGATGTGAACAATATACAGGACCAGGTGACATATACTATCAGGTGATTGTTTTACTTTAACCAATTAATGTGTTACCCATGACTTATCTTTTTGATTTATTCTCACAATAGTGAACACACAATAAAAGACATGTCACCAAAATGTCATAAAAACCATATCACTTTGGGTTTGAGTGGCTTCGTTCCTACACCTTCTATAATTATATGCTAAACATTTGAGTATTAAAACTGAATGTAACTTAATCTTTCAAACCTGTGCATATGCAAAAAAATGACACTCTGAAAAACACTTTGAATGCCTGGACTGGGGAATAAATTATTAATAAATAAATTACAGGAATTCAAAGTGAACAGTCATTGATACAGGATAAAATGTGTCAAGAGAGAAAGGTTGAAAATCTGGCTGAAGGTAATACTAGTTTGAGGTTGGGTTTTACACCATTCTTAACCATCTTGATTTTAATAAAAAGAATCAAACCTGACGATTCAAATTGTTGAGAAAGGTTTCACAGCTTGATAACATGGAACATTTACTATTTTAGAATGTGGTATCTGGCAGTTAGCCTATATCAAATACATATAACAATATCAAGCTACTACTTTGAGGAATTTTGTCATAATTTTTTTACAAACCCATACTTTGGTATTAATAAATATGATTTTGAACACTAACTGAATTGTTAGACAGAACTAATGTGAAAAAAACAACCACTTAATGTGTATTCTTTCCAACAGTATAAAAAGCTTGATAGTGGTCTCTTCTAAAAACAGATATCTACATCAGAACTAATTACCCAAATGACATAATAACATGATCTCAAAAGTAAGTGGTCACATGGTTTTCTAAGTTTAAAAAAATCGTAATCTCTGCAGCATGGCTCAGATAGGAAATACCTGTTTGCAATGATGAGTGGTGATTTATGCTTGACTGTTCCACACAGATTTAGGACATCAATGAATAGCATTTTGAAGGATCTTTTTAGGTAACAATGACTTTTGATCTGAACTGTCAGATACCACTTTTAATTGGGGAAAACCTTGCGGCACAAGTTGGGTTGTTTGGTTTCTAAATACATCACAGCAATACTGTTATAACATGATTCTAGGTCACTGATACCAGACCCTAGACATATGACTCCACAGAACCACAGTAAGTTTTCACCTCGACTGGGACTGGAACCCACCTTGTGAGAGAGAGCAGAATGGTGCAAGTTAAGACAGCCCTGTACTTACAAGCATGGAAGACCCGAGCTGGTGAAGACTGAAGGATAACAGTCTCAATATTGTCCTGGACCACACAGCTGTAGTTTCCCATATCAGCCTGCTGGACGCTGGGTATATACAAGGTGCCATTAGGGAAGAAGGATGCACGAGTGGACACTGATTGGCCATTTAGGAGCCAATCGATCAACAGGGACCGACTGTCCATGGTCCCATTGGAGACTAGACAGTCAAGGAATAGGTCATTACCAAACACTATAGCCTGGTCTAAAGGCGGAACCTGGAAGCCTGAAATGTTATATTTTGGAAGTAATTAATTTTTTTCCAATATAAACAGTTTTCCTATATAAAATTCATGTATCAGCACGTTACCACTTCTTCAGGGAATGAGGGCATAATTTCTGCATAAACTCATACTTTGGTATGAGTAAAGACGGTTCTGAAAACTGCTTACATTGTCAAGTACAAATCATGATAAAAACCCTCTACAATTACATTAATTCTAAATCTATAAATAAGCATGGTAGTGATCTTTGCTAAAAATAGATACCAACGTCATAGTGGATTACCCGAATGGCGATATAAAGTAATCCCAAAAGTGATTTGTCACATTGTTCTCCTAGTTAAATATAGCTATCTCTGCAGTGTGGCTCAGATAGGAAATACCTGTTTACAATAAAGAATGGGGATTTATGTTTCACTGTTCACACTAGTCTTGGGCATCAATGATCAGCATTTTACTTGATCTTTATATGTAACAATGACTTATTTGATTATTTGAGAAAAACTCCTTTGGTCCAATTTGTCAGATATCTTTAAAAGATTGTTTGTTATTTTCAAAAACTCATAACAACTAAAGCTAGTTGTAAATGAACAATTTATGGCAACAGGTTACCAACAATGAACAATATATGGCAATAGGTCTCCAACAATGAACAATATATGGCAACAGGTTACCAACAATGAACAATATATGGCAATAGGTCTCCAACAATGAACAATTTATGGCAACAGGTTACCAACAATGAACAATATATGGCAATAGGTCTCCAACAATGAACAATATATGGCAATAGGTCTCCAACAATGAACAATTTATGGCAATAGGTCTCCAACAATGAACAATATATGGCAATAGGTCTCCAACAATGAACAATATATGGCAATAGGTTACCAACAATGAACAATATATGGCAATAGGTCTCCAACAATGAACAATATATGGCAATAGGTCTCCAACAATGAACAATATATGGCAATAGGTCTCCAACAATGAACAATATATGGCAATAGGTTACCAACAATGAACAATATATGGCAATAGGTTACCAACAATGAACAATATATGGCAATAGGTCTCCAACAATGAACAATATATGGCAACAGGTTACCAACAATGAACAATATATGGCAATAGGTCTCCAACAATGAACAATATATGGCAATAGGTTACCAACAATGAACAATATATGGCAACAGGTTACCAACAATGAACAATATATGGCAATAGGTCTCCAACAATGAACAATTTATGGCAACAGGTTACCAACAATGAACAATATATGGCAATAGGTCTCCAACAATGAACAATATATGGCAACAGGTTACCAACAATGAACAATATATGGCAATAGGTTACCAACAATGAACAATATATGGCAATAGGTCTCCAACAATGAACAATATATGGCAATAGGTCTCCAACAATGAACAATATATGGCAATAGGTCTCCAACAATGAACAATTTATGGCAACAGGTTACCAACAATGAACAATATATGGCAATAGGTCTCCAACAATGAACAATTTATGGCAACAGGTTACCAACAATGAACAATATATGGCAATAGGTCTCCAACAATGAACAATATATGGCAACAGGTTACCAACAATGAACAATATATGGCAATAGGTCTCCAACAATGAACAATATATGGCAATAGGTCTCCAACAATGAACCGTTTATAGCAATGATTAATGATAACAGATTGTTTACTTACCATGTTTACAAATGTTTGCAAAGTTTTAATGATAACAGTTTGTTTCTTACCATGTTTACAAATGTTTGCAAAGTTTTAATGATAACAGATTGTTTACTTACCATGTTTACAAATGTTTGCAAAGTTTAAATGATAACAGTTTGTTTCTTACCATGTTTACAAATGTTTGCAAAGTTTAAATGATAACAGATTGTTTACTTATTATTTTTTCCGTCCCATTTCATAAAAAAAAACTAAAAAAAACTAACCAAACTGAGCGGATGCCACATGGAGGGTAATCAGAAGAAGGAAGATCGCAAGAGACCTTGTATTTGGCTGGAGTCTATACATAGCTCAGTGACACAATGTGAGGCGGGTAGAGTCACACTCGATGTTTATGGGTGGACTTTACACTAATAGGCTTGAATTAACCTGAAATAATAAAAAAAGCAAAACAAAATAATTGAAGTTATTAGAAGAATAAAAAAAGAAGCATAACAATAAAACAAATATCTATTGATCAGATCATACTTCTTGCATTCTTCTAAAATTAGGACAATAAACAGTATCAGTGAGAGTGGGAATGAAAGCAAAAAAACATGAATTTGGGAAATAATTCAAAATATTTCTGTATTAGAAATAGAAAAATTGATATTTTTCTAAATGTCAATGCATTAAAATAAATTAGAGTGTTAGTTATCAAAATCTTGTTTTTTGACAAAATTGGAAAAATAAAAACTTTCTCCCATTGGACAGGTCAATATTATAAAAATGTTCTGAAGACAAGTATACATGTAACATCTTCAGCTGGATGCCAGTCCACATTGCTTGTTACATTCCTTTAAACTCATAACAAACTTGATGTTGTGTAGCTGCACTGTTGGACAAACTTTTTTTGTTACTGGTAGACCTCCAGTAGCTTTGTTACACAGCTACCTGAACTTCACAATGTCCCCTTTAAAAAATTTTGTACAACTAGACTGTGTGTTTTGTCCTTCCATCCTACAGTCTTTCTGCCTGCATCTTCCCCATAGAGGATCCAGCAAAACATAGACAACCAATCTTTACCATGCCGTTATGAGCAATTTTGGATAATCCATGTGTCTGTAGATTTGATGGCTAACCTTGATCAAAAATTTGAGTCATAAGAATTGGTAGTTCTATATGTCTGACCATGTACATTTTTCATTTCATTGTCTTCCCCTTGTCCAGCTAGCTAAAGTTTCTATTTGTACAGGTTTTATCTTTCTGGGACTCCCCTTCTGTCAGATCTCTGACTGCACAAGGCCTCATAGCTGTCTTGTGTAAGCTTAACTCCATGCTTGTCTGATTCTCATATGAAGTCCCTGTCTTCCTAAACACTGGGTTTCCACAATGTCTTTGTGCTTAAGACAAGACTCTTGTTCTAGTGTTGTTCTTAAAGACCATCATTTGCCAGTCCAGACTTCTATGCCAGCTCTCATCTGCTGAGTCTCTGAGGGTCAAGACTAATCTGGCCTTGCTCACTCACTCTTCCATAATGGATAAGATTTGCAGCTGCAGCATTCCTTTCTTATCTGCTGCAGACCCAGGCTTCTAGTTTTTTCACTGCTCCGTACTTCTCTTTTACTAATTTGAGAACTTTCCATGCTATTCAATACCATTTAGCATTCTATTCTTCCTCTTTGCTCTTTTCATCTTCGTTTGACTGATGACTTTAAATCATCATTTTTTTTGCTCCTGTGTAGATAATTCTCATCATTACTGTTACTTCCCAACATCACCAACAGCAGTGTGCTCCATCATCATCACATTGTCTCCACTGTAAGTCATTGCTGTCTGACCACTTCATGCAATCAAGTCTGCCATCACCACCATCAGCAGGATATGCTGGGGTCCCTTCACTCTCATATACAAGTCTATCTATCTGGTAGGCTTAGGGAAGGTGGTTCTGCTGTTTTTCACCAGATTCCTCTTCTCTATGTACTCTCTCTTCCACATTAAACAGACAATCCATTTACAACTGACAAATTTAAAGACCATGCTGTTCGTGTTGATCTGTAAAAATACACTTTGTTAAGTTTTCTCCTGAAAGGGTCCATCGTACTAGCTCTGTTGTGTAGGTGGCACAAAGAACCTCACATTGCACACCATAATGTATTTGAATTATTTCTTCACTACATACATGTTTGTTTGTTTGTTGACTTTATTGTCCCACCAACAGTATTTCAGTTATCTAGAGACAGTGTCCACTTGAAGCAGATATAGTGCTGTCTTCACTGTGTATAGCATGCCTTGAACAGCTGGCATGATACCACACAAAGTAACATTATCCTGACAACAGGCCAACCTGTCGTGGAACTACTCTTATATTTGCTTCAGCATTAGGAAGAGAGCTATACCACTACCATTTTTTATGATTCTGGTATGTTGCGGCCGGGGTTCAAACCCAGGGCCTCCCATAACTACAAAACCAAAGACAAGCAACCATGGTAAAAATTCAAACAACAGACTTCATATTTACAGTAAACCTGTAGCTTAAAAGTTACATTGGCCCATTGAACCTGTAGTCATAAATGTGAACAAGTTAGTATCATATTATGCACAAAAGCTACCCATTTTGGACCCAATTTTTACTTTGTAGACCTGGGCAGTGATTAAAAAATAACTTTCAAAAGAAGCTGAATAAGTTGGTAGCAGATAATAACAAGAGTCCTATCTAGACACACCGTAGGACACTCATACCTTTCTTGATTGGCACTTCTTGTGTTGCATATCATCTTGTTTGGATGCCTGTCAAGGATGGATCCAGGGAGGGGTGGGGGGGGGGGGGGGGACATGTTAAAGAATAAGAGTTGTGAAAACACATACAAGAAAGCTTAAAAAGTACTGAGTTTTTAAAGTAAATTTTGTCTGTTGACTGCTTAGGTCAAAGTTAGGTTGCCTTACTGTATAGATATATATCTAGTATTTACTGTGATAAAGTTGAATAGATCTTGATTCATAATCTCCACCCAACCCCCAGCCAAAATCGCCTGGATCCGCCCCTATTGCCTGTTGTATAATTTACGACATACCTTACTACAATGGGTAAGACATCAACTCTAACAGACCATATTGGCATGCAACTTTATAAATTATTCAGATAGGACGCTGGTATCTCTGTAACTGTGTACTTTATCTCTATCTGGGCTATGTTTACAAACATGGAATCACAATCAGTGATTATTGTGCTGTTAGGATAAGATCAAATAAAACTACAATGTAATTACTGGGATAAGAATCTTACAATATCCCTGTGATCAAATTATCACATGAATATTTGATTTGTTTTTTTATCATCACATCGACCAGTTATTATCATTATAGCAACCCTGCTGGAGGAAGACACCAAACAATTGTCAAGGTAGAACCACCGCTGCACCACAAGTCAGCTGGAAGACCTTCCCACATTAAGTCCTTCACCCTGACTGGTGCTCAAACCCACGCGGTGAGAGGCTAAGCGGTCTAAGGAGTTACAAGTCGACGACTCTACCACTACGCCACAGGCACCCCCATGAGTTTTTGACCAATAAAATTGATGTCAGCTCGTAGAATTAGCAGATAAATCTTATATACCATTTTAATTAATAGTGTTAGCAAAGCTAGTTATAAGTTTAATAAAATCATAGAATCATGATCCAGTGCAGCTAATTAAATTGTTAATTCCATGTGCTGTAATTCTGTCAAAGACAGTATCTGTTACAAGATGTATTGTCCCAGGTCATGATAAAAATAGAAGTTATTTCAAGCAGCAGGTTGAAAACCATTCCATCAAAGTTTAGCTAGAAGCAAAAAATAAATATTTTACATTGTTTACTAATTGGTTCTATTATCATTCAAAATGTTTTTTTCAATACAGCAAGATACAACTGTGGAGATTTGTCTAAGCAGTTTATACTGCTGAATGGAACAGTAAGGTTGAAAGGCTTCTGCTGATGCTGGTTTCAAGCAGTTTTTTTTTATATTTTATTTTAAGTTCAAGAGTAATGAAAAAAAAAACAACTCCGACTTGACTTAAGATTTTTCACTTTGTCATTTAGAAAATTTCTTAAGCTTTAGGAAATGGGTTACTCCTTTAACTTTTTGTTTATGTGGCCTGATAGAATAAAGTATTATTCCTGGGCTAAAGGAGTTGATCATAAGTAAATAAAGTGATAAGTTAAAATAATCAGTTGCAATCCCATGTTAGACATTCACAGGGCTTTTAATAGTAATGAAAACACCAATCTTTTTTAAATCCCACAATTATTCAGGGGGTTTATTGGGAGAATGTTGGACACCTCAATTGTGATTCTCAATAAAACAACCAATGTTGACACAATTTTAAGTTTTAACTTAGGATTTCAATCAGCAATTAAGTAATAATTAAAACCAGGAATTTCCACATTTTAATTAATAGTGTTAGCAAAGCTAGTTATAAGTTTAATAAAATCATAGAATCATGATCCAGTGCAGCTAATTAAATTGTTAATTCCATGTGCTGTAATTCTGTCAAAGACAGCATCTGTTACAAGATGTATTGTCCCAGGTCATGATAAAAATAGAAGTTATTTCAAGCAGCAGGTTGAAAACCATTCCATCAAAGTTTAGCTAGAAGCAAAAAATAAATATTTTACATTGTTTACTAATTGGTTCTATTATCATTCAAAATGTTTTTTTCAATACAGCAAGATACAACTGTGGAGATTTGTCTAAGCAGTTTATACTGCTGAATGGAACAGTAAGGTTGAAAGGCTTCTGCTGATGCTGGTTTCAAGCAGTTTTTTTTTATATTTTATTTTAAGTTCAAGAGTAATGAAAAAAAAAACAACCCCGACTTGACTTAAGATTTTTCACTTTGTCATTTAGAAAATTTCTTAAGCTTTAGGAAATGGGTTACTCCTTTAACTTTTTGTTTATGTGGCCTGATAGAATAAAGTATTATTCCTGGGCTAAAGGAGTTGATCATAAGTAAATAAAGTGATAAGTTAAAATAATCAGTTGCAATCCCATGTTAGACATTCACAGGGCTTTTAATAGTAATGAAAACACAAATTTTTTTTAAATCCCACATTTATTCAGGGGGTTTATTAGGAGAATGTTGGACACCTCAATTGTGATTCTCAATAAAACAACCAATGTTGACACAATTTTAAGTTTTAACTTAGGATTTCAATCAGCAATTAAGTAATAATTAAAACCAGGAATTTCCACAATAAAATAGCAGATAGACGTTTAAAGTAATGCATATATTAATATAAAGTTTTATTTTCTGACTCAATTTGAGTCACAGATGGATCCAGGGGGGGGGGGGGGGGGCAGAAGATGCATCCTCCCCCCCCCCCCCTTCCACCACCACCCAACAATTAGGTAAAAGAAAAGAGTTGTGAAAGCACATACATGTAAGCTTACAAAAAATACTTAGCCTTTAAAGTAAATTTTGTCTGTTGACTGCTTGGTTCTTAGGGTCCTTTACTGTGTGTGTATATCTAGTATTTACTGCATAAAGGTGAATGGATCTTAATTCATCCCAACACCTCACCAAAATTTTCTGGATCTGCCACTGATATGAATTTTAAAAAGTAGATGTTTTTTAGTAAATACATAAGCCAGGTTTCCATTCATAGTTACGTGTAGTTCTGACTTTCATAACTCTATACCCTACCAAATGGAGTGAAATTTAAAGTATTTATACTATGAAAACATAATAAATGCCGTCAACAAGATATCGAGGGTTTATTTGCGTCTAACTTTATGTGCATAAAACTTGCAGATTGACTATGATTATCGTATACAATAGGCGATAAAACATCTAGCAGTAACGGTCAATAACAAATCATTTATCTATCAACTGTCCTTGATTGGTTAACAATAGGGGGTACGTTTTGACTTCGTCGGTAGTACGTTTTGACTCTTAACAGGAGTACGTTTTGACTTCTCATCGGGGGTACGTTTTGGCGAGAGGTACGTTTTGACTGTATCCCCACTTCCCAGACTAAGTTCAAACGTGTAAATTAGTATTTAATACAAACGGCATTTGTATGTCGTATAGTTTCTGTCTAGTTAAACATTTAATTCGCAATTGAATGGATATGTCATTATTTTCAGAAAATAATCTCAATGACCATTCATAGGTCTTTCAATATGTTTATGTCCGAGTGTTGACGAAAATAATTATGTATCATTTAGATAAATGAAGACAACAAACTGCTTACTAACAGACTAGGTGTCTAAAATATTGACCCTGTGATTAAAATAAATAACATAGCTGGAGTAAGTAACTAATCTAATAGCTTTTTTTTAAATGAAAACTTATACAAACCAACACAAAGTTATACTAAGTAAATTCCTTTTAATATCCTACAGTTTAGTCACTTATAATTTTCACTAGCATAAAATATTATATTATAAAAAAAAATCTGCAATAATTAAGTGTTTTGTGTATAATCATTAACATAATTAAGATTATTATAAGTTTATCAACACAGACCTGACAATACTTCACACAATGAAAATAGCCTCCAATCTTCTTCCGGATTCTTGTAGTTAGGCAGTATAAAACAACTCCGCTAGTTTCCTGAACGCGAAAAAAACTATATAACTAGTTAATTAACTGAAGCTAATAATTATGTCAGAGAAAACAACAGAGCAATCCCCAATAAACACAAGAGACTGCGCACTACAAGTAAACACAACTGGCAGACTTACAGACAAGTCTTGCACGGGAAGCTGTTCCGTACATGGTGGAAATGTGTACATAACATTTGCGACCCCAATAGTGCCAACAGAATCACTATCTGGTTTTCAAGCATTTCTTGTGAATACAACTATTGAAAACTGAAGTGTGCACTGAATGAAATGTGATATCTCAACTTAATCATCATCATCATCACCTTCATCATTATCACCATCATCACTGCTATCATCATTATCATCAATACCACCGCCACGCCATCTTCACCATCACCACCGCCAACGACATCATCATCATTGTTATCATCCTCATGCTTATTATTGTCATCGTCATTATCGGCATCAGCAGCACCATCGTCGTCTTCTTCGTGGTCATCTTCATCATCATGATGTTGCGTCATCATCATCTTTATCATCGTCAACATGATTATTATTATTATTATTATCATCGCTACTACTTCCTAACAAAAGCAAAAGCAATTTAAAAAGTCATTCATTGTCAGAATAATGTCCTTCAGACTCATTTTAAGTCATTTTGAATACTAAAACTTGTATCTCTCATGTATTTTCAAAATCAAATATTTAGCTATGAAATGAATACATAATATTGCAGTTACAAAATTGACTCCTTGTAATTAATGCAATAAAGAATTTGTAAGGGATCATATAGTAAACAACCCACATTATCACTAACAATAATGTTTGTGGCTTTGTGTAAAACTAGCCTACTGTCTCACATCCATACTAGCAGGTAATTTAGTTTTGCATTAACCCATCAGAGGTTTTACTGTGACAGATTAGTACTATGTTGGCTAAAGACTCCCTGCAGTGATGACCAGCAATTAGCAGGTCTGGTCATAGCATGTGGGGGCCTGGCTCAGTGGGATACCACATTCCTTTCGAGATGCCTTTAAGCTGTTTAATTTGTCTTACTGAATGTGTATTCATTTGTATTCATTATTATAAATAACGCTAAAATAGTTTTACCCAAAAAGTATACGATATATACAAGACTCCATTTTTACCTATTTCTTCAATTAGTTGTTATGGAAACTTGGGTGTTGTGTTGGGTTGTATTCGATAGCCATATACGCATAATTAAGCCAGTCAGTTCATGCATATTTTATGAACATGACATGCTTGTAGTACTGAAGTTACAGCGGACACCGATCAATGCATGGAATCAGCGCGATCTAACACAAGTCAAGGAAGACTTCGATGTGTTATCACACTGCATTATGTGATCATTTGGATCAAATATTTGTAGTTACTTTTGCCGACTGACCGTTCTTACTGTTCATGCTCATTTTGTTTAATTACTAATCACAAATTTTCTGATTTTTCTTTTTTTGTTTCTAATTTAGGTATACGTTGCAATTCTTGTAGGACTTTGTCGTATATCCCTATTGGTGATTCTTCCATATATATCCATCTCTGTCTCTGTCTGTCTGTCTGTCTGTCTGTCTGTCTGTCTGTCTGTCTGTCTGTCTGTCTGTCTGTCTCCATCTCTGTCTCTGTCTGTCTGTCTGTCTGTCTCTCTCTCTCTCTCTCTCTCTCTCTCTCTCTCTCTCTCTCTCTCTGTCTCTCTCTCTGTGCTTCTCTGTGCCTATGCCTCTCTGTCTGCCTCTTTCCTCTCTGTCTTATAGGACTGTCGTATATCCCTATTGATGATTCTTCCATATATATCCATCTCTGTCTCTCTCTCGCAGTCTCTCTCTCTCTGCCTATATCTCTCTGTCTGCCTCTCTCCTCCCTTTGTCCAAATCTCTCTCCTCTCTCTCTCATTCTCTGTCTGACTGTCTCTCTGTGTCTGTGTGTCTCTCTCTGTGTCTGTGTGTGTGTCTGTCTGTCTGTCTCTTTCTTTCTCCTTCTCTCTGTCGCCATGTTCACCCTTTCTGTCATAAAAGGTTTGCCATGTATATACTGTAGCCTATATATACTAATACCTTGTTGTAGACTAGGCCTAGGCCTACTTTATCAATGGGGAGCAGATACTAGGTTAAAAAACTTGTTGCTAAACCGTCTTGTCATTTTATAGCTTGTAAAACAGCAATACTGTGTACACGGATTTGACAATACAATATTTTTAAACTAAACTAGATTCTAATTGAAGCCGAAGTGATTTGACTCCACTGCGCCACCATAACTCACCTCATGTATAGCAAAATGGAACATGTAGAAATATACAAGAGTTGTTTCCCTTATTTCAGTTTTCGCTATGCTGAAATGAAACAGGTTTTAAAATGATGTGTTTTTGAAAGTTTGTAATGAATAATGGAGGAAGATTCACTAAAACAGTCGCTGGAAACATATAAACAGCAGGTAAGTGTGTGTTGCAGTTGGTGTCAGTTTGCATTCTAAACATTTAAACGGTTTCTCATGCTTTCTCACAACTCTTTCTCCTCACTCACCCCTTCTCTCTCTTCCCCCCCTCTCTCTCTTCTCTCTCTCCCTCGTCTCTGTCTGTCTCTCTTTCTTCCTCTCTCTGTGTCTCTCTCCCTCTCTGTCTGTCTCTCTGTTTGTCTCTCTGTCTGTCTCTCTTGCCCTCTCTCGCGCTCTCTCTCGCCCCCTCTCTCTCCCTCTCTCTCTCTCCCTCTTAGTCTGTATTTCCCCCTCATCCTTTTTTTGTTTATTTCACAAGAAAAACAATTAAGCCCTTACTTCCACTGTGACCTTAGTCCACTTTTTAATGGTGACCTTTCCCTGAAAATTTTCAGTAATCTGCCATGCTAAGGCCCATATTCACCAACCATTCTTAAGCCTAAATGATCCCTTAAGCCCAATTCAGAGTTTTCATACCAATAAAAATAAGCTTATTTATGAAGTTTCAGTGTGATTTTAGGCTGAAAGTAGCAAAGTTAAAGTGTCATGCAAAAATACAGACATGTCGCTAAATACATAATGAAGATATTATAGATTGAAATCCATGACTTGTGCGATTCATGCTTAAGAATGGTTGGTGAAATACAGGCCTAAGAGTTACAGTCACTGATTTGTTAATGCTGTGATTGCTTAGTGTCTCAGAGCATGGGTTTGAGTCCTGGTCATTTAAAAAACAGATACTCTAGAATCAGAGATTAACATGAAAATGGTTTGAGGTCACTTAATCTCTCAACTCTGGGATACAGAATTTAATCATTATGTTTTCTGCACTATTTATATTTAAGATTTATAGCTGTTCCTGACAATGCACCTGCTTGTTATAATATTTAAATATTGATACATGTAAACAAGTGTAAAGCAATGCAAGATAGACATAGTCATCATATTTTTCAGCTCCAGCATGTTGAGCTTGCTATCCAAGCTGCAGGTTCATCGGATGACTTGAACCAGTTAAAGTCTGACCTAGTCGAGCTCATTGAACTTACAGAAGGTAGGAAACAAGGCCAGCCATAATGCAGTTCATAATTACAGTTATTCATTAAGTGCACAAAAAGTATAAGAGTCAGGGATTTAACAGTTTATACTAAAAAGAAACATTTTAATTTGAACTATTAGATGGTAGGAAAATAATCTACAACTTTTTCCAGTGAAGATAATTTTTTAAGCTTGTTTAAGTTATGTTTAAAACTTGGATTAATACAAATCAAAACTAGGATTACTATAATGGACCCTTGCCTTTATACAGTGTGTGTTCGCCATATGCCTAAGGGTGAAAGGCAAGGGTAAACAAATCCATTCATTTGTATATGCAGAGTTACCTGGCTTGTCAAGGTCTTTTATAGTTAAGTCCCCTTTACACTGGAAAGTTCTTGTTTGGATAGAGACCCTGAACATTATCAGTTTAATTCATAAATCATTATCATTATAAGTTTCTACCATGGAAATACTTTTATAAAAGGTTTTTGGGTTAAATTTATTTTCCTTTCACTTCAGTTTTATGTAATAGGAAGTTGTTAATTTGTACCACATTCTGTGTTTATCTTACACATGGCATAAAAATACATATTGGGTTGTGGAGAATCTTCAGATTTACTTTTGCGGCCATATTCACAAAGATTCTTTGTTATTTGTTCCGGCTTAAACTTAGACATTTCCTTAAATCTTGACATTTTGATTTTGATATAAAAACATTCAATCATAAAACCATTTAGTCTTAAATATTTCTTTAAGTGACAAAAAAACCCCACACACCTAAGATTCTCTATTAATACAACCACAAGTCTTGTGAAGTTCTTAGTAAATTAATTAATTCTTAATTTGATGAATGCTCAATCATAGACTTCCCAGTAAATCTGAACTACCCAAACAGTCAAAGGAGATAATAACCAAACGGGATATTTTGTGTGTGTGTATATATAATACTGTTTATGCATAAGGGCCCCTACATGGAAACTTAACTTGTCATTACATGTATTATTATTTTACAATACATCTGTGTATAAGTGTATGCATTACTCTTATTTTTCTTAGCATTTTTTAGAAAAGTCTGGAGTTCTGTTCAATACTATATGAAAAGGCTTTCTAAACAGATAACTTAATTAGATTTTGTCAAAATATAATGATTATGTGATTTCATCAATCATCAGGAAGCTTGCTGTCATTGAAGAAGAGTCAGTTACTCAATCATCTTGAAGACACAGATCATGGAGGTCAAAGGTCAAATCCTGGTGGAACTCAGACAAGCAGTGAAATGGATGATGAGTATGCAGCCTTCCAGGTAATGGTTAACTGGCTTGTATTTCCCACCCGATTAATTATTAGAAAAAAAAAGTTGTTGTTGTTGACATTAGTGTATATGTTTGATCCCTTTTATTGTAGCTAGAGAACTTTTAGCATTATTAACACCATGCACCTTATTTCTTAAAAATATATTTGAACCTTTTACTTAACACAATTAAAACTTAACTGGAAAATAATGTTACCTTTAAGGTGATGACTAAAGAAGAGTCAACAGGTGTTTTTTTATTTCTTTGATTCTCAAACATACATACATCCTCAGGCTCTGCTAAGTGATGACATCACACCTACAGTAGACCAGTCTACCACTTCTGTGACCAATCAGATTCCAGAGGACCAGTCTAGGGACTCAGAACCTGGACTCTCCAGCACAACCAGTCTGTCCGAAGTTTACAAGGATCTCATTGGAACAAAGTGTCGGGCACCTTTCTCTCATCACTGGGGATCAAAGTCATACAGTAATGCTCTTATCTCAGGCATAGAGGCTGTTTCAGATCTCGAAATGCCAAAGGTGATTAAAATATCTGAAAATATCCACTTTTTAGTTGATATCATGTTTGCTGGAATAAATTTGAAGGTAAAAAAAATCATTTTTCATCTGCATATGCTTACAGTTATTAATATTGATGTCAGTAAATATTTTCTTCAGGAGATGATGCCTACTGGGGAGGCTGCAATAGATTCAAATATATCATACAGGTTTAGTTAAGTTTGCCTTAAGCTTTTTCTTAAATTGGAACTGGATACTAATTACTTAACCAAGGGGAAACATGAAAAGTTGGCCTCTTGATGATAAATAGTAGATCATGATATCAATCTACCCTTATGGCTGTGCAATGTTGTTCATGTGTATCTGTATTTCATGTTCCAAGATATTCAGGTCAAGCTGTTTATTAACTTCCATATTTATTCCACCAGGTGAGGGTGATGTTCAGTAACCCCACCCACTCCTCCATGTTGCCATGTAAATATTTCCTGGAGGGAAGTTGTCGTTTCTCAGAGGAGGATTGCAGGTAGATAGGTCTAGAACTCTTTCATTTATGTACATATAGGCTTGTTTGATTTTCCTGTCTGGAAATGCCACCCCAAAATGACAGAAGTGTAACAATTTATATAGACATCATATTATAGCTGATGACGATACGTTTTGAAAATTTGAAAAAAAATAGGCTATGTGAAAGTTACTTTTAAGCAGACATTTTCTCACTGACTGGCAAAGAGCATGTAGTTGATGTTGCAAGATGTGGGTGTTTGGAAGAGTTAAGCCATGTGGTTTAGAAAGACTAGGATGACTGTGTTAGAAAACTCTGGGATAATTGAACTTTACCGAGTCTTAAGCCATAGGACAGACTTAGGCAGACATGGTATCACTTGATACAGATCTAGCTTCTTAATCTGCATTCAGTGGATGCCAAGTACAGGACAGCATGGTGATCAGCTATAAAGAATAGTAAAACCAAGTAACTGACTCTGAATGGGTGATGATTACAAGTATTGTTTTATATCTAAAGGCATGGGTGCCAATTCGTTAAGTCTTTTATTTAAGGTTTTTTGTATCACGTTGGAACTGTATTACTGGAACTTAGTATTATCTCGGACACTAAATGGGTAATTATTACAAGTATTGATTCATATCTAAATGCATGGGTGCCAATTCATTAAAAGTATTTCATTCCCTCTTTTCAAAAGTAAAGTGACTTTACTCTCACTATTAAAAAAACTGCATTCTTATCTCCCTTGTGTGTAGATATTTGGTATATACTGGTAGTTACTGCTGAAAACTTAAGATATTTCCTCTTTGTAAACTTTTGAAAAACACTTTAGACAGAAGCATGTGCATAAAATGGAATCTTATTGAGAAATGAATTACTTAAAAAGCTTGATTGCTTTTTAAAAAAATAAGTAAATTAAAAATAAAATTTTTATTAAATCTAATATAAAGTACATAAAAATACCACAAGGGAGATAACTAAAACATTTTTTTCATTTCGCAAATGTGGAATATAAGGGAGTTTTTGCATCATGTTGGAACTGTATTGCTGTAAACTTAATATATATCTCTGACTCCAAATGATTAATGGTTATTAATATTGGTTCATAGCTGAAGGCCTCGAAGCCTATTCTTTAAAAGTCTTTCATTTAATTTTTTCATTTCATTTTTGGTATCACTTTAGAACTTTATTACACTCAACTTACCACTGCCTGGTACTGATGGTCTGTGTGTTGCAGGTATAGTCATGGATACCTGGTAGAGGTAGAAGATCTACAGGAGTATATGGAACCAGATTACAGGTATGTCTACCTGCTATACCTTTGTTACGTAAAACCACAATTATTAAGGCTTTTAACTTTCCGAGAGAATTAAAAAAAAATGTATAATTAAGCATGGGGTTGGTAAAAGTGATAGCCAGCCCTGCAATTTAGCCTGCAGTTTGCCAGCTTAATTATAGCCTTAGAGCTTAGGTTTTATCAATAATGGAACTTAGTATAGAGTTTATAATACAGACAATAGATTCTCGAATCATGTTTTCAAAACACTATTACCATGTTTTTTTTATCTCCACTTAGTTTTTATTATAATAAGCACTTATGTATGAACTACAGCATTTTGATTCTGATACAAAAGCAGCAGTTTATTTTGTCATCAACACAAAGAATCTAAGAGAAAAGTAACCTCACAGTGATAATTAATTAAAGAAAATATTTATGACTTCTTGTAATCTGATTAAAATCATATCCTGAAAACTGCTCCGCAATCATTTTGTAAGTTATGACTTTAGTGAGATTGAACTTCTTGTTAAGATGAAACAGTATTGTTTTGACTACAGCTTCATAGCCTTTATTTTAAAACTTTTTGTAAAACAATTCTTTCAGCCAGGTGAAAATGGAAAGTCATTGCCTGGCATGTTACCATGACGACCTCTGGTACCCAGCCACTGTAGTTGATCTTGATGATGATGTTGTCACGGTAACATTCGACTCATACAACGATGAGCCAATCAAACTGAGGCTAGAAGAAATACTTCCTCTAGGTAGGATCTATAATCCTGTGTATAGGGCTGGTGACTGATAGGCTCAGATTCCAGCCAAAATCAGGACATGGGACAAATCTTTCACATACATGTGAACTCTCCTACTTTTGGAGGGAGACTCTCTTTTTTAAGTTCAAAATGATCTGAAAATGACACATTTGACACATTTTTATAGAAATCTCCCTAATTGGAAACAGATAACTTTCTTTTTTATGAACATATCAAATCTCTTAATTTACAAGTGAAAATCTCCCACTTTGGCCTCAAAAAAAGTTCACACATGTGCTTTCCACATAACTTGAAAAGTTTTTTGATGTGTTTGGAATCATGATATATTTCAATTGTAAGTAATTCGGGGATTCTCGTGGCAGGTAGAATTGTTGACCTGTGACTCCCTTGTCCTTCTTGTGTCCTATCGATACATGTCTTTTGTCTTTTGCTGATTTAATCTTGATGGTATAATATTCATCACTAAATGCAGTTTCAGAACTATTTTTGCTGTATGAATAACATTTCAATCTCTCAAAGGTTGAAAGGGTTTTTTGAACACATTACTCTCTCCGTATTTTGAGTTCTTAAAGTATAATGGGAATGACATTTGTGAAACTTATTGAGTTGACACTCGATGGGTAGGTATCTGTTAGTATTCTTCTGTTAAATTAACAAGATGCTTGCTACACAGAATTTGAAAGTGACAAGCAAGTGATTGTTTAATAATCTTTTTGTTTCAAATACTATCTAACCTTGACAACCTTGCAATATTTATGTAAATTTGCATTTTAAACAAGTGTATAGCATTAAGTATAAATAAGGTTAACAAGCATTATTTAAAATGCTTATGTATGTCAATTTATTGGTGGGGGGGGGGGGAGGAATTTATTAATTTAAAATTAGTCCACAAATCTAGTTAACATCCAGATATGGGCAAGCTTCAACTTTGCATTGCTTTAAAAGCTTAATGTCTTTGCCAGATGGTTACCATGCAGTCATGTCATGCTTATGTTAAAGTCGGTATCCGACAGTGTGCCGATATCAAATACACATAACAATACCTGACCACTGTTTGGTGTATTTGTCCATAGCCTCAACAGAAACTCATACTTTAGTGTAAGCAAGGATGATATTTAACACAGCCTCAATTATAAGACAGTACAACTTGTGAAAAAAATCACTCTAAATGTTTTCTCTTTCCAACTCTGTAAATAAGCCTGATTGGGATTTCTGCTGAAACCAGACATCACTATCAAAGTGAATTACCCAGATACAACATGATCTCAAAAGTATATGGTAACATAGTTTTCTAAGTTGAAAAGTAGCTAACTGTGGAGCATGGCTCAGACAGGAAATACATGTTTGTAATGACATTCGGGGCGTTATGCTTCACTTTTCACGTAGATGCAGGACATCAATAAACATCATTCAACATTCAATATCTATTCAGCTACCAATAATTTAATAATTTATTTGGTTGTTTGGGTAAACTTTTTTTTGGTCCAAACTGTTGGATACCACCTTGAAATCGCCTTCTAAAGCTGACATACTTGAATAGAAGCTCCAGAGAACAACTTTTATTTACTCTTTGGCATTTCCTGCTCCAACTGCTCATACTCTGCCTGCTGTTTTTGTCTCCTATGGTTTCCATATGGGTCTAAATGGTAACTCCTGGTTCAATCATTTTCTAAGAATCATTGTCTCTATCGATATTACTATACTCATTTTAGGAGATGTTTTGACATTATGTTCTACTTACTGTCTTCCATTTCAAACAGTTCATATTGTGATCTCTTTCTCTTTGTTGATTTGTTGACCTTGTTGAATTATTTCTTTCATTTTCCATCAAGGTAGGATTAAAGTTGGTGTTGCATAGGATGTCAACAGATAAATAAGCAGAATGGAAGTTATCACTGCAACTATTTTTATATCCAAAGTCATCATAATTATAATCACAATAAAAAGTTATGGTGATGATGGTGATGAGAGTGATGATGGTGATGACAGTGATGATGGTGATGATAGTGATGATGGTGATGATGGTGATGATAGAGATGGTAGAGATGATGGTGGTGATAGTAATGACAGTGATGATGGGTGATGGGTGATGATAGTGATGATGGTGATGAGAGTGATGATGGTGATGATAGTAATGATGGTGATGATGGTGATGGTAGTGATGATGGTGATGATGGGTGATGATGGTAGTGATGATAGTGATGATGGGTAATGATGATGATGATAGTGATGGTAGTGATGATGGTGATGATAGTGATGATGGTGATGATAGTGATGATGGTGATGATGGGTGATGATGGTAGTGATGATAGTGACGATGGGTAATGATGGTGATGATAGTGATGATGGTGATGATGGTGATGATAGTAATGATAGTGATGATGGTAATGGTAGTAATGATGGTGATGATAGTGATGATGGGTGATGATGGTCAATATTACGACTATTATCAAAAGCCCGCTCAATGGACCCTTCCATTTACCTTGCTCTACCATTGTTAGGTTTATTACTGCTTTTCCAATTTATATATTGTTTTTATTCATTTTTTGCAGATAATGGTGAGGATGATGAGGCAGTTTCTAATGATTCAAACAAAGCCAAAGAAGGAAAACAGATTTATAGAGATAGTGAAGATGAGGAGGAAGATGAGGAGGAGGAGCTACCTGTGTTTCTGTGGAAACCATCCCCTGTGAACTTTGGTGACCTTGGCCAGTGGGAGGTTCATACCAAGGTGAGTGGTTATGTTGGTGATGGCACAAAAAGATAGTGACAGTCATGATGACAGTGATGAGGTCAGAGGGGGTGATGATTATGATGATGACAGTTAAATTCTTGACTGTGGTGATATTGTGATGGTTGTTTAATGGTGGTGTTTATTGATGATGTTAAATGATGTTTTTTTGTTGGTGCTGTTTATTGATAATGCTTATTTTTGGTGTTTATTGATGATATTTAATGATGATGTCTACAGATGATGTTTGTTGATGGTAGTTATTGATGATGTTTAATGGTGGTGTTTATTGGTGATATTTAATGGTGGTGTTTATTGATGATATTTAAAGATGATGTTTATTGGTTATGTTTATTGTTGATATTTAATGGTTATGGTTATTGATAATGTTGATTGTTGGTGTTAATTGGTTATGTTTATTTATGATGTTTAATGATGGTGTTTATTGATGACATTAAATGGTGATGTTTATTGATGATGTTAAATGGTGATGTTTAATTGTGGTGTTTTTTGATGATGTTTGTTAGTAGTGTTTATTGATGTTGTGTAATGATGATGTTTAATGGTGGTGTTTATTGATGATGTTTGTTAGTAGTGTTTATTGATGATGTGTAATGATGATGTTTAATGGTGGTGTTTATTGATGATGTTTGTTGATGTTTAATGGTGATGTATATTGATGATGTTTGTTGTTGGTGTTTATTGATGATGTTTGTTGTTGGTGTTTATTGATGATGTTTAATGATGGTGTTTATTGATGATGTTTAATGATGGTGTTTATTGATGATGTTTAATGGTGGTGTTTATTGATGATGTTTAATGGTGGTGTTTATTGATGATGCTTAATGATGGTGTTTACTGATGATGTTTAATGATGGTGTTTATTGATGATGTTTAATGATGGTGTTTATTGATGATGTTTAATGGTGGTGTTTATTGATGATGTTTAATGGTGAGTTCTAAAAGTATAATGGGAATGACTGTTGTGAAACTTATTGAGTTGACTTGCAATGGGTATGTATCTGTTAGTATTCTTCTGTTAAATGAACAAGATGCTTGCTACACAGAATTTGAAAGTGACAAGCAAGTGATTGTTTAATAATCTTTTTGTTTCAAATACTTTCAAGCCTTGACAACCTTGCAATATTTATGTAAATTGATGACGCTTGTTGATAATGTTTAATGGTGATGTTTAATGGTAATGTTTAATGGTGATGTTTATTGATGATGTTTAATGGATATGTTAATTGATGATGTTTAAGGGTGATTTTTATTGATAATGTTTATTGATAATGTTTATTGATGATGTTTAATGAAGCCTGTATTTCTATGTTTGTAGGGTATAGGCAGCAGACTACTGGCGCAGATGGGATACAAGGTCGGTGAGGGGCTGGGAAAGAATGGAGAGGGACGAATACAGCCGGTACCTATACAACTGTTACCTCAGGGTAAGTTTGGGTCTTATTTGACCACAGTTAATATTGTTATATAGGATTGTCTAGCATATGTTTTTTAACACACTTTCTGATATTTATTGGTTATGAGCTAAGAGTCATTCATATTTAACCTTAGGTTTATTAAATGTTTATTAAATGTTATAAACATTTCTTTGGCTTTGCATGAAGTAAAGATAAATGTCTTATAGTATGATTATTATTATTATATTGAATCCTTTCTTCTTTATGGGATCTGGCAGGACCAAAAAATGGTTGTGGCATAGCTCCCTTGCTATCGCTCAAGCAAATACTGGTTGGCCCGGTGTCAGGATAATATGGGTGGCTGTGGTATCATGCCAGGTGTTCACAGCATGCTATACACAGTGAAGGCAACACTATATTTGCCTCAAGTGGACACTGTCTCTAAATAACTGAAATACTGTAAATGGGACAATAAACCCAATAAACAATTTCTTCATTTACTGAAAGATAAAGAATTTGACCATACCTCATTTAAATCCATGCTTCCCTAGTTTCATTTTACCATTATTTTTGTTATTATTTTGTTTTTAATGTGGGTTTAACACTTTCACTGCCAGGCACCTAATTTCCAATGTTTACCTGTACTGCCAGGAACCATCACTCTCCAAGCATTTCAGTATACCATCCAATGAATCATTATATAACTTCTGAAGAATGTCTTCTGTTGAGTGTATTTTATATTTTCTGGACAAATTTTTATTGTTGATTTTTTTGCCGCTAATCAACTCAGCTTACTCAACTTTATTGAACTACCTTTCGTGACATCACCGTCCACCATTATGGAGAAAAAAATTGCACATGGAAAATATTACCACCCTCGCTTCGAAATTTCAACACAGAACATATCAGTGATATATTTTCTAATTTTAATCATGTATCTGTATAACAAAATATCATTGGTCAAATTAGATAAAATGTGACGTCAATCTAGTTCTGGGATATTGAACATGTTGGGGAATTCCCGAAATGGATTTACCCATCTTAAGGGCAGTATACATAACATTTTGTGCGGACAGGTCAACCCAGAAGTGAATGGGTTAAATCTCTAAAACATGGTGATGATATGAAAAGAAGGGGACATTCATGATGACATTGTCAAGGTTTTTATGATATGTAAAGAAGGGGACATTCATGATGATATTGTCAAGGTTTTTATGATATGTAAAGAAGGGGACATTCATGATGATATTGTCAAGGTTTTTATGATATGTAAAGAAGGGGACATTCATGATGACATTGTCAAGGTTTTTATGATATGTAAAGAAGGGGACATTCATGATGACATTGTCAAGGTTTTTATGATATGTAAAGAAGGGGACATTCATGATGACATTGTCAAGGTTTTGATGATATGTAAAGAAGGGGACATTCATGATGACATTGTCAAGGTTTTTATGATATGTAAAGAAGGGGACATTCATGATGACATTGTCAAGGTTTTGATGATATGTAAAGAAGGGGACATTCATGATGACATTGTCAAGGTTTTTATGATATGTAAAGAAGGGGACATTCATGATGACATTGTCAAGGTTTTTATGATATGTAAAGAAGGGGACATTCATGATGACATTGTCAAGGTTTTTATGATATGTAAAGAAGGGGACATTCATGATGACATTGTCAAGGTTTTTATGATATGTAAAGAAGGGGACATTCATGATGACATTGTCAAGGTTTTTATGATATGTAAAGAAGGGGACATTCATGATGACATTGTCAAGGTTTTTATGATATGTAAAGAAGGGGACATTCATGATGACATTGTCAAGGTTTTTATGATATGTAAAGAAGGGGACATTCATGATGACATTGTCAAGGTTTTGATGATATGTAAAGAAGGGGACATTCATGATGACATTGTCAAGGTTTTTATGATATGTAAAGAAGGGGACATTCATGATGACATTGTCAAGGTTTTTATGATATGTAAAGAAGGGGACATTCATGATGACATTGTCAAGGTTTTTATGATATGTAAAGAAGGGGACATTCATGATGACATTGTCAAGGTTTTTATGATATGTAAAGAAGGGGACATTCATGATGACATTGTCAAGGTTTTTATGATATGTAAAGAAGGGGACATTCATGATGACATTGTCAAGGTTTTTATGATATGTAAAGAAGGGGACATTCATGATGATATTGTCAAGGTTTTTATGATATGTAAAGAAGGGGACATTCATGATGATATTGTCAAGGTTTTGATGATATGTAAAGAAGGGGACATTCATGATGATATTGTCAAGGTTTTTATGATATGTAAAGAAGGGGACATTCATGATGATATTGTCAAGGTTTTTATGATATGTAAAGAAGGGGACATTCATGATGATATTGTCAAGGTTTTGATGATATGTAAAGAAGGGGACATTCATGATGATATTGTCAAGGTTTTTATGATATGTAAAGAAGGGGACATTCATGATGATATTGTCAAGGTTTTGATGATATGTAAAGAAGGGGACATTCATGATGATATTGTCAAGGTTTTTATGATATGTAAAGAA
This sequence comes from Sinonovacula constricta, assembly GCA_007844125.1. NCBI lineage: Eukaryota > Metazoa > Mollusca > Bivalvia > Cardiida > Solecurtidae > Sinonovacula > Sinonovacula constricta. The sequence goes on from CM017572.1 coordinate 37,735,656, forward strand.
GGGGACATTCATGATGATATTGTCAAGGTTTTTATGATATGTAAAGAAGGGGACATTCATGATGATATTGTCAAGGTTTTTATGATATGTAAAGAAGGGGACATTCATGATGACATTGTCAAGGTTTTTATGATATGTAAAGAAGGGGACATTCATGATGATATTGTCAAGGTTTTTATGATATGTAAAGAAGGGGACATTCATGATGATATTGTCAAGGTTTTTATGATATGTAAAGAAGGGGACATTCATGATGACATTGTCAAGGTTTTTATGATATGTAAAGAAGGGGACATTCATGATGATATTGTCAAGGTTTTTATGATATGTAAAGAAGGGGACATTCATGATGATATTGTCAAGGTTTTGATGATATGTAAAGAAGGGGACATTCATGATGATATTGTCAAGGTTTTTATGATATGTAAAGAAGGGGACATTCATGATGATATTGTCAAGGTTTTTATGATATGTAAAGAAGGGGACATTCATGATGATATTGTCAAGGTTTTGATGATATGTAAAGAAGGGGACATTCATGATGATATTGTCAAGGTTTTGATGATATGTAAAGAAGGGGACATTCATGATGACATTGTCAAGGTTTTTATGATATGTAAAGAAGGGGACATTCATGATGATATTGTCAAGGTTTTGATGATATGTAAAGTAGGGGACATTCATGATGATATTGTCAAGGTTTTGATGATATGTAAAGAAGGGGACATTCATGATGATATTGTCAAGGTTTTGATGATATGTAAAGAAGGGGACATTCATGATGATATTGTCAAGGTTTTGATGATATGTAAAGAAGGGGACATTCATGATGACATTGTCAAGGTTTTTATGATATGTAAAGAAGGGGACATTCATGATGATATTGTCAAGGTTTTGATGATATGTAAAGAAGGGGACATTCATGATGATATTGTCAAGGTTTTTATGATATGTAAAGAAGGGCACATTCATGATGATATTGTCAAGGTTATGGTTAAAGTAATGGAGTATATTCATCATCAGAATTTTTTATTTTGTAAATAATTAAAACATATAATAAAATCATTATAAAATGATAGCAATCACCAGTAAATAAATATTGTTAATGAAATGCTTAACTTCTAGAAGTAGGTGTTTTCAAAGCAGCTAATCACGTAAAGCAACTACATACCTAAAATGCCTAATATATAAAAAATATCATAATTGATACTTAAATCCCTTAACATTGTTCCCCAGTAGCTGCCACAAATTTTTAAAATTATTCACTTCTTTACCCTTTTGTTTCTTCTAGGCAAGTCACTTGATCGAATTATGCAGTTGAAGGAGATTGCAGGAGAGAAAGATTTATTTGATGCTATGAAGAAACAGGAGAAAAAGAAGAAGAAACAAGATGAAAAGATTGCCAAGGGATATGTACAGAAAGAGAAATCCAATGTTTTTGACTTCATAAACAAACGACTAGGAGGCAAGAAAGGTATTTGGTTTTCTGTTTTTGTGTGTTTGTTTCAGAATTTCAATGTATTTTGTTATATTATAGTTTGGGGATGTTTGTTAATCCTTCCACATTTTCTTGTGCTGATAACTCCTTCTTTATAATTAAATGGAATTTTGTCATCCCTGCCCTGGATGATTGACATTCATGTATAGATTGTGTTAAAGTAAGATAGCTGAGATTGCAGTGATTGTTTGGCAGTTATTGCCACCATGTGTTTTCGTAGCAAGTTTCTGTGCAGACATTTCCTCTATTGTTTTTTATTTATTCATACTGACAGTAATGATTGATATCAGTATGTAGATGTGCATTAAGGGGAAACTCAGATTGCCTTGTTTATTCCAGAGTTATTCCCTTTCATGATATCAGTATGTAGTTGTGCATTAAGGGGAAACTCAGATTGCCTTGTTTATTCCAGAGTTATTCCCTTTCATGATATCAGTATGTAGTTGTGCATTAAGGGGAAACTCAGATTGCCTTGTTTATTCCAGAGTTATTCCCTTTCATGATATCAGTATGTAGTTATGCATCAAGGGGAAACTCAGATTGCCTTGTTTATTCCAGAGTTATTCCCTTTCATGATATCAGTATGTAGTTATGCATCAAGGGGAAACTCAGATAGCCTTGTTTATTCCAGAGTTATTCCCTTTCATTTGTTATCTTTGCAAATTCTTGTGTCAGCATTGTTCTGTTATAAGCTATGGGCATGGCTTGACTTTGGGGCATTTAATGCTCAGGCCTGCCTTTGTGGCATTAACGCTCTGGCTTGTCTCTGGGGTTTAAATGCTCTGGCCTGTCTTTGTGGTCTTTATGCTGTGGCTTGTCTTTGGAGCATTTAATGTTTTATCTTGTCTTTGGGGCATTAAAAGCTCTGGCTTGTCTTTGGGCATTAAAAGCTCTGGCTTGTCTTTGGGGCATGAAAATCCTTGGCTTGTCTTTGGGGCATGAAAAGCTCTGGCTTGTCTTTGGGCATTAAAAGCTCTGGCTTGTCTTTGGGCATTAAAAGCTCTGGCTTGTCTTTGGGGCATGAAAAGCTCTGGCTTGTCTTTGGGCATTAAAAGCTCTGGCTTGTCTTTGGGCATTAAAAGCTCTGGCTTGTCTTTGGGGCATTTAATGCTGCAACTTGTCTTTAGGGCATTTATTGCTCTTACTTGTCTTTATGGCATTTAATGCTCTGACTTTTCACTCTTTGGTTACAACTTTTCTGTATCATGCTACATAGACATGGAATGAAACTTAAAGGCAGATAATGTATATGGTTTTTTATTCATATATTTCATACATTAGCAAGTTTATTTAAGCATCAAGACACACTTGTACATTTAAAATTCTTGTGTAAAGAAAATGTAAAATATGGCACAGAAAGATGTTTCTATTTTTCTAGCATGTACAAGAATAACTTCGGCAATAGCTGACACTATTTCTCTTCTACAAAGATGAAAACAAAATGGCACAATCTGTCCAAGTAATATGTCCCTCGAATCTCTTATGGCTTAAAATTAACAAAAGACATATTAAAGTTTTATAAGTATATCATACATGTGAACTCTCCTGCTTTTGGAGGGAGACTCCCACTTTTAAGGTTCAAAATTATCTGAAAATGAGGTGAGTTTTACACATTTTTAGAAATCTACTTAGAAACAGATAACTTCCAACTTTGTTTATAATAAAGAAAATAACTGATCTCCTACTTTACAAGTGAAAATCTCCTGCTTTAGCCTCAGAAAAAGTTCACATGAATGATATATGTATGCAGTTTGTGAATTAATGTAACATTTTATAGTAAAACATGTTTTTTCAATAAATATTGTGCTAAATAGTACAATACATTATAACCTTTATAAAAATTATATCACTATGTAGACAGACATGGACAAAGTATAAAAGTATGTGTTTAATTGTAGAAACTTTGCTCTCGAAGGCAAAATATACACAAGCAAGGCACAGGGTAAAGTTATATGCAGCAAATTTAATTAGGCTATAAACTGCATAAAGGCAATTTAAAATAAATAAAATATTTATATCAAAAGTAAAAAAACAGGATTATAAATGTACTCTTTTAAAGGTCTGTTATGTACAAGTGTTGCCTCCCCTTACTTAAGTGTTGACTTATGAAATGAAAACACTGCAAGTGCTGAGGTTGTCATGGCTTCAGTAACTGCAGGATGGAGATAAGTTTGACAAACCACCCCGTGATTTAGTTTGACAATCCACCCAGTGATAAAGTTTGACATACCACCCAGTAATAAAGTTTGACATACTACGCAGTGATGAAGTTTGTCATACTATGCAGTGATGAAGTTTGACATACTACGCAGTGATGAAGTTTGACATACTACGCAGTGATGAAGTTTGACATACCACCCAGTACCGGTAATAAAGTTTGACATGCCTCCCAGTAATAAAGTTTGACATACCACCCATTGATAAAGTTTGTCATACCACCCATTGATAAAGTTTGACATACCACCCAGTGATAATGTTTGACATACCACCCAGTGATAAAGTTTGATATACCACCTAGTGATGAAGTTTGACATACCACCCAGTGATGCAGTTTGACAAACCACCCAGTAATAAAGTTTGACATACCACCCAGTGATGAAGTTTGACATACCACCCAGTGATGAAGTTTGACATACCACCCAGTGATGAAGTTTCACAAACCACCCAGTGATGAAGTTTGACATACCACCCAGTGATGAAGTTTGCCAAACCACCCAGTGATGAAATTTCACAAACCACCCAGTAATGAAGTTTGACAAACCACCCAGTGACGAAGTTTGGCTCTATAATAGGTCAACAACTGTTATACTATGACTTTGTTAAATTATTTTTACTTTAAAAGTTGATTTAATGATGACAATATTCAACAATTGAAAACAACAACTAGTTACATATTCTGAATTATTTCTCTATAATACATTTTGTTACATTTTTTTTGTTATAGTAAAAATTCTTATACATATAAACATGTATATATGTATGTATTTATAAGACACAGCATATTTTTTATGTTATGCTACTATGTTATAGTTTTTGGTGTACTTATATTAATAAAATATATTATAATTTTATACCATAGATAAGAAAATCCACCTATTTATTATTCCCTAAATAGCTTTCAAACAACAAATCTTCTTCCTCTGTCCTATACCCAACCACTCGAAGAATAGTCAGGGTTCATCAAAGTATCACTCCCATTTCCTTTATGTTTAAGACAATGTGTATTACGAATTAAATCAATCATTCAAATTCATTTTTTAAATACAGGTCTTGATATTGTTATAACTATTTATTTTGCAGTTTTAACCATCTCTTTTTGTATTCTTACATCAATTTTGTATTCCAATTTAGAAGATAGAAGAAATTTAAAGGTGGTTTTTGACAATTTGCCTATATCAAATTCATGTAACAATTCCTTAACACTGCTTTGTAGAATTAGGGCATAATTTCTACATAAGCTCATTTTTTAGCTTAAGTGAAGATGGTTTTGAACACTGCCTACATTGTTAGATTGTACAAATTGCGATAAAACCACTTTAAAATTCAGTCATTTCAAATCTATAAAAAAGCACGATAGTGATCTCTGCTTAAAATATCAGAGCTGATTACCCGGATGATGATATAACGTAATCTCAAAAGCAATATATCACATGGTATTCCTAGTTAATAATAGCTATCTCTGCAGCATAACTCAGATAAATTCCTGTTTGTAATTCGAAATTGGGATTTATGTTTCACTGTTCACACTGATCTAGGGCCTCAAGGAGCAGCATTTTGCAAGATCTTTTCAGGTAACAATGACTTACTTGGTTATTTGAGAAAAAATAGTTTGGTCCAAAATGTTGGATACCACCTTTAATTCATATTAAGATGTAAGCATACAAAATCAAGTTTAAGTCAAGTTTACTTTTGTTTATTACACTTTTTATTATTGGAATTATGGCCCTTCCTTGTCATCTTCAGTCAAGTTTGTGTTCCTCCTCCTTTTGGAAGACTTAATTGATTTAATTCATACATAAAATGTAAAGTTTCTAATTTCAACATTAAGGTATAGTTAGAATTTGGTCACCTATCACCTAAATATAAGCACAGCCATGGCCCTATGAGATATTTGAAATAAAAAAGGCTCTTCCTCATTGAAGTTGTTAAAACCATCTAAAGTTAATTTTCCTAAGATGTCTGCAACATTTGACAAAGACAGATTCAAAGTGTATTAGATTTTTTTAAAGATATCTCCGACCATTACTCAGCAGATTACTACGCCAACTGTCATGGTCCACAGTACATGACGATTGCATGACCTTTGAGGAAATTACCCGTGAGGTCTCATGGTCAGTTTGTCAGTCAGGCAATAGGTCTCAGGTTAAACAAAAGTAATTTAGTTAGCAGGACAGAGACCTCTCGGAGAGCTGTTATATCCAAAGGGCATAAGATCTCCTAGAACTGTCCATAGAGATTGACCTTTCTGAGAGCTAGACTGTCCTAAGGTCAGAAGATATTCTAGAACTATCCACTGCCCATTGAGATTGACCTTTTTGAGAGTAGTATGTCGGAAGGTCAGAAGATATTCTAGAACTGTCTACTGTCCTTAGAGATTGACCTCTCTGAGAGCTAGTATGTCCAAAGGTCAGAAGATATTCTAGAACTGTCTACTGTCCTTAGAGATTGACCTCTCTGAGAGCTAGTATGTCCAAAGGTCAGAAGATATTCTAGAACTGTCTACTGTCCTTAGAGATTGACCTCTCTGAGAGCTAGTATGTCCGAAAGGTCAGAAGATATTCTACAACTGTCTACTGTCCATTGAGATTGACCTCTCTGAGAGCTAGTATGTCCAAAGGTCAGAAGATATTCTACAACTGTCCACTGTCTATAGAGATTGACCTTTCTGACAGCTAGACTGTCCGAAAGTCAGAAGATATTCTAGAATTGTCTACTGTCCAGAGAGATTGACCTCTCTGAGAGCTAGACTGTCCGAAAGTCAGAAGATATTCTAGAACTATCCACTGTCCATTGAGATTGACCTCTCTGAGAGATAGACTGTCCAAAAGTAAGGGGATTTTCTAGAACTGTCCACTGTCTATAAAGATTGACCTCTCTGAGAGTAGTATGTCCGAAGGTCAGAAGATATTCTAGAACTGTCCGCTGTCCATTGAGATTGACCTCTCTGAGAGCTAGTATGTCCGAAGGTCAGATGATATTCTAGAACTGTCCACTGTCCATCGAGATTGACCTCTCTGAGAGCTAGTATGTCCAAAGGTCAGAAGATATTCTAGAACTGTCCGCTGTCCATCGCGACTGACCTCTCTAAGAGTAGTATGTCCGAAGGTCAGGAGATATTCTAGAACTGTCCACTGTCCATTGAGATTGACCTCTCTGAGAGCTAGTATGTCCAAAGGTCAGAAGATATTCTAGAACTGTCCACTGTCCATCGCGATTGACCTCTCTAAGAGTAGTATGTTCGAAGGTCAGATGATATTCTAGAACTGTCCACTGTCCATCGAGATTGACCTCTCTGAGAGCTAGACTGTCCGAAAGTCAGGAGATATTCTAGAATTGTCCACTGTCCATCGAGATTGACCTCTCTGAGAGCTTTGTCCTTGACCTTGTCCTCACATTCTCTCTCAGCCACTCCAGCCTTGCCTCAGACAAACCTGACTCCACATGGTTGGTCATGTCTAAACCCTGTGTGCTTATGTTAGCCTTCTCTAGTATAGACAGAGCACTGAGTCGTCTTCTGGACAGGTCGCTGATGGCGGCAGATGGAGCTGATAACCTCCTCAGCCAGTCACGTTGGTCAGCCATTCGGGAGAATCTTGATGATTCTGACAGCCGTTGTATTGCTGAACTGACAGGACCTGACTCGCTGGAGGAGTGACTGCTTTCTGAAGAATCTGTGTGCCTTTCAAGATCCCCTTGCATCTGCACACTTTCTTCAAAATGGACTCGCTCATGGTTGTGTGACTGTGAATGGGAGTCTGACTGAGAGACATCTTCACTGTGGGCCTCCATCTTTCTAGCAAGAAACGAGCTGTAGGAGGTTCCCGTATCAAATGACATGGATTTCAGGGGCCTGCGTCGGGTTTTCTGTGGACTGGATGATTCAAAACGTTTAGCAAAGCGAACACCATGGTCTTCATGTATTTTTGGTGTATAGTGGGAATGGATTTCTGACTCCTCACTGTTGTGAGGAAATAGCAATGGTGATGCTCTGACTTGCATTTCATCATGATCATGGATTTCTGAAATGTCTAGCTGGTTGTTGGCTTGATGTGACATTGGAACATGCTGTAGTTTGCTTTTATGTGGATCCCAGACTGTTGTTTCTTCAGTAATCTCAGACAAAGTCCCAAACATCATTTCTAATGCTTCTTGCAGATCCATGGTTGGAGAGTCAAATGTAAACATATTTCGTGTTAATGTCAAATCAGTTTTTGTTAATTTACTTTCTCTACTATCTACCATATCAGTATAATGCTCCAACTCCTGTTTGTTTCCAAACTCTGCAAGCAGCTTTACAAAATCAACAAAAGTCATTCCGCTTTTGAGAATCTTATGTAACTGTGTCTTCACCCTGAAACATTCATCTTTCATCTTAGTTTCCTGGTTATTATCATCTAGCTTGGCTAGTAGGCGTAGTTCAATGTTTTTCACCATGTTCTGGATTGTCTGGGACCGATGTTTGATCCTCTGCTTGACCTGATCCTTCTCTTGCTGCCACTGGTCCAAATCCTGGTTCACCTGGTCGATGGTGTATACAATCTTGAGAGACCGGTCCTGGGCGTCTGCTATCTGGACCTGTAGTTCTTGCCGAGCCTTCACAGTGTCAAACCCATGTACCTGGAAAATAAGTTAAATGCTTTATCATGAATTTGCTGAATGTCTCCATCTTTTACCGGTCGCAATAGCTCAAGTGGTAGAGCATCTGCTTGTGGATCGGGAGGTCAAGGGTTTAAACCCTGGCCGGGTCAAACCATTGACTTTAAAGTTGGTAGTAGTAGCTTCCCTCCTAACGCTCGGGGCTAAGGGGACAACATTAAGCCTGACTCGTTGGTGTCAGTGTAATGGACCAGCCGGGTTCAGTCCCTGGGCACCTCATAAGTGCCCCTGTGCTAAAATGATAGAAATGTCGCTGCTAAGTATCGGCAAAAATGCCAGCAAATCCCATCTTTGTACACCTGTGGCTGTGCAGTATGTTTGATTGGTGTGCTATCCAGATATTTTTCTGCAGATCTTCCCCAGAAGCAGTGGCCAGAAAAAAACGAAACAAACATAGCTATCACTGTAAATTCATTAGAAATCACCACTGTCTTGGTCTTACTACCTTACAACCATGCCCTGTTGTTGATACCTATCCAGCAGGTGGGTCTATAATAAACCATTTTGTAATGAATAACTGGAACTTTTACTAAACCTGGCCACATTTTGTGCAAGTGAAGATGGTTACTAAACTTTACAGTTAAAAGAAGAACTTAAGCCTCAGTTACCTCACTCAGCTCAGATGTTCCGTGTGCTATGACAAGACTGGCAGTGTCTGCAATCTTCTGCATGTTAGCTGTGATCAAAGGGCACTGTTGTTCTGACTGGGTGAGAGCTTGTCTTTGCATCTCCATTACCTCCCGACCTGCAACCACCACCGTTGCGTCTCTCTGGGCTTGTTGAACTGATCTAGAGACATGGAAATGTAGTAATGAGGAGTTGATGAGGGATGAAACATTTTATTTATGAATACACATAGAAACATGTTATTTATGTGCTTGTCCATCTCCTCCAGGATATTTGAAAATTGAAAAAAGTTATTTAGTTCTCTCACTCGGGGGGTAATAAGGTTGTGTTGTTTTTTCATATACTTACTTTAAAAAATATTCTCATTGTTATTATTTATTAGCTCATTCTTACGATAATGTTCTTTCAATTTCACTCATTGCTTCTGTTTTCCCACCAGAAATGATTTATTGGCGTGTTACAGTCTAAAGTGTTCTTAATAGTATTCTGAAGGAAAAAAGTTTTTCACGACTTTGGTTTTCGTCTATAAATCAATGTGACTAAAACGTTCCCGAATTGACCAATTGTGCCCATCCATTGACAACATGATTTCCCCCTTTTTTTAAACTACACCATTATGTAAGTGTGAAATGTAACTTTCACGAAATTCCCATGCAGTATGTGAACACCGAAACGGACAATCATCCGATGGTCACAAAGTTCCCAAGGAGTCAATCCTCTCTGAACTTGCTAAACTTGTTTCCTTCAGTATATTAACAAGTGGAAAATGTTATAATATTGCTACAGCAGCTATTGCGACTCTCTTCACACAGATTACATATAGAGGCAGAACGTGGACACAATCCCTTTCCTACACCATTTCATGAAAGAGTACTGTATTTTCTCACTTATAAGATGGGGATTTTTCCTCAAAATTTCAAGTTCAAAGTGTGGGGTCTAGTGACCTGGCAAAAACATTTTCACATTGTTTTAGGGTGAAAACATACCCCATAAACTTGTAAGCGGTTATGCAATGAGCTGACATACTGTCACTTTTGACCTCAGATAATTTACCTTAAGTGAACTTTGAATTCTGTTGGTCAGTGTTAACTGTCTTACATACATTGCCCTTTGTTATGCATGAAACATGGCTTATAATCCATCAATAAACACTGAAATAAACTTTTAACTTCAGTCTGCAGATACACCAAGCTGTAATTTACTTGGTGTTTCTGTGTAGATTTGCCTCATTACACAGGGCAAGTTGACTGACTCAGGTATTCTGAATTACAAAAATTACGAAAACAGCATTGCAGTAAACAAATTAAGCTGCCTATATATACCACATACACAGCCATAGAATACTACATCGTATCTTTTTCTTTTTCATAACTACACATTTTGTTTTTAAAACTCCTTTTTGTAAAGAAAATAATTATAATACCAAGATGAAATTAGTGTGCCTGTATAAAGTAAATATGTGTGTTTGATTAAAAGTCTTTCTCTTTCATCAAACTGTCAGAATATTTAGAATCGGAATTAAATATTATCTTTACTACATGAACATAGTTTTTTTGTTTGTTCATATAAACAACAGTTAAGGAGAACACTTTTTACACAAGCAAAAAATATGATTAGATGTTTGGTCATAAAAGGAAATCTTTTTTTTCTTAATACATCATATGCATTTTACATTATTTTTCTTTTCAGATTGCACATGTCAATTATTTTAACTTTTATTATTATGTTTAACTACAAGCAATATATTTTTATTATGTTTTACTACAATCAATATATTTTTATTATGTTTTACTACAAACAATATGATTTTATTATGTTTAACTACAATCAATATATTTTTATTATGTTTTACTACAAACAATATGAAATAATTATGTTTAACTACAAACATTATGATTATGCCATTGACCACTTTCTTTTTTTGTTAATATAACTTGTGTACTGATGGACCAGTGGCTTCAGTTTATTTTATTAAAAATGACATCAAAAATGGTATTCTAAATACATCACACAGCTTGTATTCTAAATACATCACAGCTTGTATTCTAAATACATCATACATCTTGTAGTCTAAATACATCACAAAACTTATATTCTAAATACATCATACAACTTGTATTCTAAATACATCATACAACTTGATTTCTAAATACATCACAACTTGTATTCTAAATACATCACACAACTTGTATTCTAAATACATAATACATCTTGTATTCTAAATACATCACAAAACTTATATTCTAAATACATCAAACAACTTGTATTCTAAATACATCATACAACTTGATTTCTAAATACATCACAACTTGTATTCTAAATACATCATACATCTTGTATTCTAAATACATCTAAATACATCATACAACTTGATTTCTAAATACATCACAACTTGTATTCTAAATACATCATACATCTTGTATTCTAAATACATCACACAACTTGTATTCTAAATACATCATACAACTTGTTTCTAAATTAAATCATTTTGTTATAATTTGGTTTCATCTTTTATCCACTATCTTGCAAAGGCTTTAGATAATTGTTAACGTAATGAAATAAATTTAAATTTTATAAATTACACATACTTTGTAATGAGTGTATTCTTGGGCAAGTCTGACAACTCTCCTGATGCTGGAAGGGGTGCCACTTCCTGACATAGAGGGCAGCACATGTCTGATGCAGATGGACATTCAGACTCGACCACGTGTGAATGGAGACACGCCAAGCAGAAACTGTGCAGGCACGGCAACAAACGAGGATCTTCATACAGACGGTTACATAGCTTACACCTCAAAATGTCAAACTGTTGGTGATTGGCCAGTCTTGGGTCGGCCATCTTGGATCCTGGGGGAGAGAAAATAGAAAGATATAATGGTTGATGTATATGTTGGTGCAAAATCTGTGGCAGTAAATTAAATGGGATTGACAGATTGGTCTTGTGAAATTATCTATTTGGAAAAAAATGGACAGTGTACAAGATTGAAACATAAAAAGGATGATCATAGCCACAGATGGTTAGGGAGACATACATGTAAATAGCCAGGCACAAACTCACAAAGACAGACAAGCAAGCAGATAAATTCAAAAACTGTCTATTTTATCTCCAGACAGGATAACAGATAGAATGCCAGGCAAATAGTTTTTGGAGAATTGCACCAAAGATGTCAGACTTCATATCAACCCACCAAGCTAAAATGGCTATTGATAACATCACTTGGCCTATTTGTTTTCTGACACTGACTGGTGGTTGTTTGATCTCAGAGTCTGGCTGTTGTGTTGTATATCTCATCCCCTCTAACCTCATATCTCCATTTCACATGGTATCATTGGGGCTTTGTGGGATGAGTAAATTTTGAGCCATTAAGCTGTCTGAACAGGCTCTGCACTCTTTGCTGCAAACTGTCTATTTAAGGGACTAGTTACCTTAGCAACATGTTTGTAGCATATAACCACGACATTGGATGTGTTATTTAAAGAATCAGCATGTAGTTGGTGATGGGATTAAACAGGATAAAATTATTTCTGATTGTATAACATTGGCTTATACAGCATTATTCTATTTTGTATGTAACATTGGTTCCTTATAATGTTGCTCTTGTTGTTGCATAATTTCATGTGACAGCAGAGCATAATTCCATCAGATTTACTAACAAAGCATAATTCCAACTTGGAATTGCTAATACAGCCTAATTATGTCTAATGATAGAAGCTTAGTTCTGTATGTGATCGTCTCCAATGGCATCATTACATCTAACTTTAGGTGACATCACAGAGTTGTGGCCAATCAATATAAACGAAATATCAATCATGCAAAGTTTATGCTTCATGGGGCATGATTGTGGTTGACAGCCTCACTTTATTGCAGATGTGGTGCTAAAATGATGTATGTTCAATCCATTCATGTAAAGAGTTCCAGTAGTATTGCTTCAGTGCTTCAGGCCCATTCTGCGCAGCAACCTGTAGCTTCACAAAAAAAGGTGTCATCACACATTTTAATCCCATTCTAGCACAGGCCTTTGGAACTTTATTTCCAGGGCATTCTAAATGAAGTTGAAATGCTTGCAGTTTTAGAAACTGGTTCACAGCAATATTGATTTCACTTTAAAGATATTGATTTTAAAATACCGCAAGGCAGCACTGCATTATGAAGAAACAGTAGTTGAAGGTTAAAATAATGGAGACAGATGAAGATGGAAGTAAATTGGCTAATAAAAAGCAGATGATGAAGCACTTAACTCCTGTTACATGTGTATGCTGCAAATAACAAAAATTTTGTATAGTTTATTGAATGGAAGCATTGTTTGTTATACTACTACATTGGTAAATAACCTTTAAAAGTAACTAAACCAAGGGTTGTCTGTCATATTGCTACATTGGTAAATAACCTTTACAAGTAACTACACCAAGGGTTGTCTGTCATATTGCTACATTAGTAAATAACCTTTACAAGTAACTAAACCAAGGGTTGTCTGTCATATTGCTACATTGCTAAATAACCTTACAAGTAACTACACCAAGTGTTGTCTGTTATACTACTACATTGGTAAATAACCCTTACAAGTAACTAAACCAAGGGTTGTCTGTCATATTGCTACATTGGTAAATAACCTTACAAGTAACTACACCAAGGGTTGTCTGTTATAATGCTACATTGGTAAATAACCTTTACAAGTAACTACACCAAGGGTTGTCTGTTATATTGCTACATTGGTAAATAACCTTTACAAGTAACTACACCAAGTGTTGTCTGTTATACTGCTACATTGGTAAATAACCTTTACAAGTAACTACACCAAGGGTTGTCTGTTGTACTGCTACATTGGTAAATAACCTTTACAAGTAACTACACCAAGGGTTGTCTGTCATATTGCTACATTGGTAAATAACCTTTACAAGTAACTACACCAAGGGTTGTCATAATGCTACATTGGTAAATAACCTTTACAAGTAACTACACCAAGGGTTGTCTGTTATAATGCTACATTGGTAAATAACCTTTACAAGTAACTACACCAAGTGTTGTCTGTTATACTGCTACATTGGTAAATAACCTTTACAAGTAACTACACCAAGGGTTGTCTGTCATATTGCTACATTGGTAAATAACCTTACAAGTAACTACACCAATGGTTGTCTGTTGTACTGCTACATTGGTAAATAACCTTTACAAGTAACTACACCAAGGGTTGTCTGTCATATTGCTACATTGGTAAATAACCTTTACAAGTAACTACACCAAGTGTTGTCTGTTATACTGCTACATTGGTAAATAACCTTTACAAGTAACTACACCAAGGGTTGTCTGTCATATTGCTACATTGGTAAATAACCTTACAAGTAACTACACCAATGGTTGTCTGTTGTACTGCTACATTGGTAAATAACCTTTACAAGTAACTACACCAAGGGTTGTCTGTCATATTGCTACATTGGTAAATAACCTTTACAAGTAACTACACCAAGTGTTGTCTGTTATACTGCTACATTGGTAAATAACCTTTACAAGTAACTACACCAAGGGTTGTCTGTCATATTGCTACATTGGTAAATAACCTTTACAAGTAACTACACCAAGGGTTGTCTGTCATATTGCTACAGTGGTAAAAAACCTTACAAGTAACTACACCAAGGGTTGTCTGTTATAACGCTACATTGGTAAATAACCATAACAAGTAACTTTACCAAGTGTTGTCTGTTATATTGCTACATTGGTAAATAACCTTTACAAGTAACCACTTTAAGTGTTGTCTGGTATATTGCTACATTGGTAAATAACCTTTACAAGTAACTACACCAAGGGTTGTCTGTTATACTGCTACATTAGTCAATAAACATAACAAGTAACTACACCAAGGGTTGTCTGTTATATTGCTACATTGGTAAATAACCTTTACAAGTAACCACTTTAAGTGTTGTCTGGTATATCGCTACATTGGTAAATAACCTTTACAAGTAACTACACCAAGGGTTGTCTGGTATATTGCTACATTGGTAAATAACCTTTACAAGTAACTACACCTAGGGTTGTCTGTTATATTGCTACATTGGTAAATAACCTTTACAAGTAACTACACCAAGTGTTGTCTGTAATACTGCTACATTGGTAAATAACCTTTACAAGTAACTACACCAAGGGTTGTCTGTCATATTGCTACATTGGTAAATAACCTTTACAAGTAACTACACCAAGGGTTGTCTGTCATATTGCTACAGTGGTAAAAAACCTTACAAGTAACTACACCAAGGGTTGTCTGTTATAATGCTACATTGGTAAATAACCTTTACAAGTAACTTTACCAAGTGTTGTCTGGTATATTGCTACATTGGTAAATAACCTTTACAAGTAACTACACCAAGGGTTGTCTGTCATATTGCTACATTGGTAAATAACCTTACAAGTAACTACACCAATGGTTGTCTGTTGTACTGCTACATTGGTAAATAACCTTTACAAGTAACTACACCAAGGGTTGTCTGGTATATTGCTACATTGGTAAATAACCTTTACAAGTAACTACACCAAGGGTTGTCTGGTATATTGCTACATTGGTAAATAACCTTTACAAGTAACTACACCTAGGGTTGTCTGTTATATTGCTACATTGGTAAATAACCTTTACAAGTAACTACACCAAGGGTTGTCTGTTATAATGTTACATTGGTAAATAACCATAACAAGTAACTACACCAAGGGTTGTCTGTTATATTGCTACATTGGTAAATAACCTTTACAAGTAACTACACCAAGTGTTGTCTGTTATACTGCTACATTGGTAAATAACCTTACAAGTAACTACACCAAGGGTTGTCTGTTATATTGCTACATTGGTAAATAACCTTTACAAGTAACCACTTTAAGTGTTGTCTGGTATATTGCTACATTGGTAAATAACCTTTACAAGTAACTACACCAAGGGTTGTCTGTTATATTGCTACATTGGTAAATAACCTTTACAAGTAGCTACACCAAGGGTTGTCTGTTATATTGCTACATTGGTAAATAACCTTTACAAGAAACTACACCAAGGGTTGTCTGTTATATTGCTACATTGGTAAATAACCTTTACAAGTAACTACACCAAGTGTTGTCTGTTATATTGCTACATTGGTAAATAACCTTTGCAAGTAACTACACCTAGGGTTGTCTGTTATATTGCTACATTGGTAAATAACCTTTACAAGTAACTACACCAAGGTTTGTCTGTTATATTGCTACATTGGTAAATAACCTTTCAAGTAACTACACCTAGGGTTGTCTGTTATATTGCTACATTGGTAAATAACCTTTACAAGTATCTACACCTAGGGTTGTCTGTTATATTGCTACATTGGTAAATAACCTTTTCAAGTAACTACACCTAGGGTTGTCTGTTATATTGCTACATTGGTAAATAACCTTTACAAGTAGCTACACCAAGGTTTGTCTGTCATATTGCAACATTGGTAAATAACCTTTACAAGTAACTACACCAAGGGTTGTCTGTCATACTGCTACATTGCTAAATAACCTTACAGGTAACTACACCTAGGGTTGTCTGTTATAATGCTACATTGATTAATAACCTTTACAAGTAACTACACCTAGAATTGTCTGTTATATTGCTACATTGGTAAATAACCTTTTCAAGTAACTACACCAAGGTTTGTCTGTTATATTGCTACATTGGTAAATAACCGTACAAGTAACTACACCAAGGGTTGTCTGTTATAATGCTACATTGGTAAATAACCTTTACAAGTAACAACACCAAGTTGTCTATTATATTGCTACATTGGTAAATAACCTTTACATGTACCAGTAACTACTCTATGGTTGTCTGTTATACTGTTACATGAGTAAATAGCCTTACATGTAACTACACTCAGGGTTTTCTGTTATACTTCTACATTGGTAAATAAGCTTACAAGTAACTAATGTTAGTTTTTTGCTGAGAACTTCCCACATGCAACAGTAATCTATTATATTCCTGGAGACATTTACAGCAAGTGTTGCTGATCCTCACTCGACTAACCAGTTTGTACATAGTAGGTTATTTATCATTATAATTATCATAATTATAACCCCCGACTTATGGTTACTGTAATGGAATCATGTTGTAATGTCAATCAGTCAATCAATTGCTGCATACAATGCCATCAGGAATTCATTTGATGTTGATATTTAAAGCAGTGATATTGAAATATGGTCATCGATATTGGCAAGTTCCGAGACTGAATTAGATTCAATCAATATTAATCAGATTTTACAGGTTGTAGAATGTAGATGGGATTTAGATGGCTACTGTTCCATGCTTACCTGGTACAGGTAGCTGAGCCAATATCTTGCTACATTTATAAAGATATTTGATAACAATTCCAATCACAAAAGAACCATTTGACAAATTGCTAGACCCAGAAGCAGATACATCATTAGACCTGATCAGACAGTGGGAAGCTTGACTATCCAGATCTACACTATATACCTAGGCTTGATCAATTCTTGTTTCCATTTCTTGAACCTAAATATAAGCAGCATATATGGACTTTAATTAGTCAAATGTTATATATAAATCCATTAATTATCAGATATAAAGATAAAAGGCATTTTAAAGCTTAAGTAATTTTTTTTAAGAAAGTAATAAATTAGTTCCCTTGTTTCTGTAGTATGTTTATAAATGGGGTCTTTATTTCAGAATAAACATTGTCTCAATTTAAAACAAAGTGAAAAAAAAAAGCTAGGTAATAGGTTCCTTTTGAAAGACATTTCCACAGAGAAATGTGTCTTAAGACATTAACAACCCCTGTTAATAAAGCTGTAAAAGGGACACCTGTGGCTTGTGGTAGAGTCGCTGATTTGTAATTCCTCTGACTGCTTAGCCTCTCATCGTATGGGTTCGAGTCACTTTCGGGGCAGAGGACTTAATGTGAGAAGGTCTTCCAGCTGACTTGTGGTGCGCCGGTGGTTCTACCCAGACATATGTCTGGGTTCTTCTTCCATCAAAAAGCTTGTTGTTGTTATAATGATCATAAATGGTCGCTGCAATGTATGTCAAAAACAAAAACACATCAAAGCTATAAAAGGTTTATAAATTGGGGTTGGGGGGTGAGTGGGGGTGTAATACAAGCATTACAAATAAAGACCAGTCTCCTTTAGATGTTATGCATAACTATACAGTCAAACACAAACAGGTAATGTCTGTTATACATTGCAAATAAATAAACAATTTTGCCATCTGAGTTGAATGTATTTACATTTTCTTTCAAGTTATTCATAGATGAACAATATATCTTGTAGAATGGACAATATATATTCTAATTTAAGAAATCCGTATTCACCATATATCTGAGTGAGTGATATTAAAATTCACATGCAGACTCCATTTTGTCACTTAAGTTTACAAATAAACCAAAAGAACTGCAGTTAACTTGAGCAAATCAATGTATATTTTTAAAGTGCAACTTGGGAAGCAAGGTTTATAAAATTTTATGCCAGGCATGTGTAGGGACAGGTGTATGTGGACTTTTTGCCGCTATCAAGGTTTCAAGGTTTTAAGCTTAATTCTGAACCTAATGGGGCACTGTTGCAGAGAGGTAGTGTCATTTGTCATGGGGTTGTCCCCCACCAATAATAACTGCTGGTTCTTCCCAGACATTTGTCATGGGGTTGTCCTCCCACCAATAATAACTGCTGGTTCTTCCCAGACATTTGTCATGGGGTTGTCCTCCCACCAATAATAACTGCTGGTTCTTCCCAGACATTTGTCATGGGGTTGTCCTCCACCAATAATAACTGCTGGTTCTTCCCAGGCATTTGTCGTG
Organism: Sinonovacula constricta; assembly: GCA_007844125.1. Classification (NCBI taxonomy): domain Eukaryota; kingdom Metazoa; phylum Mollusca; class Bivalvia; order Cardiida; family Solecurtidae; genus Sinonovacula; species Sinonovacula constricta. Next base: position 37,754,458 of record CM017572.1, read on the forward strand.
GGGTTGTCCTCCCACCAATAATAACTGCTGGTTCTTCCCAGACATTTGTCATGGGGTTGTCCTCCCACCAATAATAACTGCTGGTTCTTCCCAGACATTTGTCATGGGGTTGTCCCCCACCAATAATAACTGCTGGTTTTTCCCAGACATTTGTCATGGGGTTGTCCCCCACCAATAATAACTGCTGGTTCTTCCCAGACATTTGTCATGGGGTTGTCCTCCACTAATAATAACTGCTGGTTCTTCCCAGACATTTGTTGTGGGGTTGTCCCCCACCAATAATAACTGCTGGTTCTTCCAGACGTTTGTTGTGGGGTTGTCCCCCACCAAATAAAGCTAAAAGTTGTAATATGGATATAATTGTGCCTCTGTACTTTAGAAACAAAAACTGCATAGTTTCACCCTAGCCCTACCCTATTACTGCAGGCATGTTCATTTTGATAATTTGGTGTTATTTTAAAACACATACACATTGAACAGAGTTATGTTTGTTGTTCCATTGGGTGTGAGGATGTGACTGATTGTTGTTTCCTGTTTATAGCATGATAGCACAGTAAAGACTAATTCACTCTCTGACATGCACAGCGACACAAGAGATTCACAAATGTCTGAAAAACACATTATGTGAAGATAGGGAGCAATTGTAGAACTTGCACTAGTGAAGTCTGATCGATTCACTGGTTTCAGTATTTCTATCAGAACCAAACATTCAAGGCAGACAGCCATTGGTTGAGGTTTTATATGTGAATGATCAATTATTTAAGTCCAGCCAGTTTTTATGAGATATTGCACATCAAGCTCCTGTCATGGAAGTGTTAAGCTTTTGTTACATATAAACCCCCATGTATGTGAAACATTTATCAAATGTGCACATAAATAGTTTACTGTACCTGGTCCAAACACCAAGCAAATTCCATTGTTGTAATGTTAAAGAAGAAATCCCTCAGAAAGGTTGCCTTAATGATTGCTTTTATTTACTCTTTTACAAGATTTAATTTTTAATTTTGTAACTATGCATGTTAAAGGTGGTATCTGACAGTTTGGACCAAAATACAAAATATATTTACTCAAATATCAAATAGCCAAATATGGAATTGTAACCTGAAAAGCTCTTGCAAAATGCTGCTCTTTGATGCCCTATATCAGTGTGAACAATGAAACATAAACCCACATTCCTCATTGCAAACATGTATTTCCTATCTGAGCCATGCTGCAGAGATAGTTATTTTTAACTAGGAAAACCATGTGACAACTCACTTTTGAGGTTATGTTATATTGTCATCTGGGTAATTCGCTCTAACGCTTGTATCTATTTTTAACTGAGACCACTATCGTGCTTATTTATAGAGTCATAGTGATTGAGCTTTTAGAATGTTTTTATCACAATTTGTACACTCTTACAAGGCAGAAAGTGTTAAAAACTATTTTTACTGATACAAAAATATGAGTTTATGCAGAAATTATGCCACAATCCCCCAAAGCAATGGTAAGGAATTGTCACATAAATTTGATGTATAGACAAAGTGTCAGATACCACCTTAAATGTGTCAATTCGTGTTTTTATTTATCCTTACTTATCCTTTATTTTTAATGATAAAAAGGACACAATTCAGCAAGTCAGTACGAAATGTGATGTTTGGGACCCCATAGATCCTGTCTGTGGACTGCTAAGGTCTAAGTTAGGGTCCTTTACTGAATATATATATATACATTTGGTATTTACTGAGATAATACCGCACTCAACATTTTCTGGATCTACGCCTGTCTCATTTTTGTAAGTTTTACATTTAACATGCAGTTAAACTTCCTGTGTCTAGTGCTTGTTCACATTTTGAAATAACATGTAAATCACATCGACCTTGTAATTACCTGTTACAAAGTTAACTGTACCTACCTTTGCACATAAAATCAACATTTAAGCAGGCAAGTTGCTCCCTCTACACAAAACCAAACTTACATAGGAGAAGGAAAAAACATTGCCGACAAATGTTCAAATTAATGTCGCCAAAACCATGAAATGATGCTATTTTGACACTGCAATTTCTCTCTTCCAGTCAAGGGATAATGGACATTACATCTGTATCATTTACACGCAGATGGCTGGATGCTGCAATGAAAGGCCTATATATTACATTAATGCACTGCATCAATTAACGTACAATTAAACCAACCAGTGTTTATATATGGCACGTATTACTTGCACATGTGCAGTTTGATTACAATCTAGGTAAAAAGTGTCTAATTCAGCTTGAAAAGCTTAATACTGCAAACCAGAAGATACATCAATCTATTGAAAAACAGTATAATAACATATAAATTATTAATCAGGGGTCATATTCTAAGCTATTTTTCATAATAGTTGATAAAAGTTTTAATTTTTATAGCAAAATTAAAATCACATAAAGGTTAGATCAACTTTGTCTTAGTCACATTAAAGCAAAGAAGCCATAATCTGTGATTAAGATAAAGTCTGGATGGCTGTGCGTACCCGTAAAGTTGGTCTCTAGCGGTTTGGACCAGGTTTTTTGTTCTTAAACATCTGTTTACATTATTTGTTACCTGAAAGATGCATTGAAATGCAGTTTATGTCCTTCATCTCTGTGATGCATGAAGCAGAACACCTAATCATTACAAGCACGTATGTCCTATTTGAGCCACACTGCAAATTAGGTATTACAAAACTAATAAAACAGCATGCCCACTTAATTTTTAAGTCACGTTATATCATAATACATGTAATATGTTCCCATGTCAGTATCTACGGTACTTTTACATCACGTTATATCATCATACATGTAATATGCTCCCATGTCAGTATCTACGGTACTTTTACATCACGTTATATCATCATACATGTAATATGCTCCCATGTCAGTATCTACGGTACTTTTAGATCACGTTATATCATCATACATGTAATATGCTCCCATGTCAGTATCTACGGTACTTTTACATCACGTTATATCATCATACATGTAATATGCTCCCATGTCAGTATCTACGGTACTTTTACATCACCTTATATCATCATACATGTAATATGCTCTCATGTCAGTATCTACGGTACTTTTACATCACGTTATATCATCATACATGTAATATGCTCCCATGTCAGTATCTATGGTACTTTTACATCACCTTATATCATCATACATGTAATATGTTCCCATGTCAGTATCAATGGTACTTTTCACATCACGTTATATCATCATACATGTAATATGCTCCCATGTCAGTATCTACGGTACTTTTAGATCACGTTATATCATCATCCATGTAATATGCTCCCATGTCAGTATCTACGGTACTTTTACATCACGTTATATCATCATACATGTAATATGCTCCCATGTCAGTATCTACGGTACTTTTACATCACGTTATATCATCATACATGTAATATGCTCCCATGTCAGTATCTATGGTACTTTTACATCACGTTATATCATCATACATGTAATATGTTCCCATGTCAGTATCTATGGTACTTTTACATCACGTTATATCATCATACATGTAATATGCTCCCATGTCAGTATCTACGGTACTTTTACATCACGTTATATCATCATACATGTAATATGCTCCCATGTCAGTATCTACGGTACTTTTAGATCACGTTATATCATCATACATGTAATATGTTCCCATGTCAGTATCTACGGTACTTTTACATCACGTTATATCATCATACATGTAATATGCTCCCATGTCAGTATCTACGGTACTTTTACATCACGTTATATCATCATACATGTAATATGCTCCCATGTCAGTATCTACGGTACTTTTAGATCACGTTATATCATCATACATGTAATATGCTCCCATGTCAGTATCTACGGTACTTTTACATCACGTTATATCATCATACATGTAATATGCTCCCATGTCAGTATCTACGGTACTTTTAGATCACGTTATATCATCATACATGTAATATGCTCCCATGTCAGTATCTACGGTACTTTTACATCACGTTATATCATCATACATGTAATATGCTCCCATGTCAGTATCTACGGTACTTTTACATCACGTTATATCATCATACATGTAATATGCTCTCATGTCAGTATCTACGGTACTTTTCACATCACGTTATATCATCATACATGTAATATGCTCCCATGTCAGTATCTACGGTACTTTTACATCACGTTATATCATCATGCATGTAATATGCTCCCATGTCAGTATCTATGGTACTTTTAGCAGAAATTCCTGTTGTGCTTATTGATAAATTTAGCAAATAAATACTTACAGTGATGTTTTCATGATTTGTAACATCCAATAACTGAGGCAGTGTTTAAAATACTCTTCATTTAGACTAAAGTTTATGCGGAAATCCCCCCAAACATGGATTAGGTTATATCCAATGTATTTGATGGGGTGGTGTAGGCAAACGGTCAGATACAACCTTTTAATAAACTAGTTATGATGATGATGAAAGTCATTATGATGATGTGTTTTTTGTTGTTTTTTTCAATTGTATCCAAAAAACCCTAAAGATAACAAAGGCCTAGAGACTTACGTACGTAACACAATTATATTCTCCCAGTTCCTACTTCATTATGTTTAAATTTCATGCTGAGGTTGTCGCATCTTGTTTCAAAAATTACTTTACTTTGCTAAATTCTGATATATTCAGACACATTTATTGGGGATACTATAAACATGTAGAATAGTAGTACAGATATTTTAACACAATATTTATTGGAGCTGTGTGACTTCACTGATTTTCATGGTGTCGCAATATTATAGACACTGTACGTAATATTAATTTCCATTATATATTTCTCAGCACTCCACAAATCATGTTTAAGCACTCCAGTTTTGCCAATTGACCGTTCCAAGCCAGTCACTGATGGTTTTTCTTTTTGTGTGTTATATCTAGTCTCTGTTTTTTTGTCACATTTACATTTACCCTGTTTACCTTTGTTAAGAGGTAGATTATATTTAAATGTCTGTGGTAATTCTTATAGGACTTTTCTTATTTTCCTATTCATATAGAGCTGATATTTACAATTATTTAGACTGAATATATTTAGTATAGATATATATATTGTTCCTATACAAAACTCTTCTAACAAAAACAGGTATCTAGTACATAAAAACAACAACAATTATATAATATAATTGTTAAGTTAAAAAATTGTCATAGTTGATTAAGACTTTAAAGATAACATGAACTTTTCATCAACTGGTACCCATATTTCTTGCTTGAACATTTTTTTATGGCTGCCCTACCCTTTGCATCAGCTACAGTAACATGTATCTCTTGATTGAACAATTCTATGACTGCCCTTCCCTCTGCATCAACTACAGTTACATGTATCTCTTGATTGAACAATTCTCTGGCTGCCCTACCCTCTGCATCAGCTACAATCACATGTAACTATTGATTGAACAATTCTATGGCTGCCCAACCCTCTGCATCAGCTACAGTTACATGTATCTCTTGATTGAACAATTCTATGGCTGTCAAACCCTCTGCATCAACTACAGTTACATGTATCTCTTGATTGAACAATTCTATGGCTGTCAAACCCTCTGCATCAACTACAGTTACATGTATCTCTTGATTGAACAATTCTATGGCTGCCCAACCCTCTGCATCAGCTACAGTAACATGTATCTCTTGATTGAACAATTCTATGGCTGTCCAACCCTCTGCATCAACTACAGTTACATGTATCTCTTGATTGAACAATTCTATGGCTGCCCAACCCTCTGCATCAGCTACAGTTACATGTATCTCCTGATTGAACAATTCTATGGCTGCCCTATCCTTTGCATCAGCTACAGTAACATGTATCTCTTGATTGAACAATTCTATGGCTGCCCAACCCTCTGCATCAGCTACAGTCACATGTATCTCTTGATTGAACAATTCTATGGCTGCCCAACCCTCTGCATCAACTACAGTTACATGTATCTCTTGATTGAACAATTCTATGGCTGCCCAACCCTCTGCATCAACTACAGTCACATGTGTCTCTTGGTTGAACAATTGTAATGATTATAGCACTTCAAAAAAAGATAATTATGTAATAAAAAAAAAGAATAAGGACTTGATGGAGTGAGACTGCACAGTTAGATTATTCCACAGTAAGGACTTGATGAAGTGAGACTGCACAGTTAGATTATTCCACAGTAAGGACTTGATGGAGTGAGACTGTACAGTTAGATTATTTCACAGTAAGGACTTGATGAAGTGAGACTGTACAGATATATTATTCCACAGTAAGGACTTGATGGAGTGAGACTGTACAGTTAGATTATTCCACAGTAAGGACTTGATGAAGTGAGACTGTACAGATAGATTATTCCACAGTAAGGACTTTATGAAGTGAGACTGCACAGTTAGATTATTCCACAGTAAGGACTTGATGGAGTGAGGCTGTACAGATAGATTATTCCACAGTAAGGACTTGATGAAGTGAGACTGCACAGATAGATTATTCCACAGTAAGGACTTGATGAAGTGAGGCTGCACAGTTAGATTATTCCACAGTAAGGACTTGATGAAGTGAGGCTGCACAGTTAGATTATTCTACAGTAAGGACTTGATGGAGTGAGACTGCACAGTTAGATTATTCCACAGTAAGGAATTGATGAAGTGAGACTGCACAGTTAGATTATTCCACAGTAAGGACTTTATGAAGTGAGACTGCACAGTTAGATTATTCCACAGTAAGGACTTGATGGAGTGAGACTGTACAGTTAGATTATTCCACAGTAAGGACTTGATGAAGTGAGACTGTACAGATAGATTATTCCACAGTAAGGACTTTATGAAGTGAGACTGCACAGTTAGATTATTCCACAGTAAGGACTTGATGGAGTGAGGCTGTACAGATAGATTATTCCACAGTAAGGACTTGATGGAGTGAGACTGCACAGTTAGATTATTCCACAGTAAGGACTTGATGAAGTGAGACTGCACAGTTAGATTATTCCACAGTAAGGACTTGATGGAGTGAGGCTGTACAGATAGATTATTCCACAGTAAGGACTTGATGGAGTGAGGCTGTACAGATAGATTATTCCACAGTAAGGACTTGATGGAGTGAGACTGTACAGATAGATTATTCCACAGTAAGGACTTGATGAAGTGAGACTGTACAGATAGATTATTCCACAGTAAGGACTTGATGGAGTGAGACTGCACAGTTAGATTATTCCACAGTAAGGACTTGATGGAGTGAGACTGTACAGTTAGATTATTCCACAGTAAGGACTTGATGAAGTGAGACTGCACAGATAGATTATTCCACAGTAAGGACTTGATTAAGTGAGACTGCACAGTTAGATTATTCCACAGTAAGGACTTGATGGAGTGAGACTGTACAGATAGATTATTCCACAGTAAGGACTTGATGGAGTGAGACTGCACAGTTAGATTATTCCACAGTAAGGACTTGATGGAGTGAGGCTGTACAGATAGATTATTCCACAGTAAGGACTTGATGGAGTGAGACTGTACAGATAGATTATTCCACAGTAAGGACTTGATGAAGTGAGACTGTACAGATAGATTATTCCACAGTAAGGACTTGATGGAGTGAGACTGCACAGTTAGATTATTCCACAGTAAGGACTTGATGGAGTGAGACTGCACAGTTAGATTATTCCACAGTAAGGACTTGATGAAGTGAGACTGCACAGATAGATTATTCCACAGTAAGGACTTGATGAAGTGAGACTGCACAGTTAGATTATTCCACAGTAAGGACTTTATGAAGTGAGACTGCACAGTTAGATTATTCCACAGTAAGGACTTGATGAAGTGAGACTGCACAGTTAGATTATTCCACAGTAAGGACTTGATGAAGTGAGACTGCACAGTTAGATTATTCCAATTTTCCCTGTGGGCCTTAGAATAAAGATGTAACTCAGAATCACATTTAGATTCAGTTTACCCTTAGCTTGCTACACACATATTCATATGTCTTTGGCAAACAGTGTAGATCCAGATCAGCCTGTTCCCTTCTGGGAGCTCTCTGATCAGGATCTGTACTATTTGCTGCTGAATCTATAACAATATATGTATAGGCAGCTTTGTATGTAAATGTAAGATGATGACTAAAAATTAGAAAGACTTATTAACAAATGTAGCAAGCTAAGGGTTAACTGAGAGTTTGGAGGTGACTGAATTGAAACAAAAGTATAAAACACTTAGTGAGCAGATAAATCACATCAGATTGGGGTTCTGGTCTGTATTTTCTCACCCTGAAGGCATGATGGGTTTATCATCATTAACCATCAGACAATCTGAGGTGACTGTGTGAAGTATTGGAGGACATCTACTCAGCATTTTTAATGTAATTAAGAGTTAATTCAGTATGTTTTCCTTGCTTAGCAAGAAAAGATCAGGCCAAGGCAAAAAATATATTACGTTATACCTAACCAGTAAAACCACTCCTACTAATTAAGTCTTATTGTCTTGTCAAAACATTGATCACTTTTCAAGGATAACAAAAGACAATGTAGTTTAGCTCTAATTTGTTTTGTAGGTTGACTTTCTATAAAGAACAAGTACTCTGGTAGTAACTTTCTTGGGCCAATGGCAGTAAGTAGTCCTAACCAAGGACTGCAAATAGGTTATTTACAGTATACAGTATATACAATTATTAATACGTAATTATTTTATATGTTTCATGTAACATTTCACATCTTGAATTTGAACCTAAGATCCTCTGACGATGAGTTCAACCCCTTATCCACTATCTAGTAGAGGTAGAAAGTAACACCATCAAAGCAATAAGATACATATCATGGTATGTACCACACAGTAGGGTACATATCACAGTACATATTTACACATTACATTACCAAATGTATTACGAATATTGTATTGTATTCCAAATGCTGGGCATGATTTTTTTTACTAACCAATTCATATCGTGAGGTTGATAAGCGTAACGTGAAACAAAACCATGAATGCAATACCATGATATACCATTGGACTGTATACTGTTACACACTTACTAACAATAAACATTTTAACTCTGTGCTATAATGATCGAAATGTCGCTGCACAGTTTTGGCAAAAATGCTGGCAAATCCCAATCCCATTAACATTTTAAACCATAGCGCAATCGGTAGAGCATCGGCTCTAGGTATGGGAGGCCCCAGGTTCGATCCCGGGCCGCGACATACCAAAGTCATTAAAAATGGTAGTGGTATAGCTCCCTTGCTCAAGCAGATATAAGGGAAGTTCCATGACTGGTTGGCCCGGTGTCAGGATAATGTGACTGGGTGTGGTATCATGCCAGGTGTTCACGTTATGCTATACACAATGAAGGCAGCACTATAACTGCTTCAAGTGGACACCGTCTCCAGATAACTGAAATACTGTTGGTTGGACAATAAACACAATAAACAATAAACAAAAACATTTTAAACAACCAAACATTGACAGCAGCAGCTGTTAGTCTGAATTTTTAAAATGTTTATTCATGACAGTCATATAATTTTATGTGTCCAAATAACAGAAGGATTGTTTTGTATACTGTTGAATCTATCAATAAGAAAAATATTTCTGTGTACTTATATCTATCATAACATCATTGTATGACAAAACATTAGTTATAAGACTTAAGGGTGGTATCCGACAGTTTGCCTATATCAAATACATATAACAATATCAAGCCACTGCTTGGGGAATATGGACATTATTTTTTTACAAACCCATACTTTTGTCTTAAGAAGTACGATTTTGAACACTTACTGAATTGTTAGACAGAACTAATTGGGAAAAAAATACTCTGAGTGTGTATTCTTTCCAAGAGTATAAAAAGCTTGATAGCGGTCTCTGCTAAAAATAGATATTGACGTCAGAGCATATTACCCGGATGACTATATAACGTGATCTCAAAAGTAAGTGATCACATGGTTTGTTAAGTTTAAAAATAGGTACCTCTGCAGCGTGGCTCAGATAGGAAATACCTGTTTGCAATGACGAGTGGTGATTTATGCTTGACTGTTCACACAGATCTAGGAATTCAATAAACATCATTTTGCAGGACATTTTCAGTAAATAATGACTTGTTGGGTTATTTGAGAAAAAGGTGGTATCCTACAGTTTGAACTGATCTCGCAAAAGGCTGTATTTATTGGTGTCCTACACATGTGTGAAAGGTAAACCATAATGACACAATCATCATTACAAAAATGTATTTCCTATCTGAGCCACGCTGCACAGTTAGCTATTTTTAAACTAATTAACCACGTGACCACCTATGTTTAACCACACGTCATCCGCTCTGACGTTGATGTCTATTTTTAGCAGGAATCCCAATCTTTTTTATTTATAGAAATAAAAAGATTTAATATTATAAGTGTTGATTAACGAGTTTTAGTGCCTTAAAATTGAGATACTGTTGAAAATCTTCTAAGCTTAGACTAAAGTATGATCTTTCTGCAGAAACTATGCACAAATACCCCAAACAGAGTTCAGATATTGTTAAATATTTTTGACAGTGGCAAACTGTCCAATACCACCTTTAAGCCTGCAATATAGTGGACATTTCTTATTGTGTAGTGGGGTGATAGGGAGAGAATATACAAGTGGTATGCTCAAGCAATGGCTTATACACCCTGTTAGTGAAGGGGCCCAGGCTTGAGTCCTGGACTGCAGTCTTCATCGTAATCGGCTTGCCCGTAGCCCTGTACAAGTACTTTTGATTTCGGGCAAATTAAAATTCCTGAATGCTTGGCCTATCCGGTGAGTGATTTATCTGTAAACAAAAGCCTGATTTATTGTTAACATTGGTGAAAAATGAGGAAAATTTTCCCAAGTCAGCAATAAAAGCCGATTGGTTATATAAGCTCTTTTGAAGAGTGTTCTGTATCACTGAAACGCTTTTTGCGCAAATGACTAAAGTATGCAATGGGTCATTTGCGAAATTGGCAAATGGTGATTACTGATGCAACATTATAATAACATTCACAAAAATAACTCAAATTAAATTTTCATCTTGCAATTACTGTTTATATGTTCATAAAGTAATTTACTCTCAGATATTACATACAAAAATATGATCAAAAAGATTTAAATCAATTAACATTTTGCACATTTCGCTTATGAAATTCCATTGCTTGCTTATGTCATACCGGAAGTCGAAAACTGTACTGTGAAAGGATTTGAAGTATATCGACAGAGCTCAGCCCTCAAAAAGTAAAAAACTTAGCCTGACAAAAGTGTATGAAGGCAAACACCAGCGTTTGTTTAAAACACAATGACAGAAAGACCAGCTTTGGTTGAGATATTACGAAGGTCCCAGCTTGATGTTTCGCAATGATGTTTTGGGGCTAGTGAAACAAATTTCGGGCAAGTGATTTTTCCCAGTGGCTTGCCGAAAGGGGCAAATGGTTTGAAAAAAAATAAGGTGAAGACTGGGACTTGCTGCACATTTTTCTACCTATGTTTCAATTTTTTCTTTTTTCCATTTTTGATCTTACTGGTCTCTAGATAGCTATATCAATATTGATTTAATTTTTGTAGATCTAACACATAATACACAAAATATGCATATTCAATCTCACAGGAGATGGATTTAATCAGTGATTGTGGGACATTTTTTTGTCTGGTGTCAGTAATATTTCAACTCTCCTTCTCGTTGCTTGTAAAGCTTTTCTTTGATACAGCTGCCTCAATCTGCCTAGAAGCTGTTTTCTGAAAGCAGGATATTGTTGTTAAGGAAATGACTGTCTGTTTCTGTTTCCAAACCAGGGGTGGGAAGATGTCCTGTGATATTGGGAATCTTAAATCAAATAGAACAGTACGAAACTTTCTATATTTAGGAATTAAAAAAAATGATGTTTTTAAAATGTCTATGCATAAAAGTTGTACAGTTACAAAATACAATGAAATTATAAAAAAAGTCTTCTTTATTGAATTTAGATTAGAATTCTGAAGATACATTATAATGCACCCAGTGGGGTCCACGCAGTAGCTCTGCAGTGTAAAGGACAGCTCTATAATTGATGAGCGTAACATGTACCTATAAATATGAGGAATCTAATCGGCAGTGGATGTTGTAAAGTGGTGGGTCCAGGTAAAGAAGGTCTCGGGTTCACTTCTTGGATGACATTCTAAAATTGGTAGATTTCTCTCATTTATAACTTATAATGGTATTTTTGTATCTTGTCAGTCTGTTAAAAAAATAAATGCTCAAAAAATATGATAAAGTAAAATAGAACAACTTACAAACATGAAATTTACTCATGTTTCATTTGATTAAAAAAGAAAAAACCCTTTGTTGTTTCGTTGTTTTTTGTTACATCGCACCGACACAATTATGATCATATTGGTGACATTCTTCTAATTATTTGTGGAGGTTGACCCAAGACTTAAGTCTGGGTAAAACGACTGGTGCACCACAAATTAGCTGGAGAAAAAACCTTTAAAAGATGATAAAAGCATAAATATAAAATGTACATATATATTAAAAGATTTCTAAACATCTTTTTAGAAACCATAAAAAATCAGATAATTCATGAGTATCTGCAGTGCAGTAGTATTGGGAACTTGTATGTAACAACCCTCTTGTATTGGTTATTGTTCTATGATAAAAGTGGGAAACAGTCCAGGGGTCAGCAACAGTATTGGGAAGTCACATGTAACAACCCTCTTGGATTTGGTTATTGTTCTATAATGTAAGTGGGAAACAATCCAGGGGTCAGCAGCAGTATTGGGAACTCACATGTAACAACCCTCTTGGATTTGGTTATTGTTCTAAAACGTAAGTGGGAAACAGTCCAGGGGTCAGCAGCAGTATTGGGAACTTGTATGTAACAACCCTCTTGGATTTGGTTATTGTTCTATTATGTAAGTGGGAAACAGTCCAGGGGTCAGCAGCAGTATTGGGAACTCACATGTAACAACCCTCTTGGATTTGGTTATTGTTCTATGATAAAGTGGGAAACAATCCAGGGGTCAGCAGCAGTATTGGGAACTCACATGTAACAACCCTCTTGGATTTGGTTATTGTTCTATGATAAAGTGGGAAACAATCCAGGGGTCAGCAACAGTATTGGGAACTCGTATGTAACAACCCTCTTGGATTTGGTTATTGTTCTATGATAAAAGTGGGAAACAGTTCAGGGGTCAGCAGCAATATTTGGAACTCACATGTAACAACCCTCTTGTATTGGTTATTGTTCTATGATAAAAGTGGGAAACAATCCAGGGGTCAGCAGCAGTATTGGGAACTCGTATGTAACAACCCTCTTGGATTTGGTTATTGTTCTATGATAAAAGTGGGAAACAGTTCAGGGGTCAGCAGCAGTATTGGGAACTCGTATGTAACAACCCTCTTGGATTGGTTATTGTTCTATAATGTAAGTGGGAAACAATCCAGGGGTCAGCAGCAGTATTGGGAACTCACATGTAACAACCCTCTTGTATTGGTTATTGTTCTATGATAAAAGTGGGAAACAGTCCAGGGGTCAGCAGCAGTATTGGGAAGTCACATGTAACAACCCTCTTGTATTGGTTATTGTTCTATGATAAAAGTAGGAAACAGTCCAGGGGTCAGCAGCAGTATTGGGAACTCATATGTAACAACCCTCTTGGATTTGGTTATTGTTCTATGATAAAAGTGGGAAACAGTCCAGGGGTCAGCAGCAGTATTGGGAAGTCACATGTAACAACCCTCTTGTATTGGTTATTGTTATATGATAAAAGTGGAAAGCAGTCCAGGGGTCAGCAGCAGTATTGAAAACTCACATGTAACAACCCTCTTGTATTGGTTATTGTTCTATGATAAAAGTGGGAAACAGTTCAGGGGTCAGCAGCAGTATTGGGAACTCACATGTAACAACCCTCTTGGATTGGTTATTGTTCTATGATAAAAGTGGGAAACAGTCCAGGGGTCAGCAACAGTATTGGGAACTCACATGTAACAACCCTCTTGTATTGGTTATTGTTCTATGATAAAAGTGGGAAACAATCCAGAGGTCAGCAGCAGTATTGGGAACTCGTATGTCACAACCCGCTTGGATTTGGTTATTGTTCTATGATAAAAGTGGGAAAGAGTCCAGGGGTCAGCAGCAATATTTGGAACTCACATGTAACAACCCTCTTGTATTGGTTATTGTTCTATGATAAAAGTGGGAAACAGTCCAGGGGTCAGCAGTAGTATTGGGAACTCACATGTAACAACCTTCTTGGATTGGTTATTGTTCTATGATAAAAGTGGAAAGCAGTCCAGGGGTCAGCAGCAGTATTGGGAAGTCACATGTAACAACCCTCTTGTATAGGTTATTGTTCTATGATAAAAGTGGGAAAGCAGTCCAGGGGTCAGCAGCAGTATTGGGAACTCGTATGTCACAACCCTCTTGGATTTGGTTATTGTTCTATGATAAAAGTGGGAAACAGTCCAGGGGTCAGCCGTAGTATTGGGAACTCACATGTAACAACCTTCTTGGATTGGTTATTGTTCTATGATAAAAGTGGGAAACAGTCCAGGGGTCAGCAGCAGTATTGGGAACTCACATGTAACAACCTTCTTGGATTGGTTATTGTTCTATAATAAAAGTGGGAAACAGTCCAGGGGTCAGCAGCAGTATTGGGAAGTCACATGTAACAACCCTCTTGGATTGGTTATTGTTCTATGATAAAAGTGGGAAACAGTCCAGGGGTCAGCAGCAGTATTGAAAACTCACATGTAACAACCCTCTTGGATTGGTTATTGTTCTATGATAAAAGTGGAAAGCAGTCCAGGGACCATAATGAATCTTAGATATTAAATATTGTTTTAGATGGAAGAAATTTACTTAAATTTCATTCATAGAATCATTAAATCTAAGAAATATCTTAGAACTTTTCCAAATTTAAGAAATATCTTAGGTTAAGTAAGACAAAATAACTGAGATTTTTTATGAATACAACACCTGTTGTATGTTTGATTTGCTCTATATTGAACATCATAATGAATATTTTCATCTCAATCTACATATCCAATAATTACATAACTAGGCCCCGTATTCACTAATCATTCTTTAGCCTGAGTCATGACTGAAGCCCCAGTCACAATTTTCATACTAACAAATATAAGCTTGTTTTTGAAGTTCCAAATGTGTTAACTGAAAGTAGCAAAGTTCAAGTTTCCTGCAAAAATACAAACATGTTGCTAAATACATAATGTATATATTGTAGATTGAAATGCATGACTTGAGCAATTCTTACATAATAAAAGGTGGTGAATTCTGGTGCTAGTCTATTCAAACTTTTGGATTAGATCTTGCATGATGTATAACCTTGAATAAGTATAAAAGGGTATTGAATATTTTATCATTATATCCATTTGTCCCATACAATGTTTTCTTTTCAAGGTTTGGTGTAAACAAGACTTTGTTGTGTCGGTATTCTATAAAAGCAGTTGAATTGAATTTAAATACAGTGTAAGAATAAATGCACACAAAGGTAACAACACACTTAATTGATGCTTTAATTAAAAAAACTTTTACCATTGCCATATTTTGTTACATTTTGTAATTGAACCTATGTTATTGTTAGTCTTCTTTACATCAGCATGGAAAGGTGCCATGATCTTATTGCCAGGGACTCTTCAGCAACTAGTGTATATCCTGGTCAGACGTTTTCCTACTAGGAGCTGATCTGGGATCTGCCATTTGTCGAAACCTTATCAAAATGTGCTTGGCAGGCTAAGTGAAATGCTCACATGGATGAATTTCTTCAGGAAGAAGAAGTCTAAATAAATAAACATGCATTTGTGAAGAGATATATTTGTATAATACTCTCGCAAACCCTATCATGTGGCTACTCAAATGATGCGGTTCATTGAGACGATTCAGATGAATACCAACAATATAGGGCATTGAGGAGAAATAACAGATTTGGGAGGGAAAATATCCCTAAATTTATTACCTGCTGAGGATAAATTGTTCAGGCCAAGAAAAATAGTGAAGATTCAGGTCAGTTAGCTTCAGATAAAAGCTGTCTGACCAGGATCTGCACAATTTGCATTAATGTATTCAGCAATGATTTGTTACCTTTGTATGAATTAAGTTTTGTGTTATTCACAAATGTAGCCAGTTGTACCTAATAATTTCATCTAGACCTCATGGGTACAACTCAGAATTGCGACTATGATCTCCAGCTTGGTCTATCAACATACCTATAACCTCATGGGATGACATTCATGACATAAAACCATACCCAGGTTGCCCTGTGATGAGGTTTTTATGCCCGTCTTTTTAAAGTTAATATCTAACATGCATGACTGATTTATCCTACAGCCTCTCCTTGTATTTCAACCCTATCCCATATAATATGCCTTAATCAAACCAAGTGGAAATAGTTGTACCGTTCCATCAGAACAGATATCCTAAATACCATAGTCTCTCTTTTCCTGTGGGTTACATCTTTATATCTTCTCTTTTTGTACATGTTATTTATCAGATTTGGATAATACAGTATAATATAATATATATTGTGTAATATTTTATATGTAGTGATACCTTGTATTAAAGGATATACAATGAGAACACTTGAATCTTTTGTCAAGCTTTTATGCCTGCACATTTTAAAGAGATACTCTATTTCTAACTGTTCATGCAGTGAACAGTTTTTTTTTACCCTGGTGTGTTTTCAAATTTTAAGGTTGTCATAAATTGTCTGTCATCTGAAGATCAACAGTCTTATTCTTAGTTGGATAACCAAAAATGTAACCTCATAAAAAGATAGATAAGGGTCAATGTCAGTTGTGACATTTTGTGATGCATTTTGTTATACTCTGATAGACTTCTAATATAATTGCATCGAAAATGTCCAGAGACGGTAACATATAACTAAAACAATGTATGTATATGTTATAATAATATAACAGATATTTATAATATATAATATCTATGAGATAATGGCTTATTCAGTTTGTTGTCTGTGATACGACCATAAATGCAAGAAAATTTCAAGGTCAGTCTAATATTGATTGATGTGTGCCATGATTTTTCCAGTTTCCATTTACATATATCTGAAGATATAATGTTAGTTCCAGGACTGGTGAGCTAAAAGTGTGCATCATAACAATTATGAATAAAGTTCTCTGCAGTAGCAAATACTTCAAAATGCCAGATCTATCTCAAACATGCAACTGATTTGCATAAATTACCATAAATCTGCATACATTAGCATTTATCTGATTCCATCCAAATACCCGTGTAATAGGTCCCTTAAGTGACTAAGCTTGATAAATTAAAGTTCATGCATATTACATTCAATTTTATCTTAAATGTGGGATGTGGAAGTTGATTTTTCTGGAAGACATGCTTCTTGAGGTTAAAATCTGAAAGGACATAAGAGAGAGTTCATGTTTGTTTAATCATGGTTGTTGATAAATGAAAGATAATTACAGTTGATTCTGCTTATTTGCATTCAACATATTCTGGCAGAAATTATGCACTTAAGTGAAATAGGCAATAAACTGAAAATGCAGCCAGTTATTACTTCACATCATAGAAAGAAACTTACTTTTGTAAATATGATTGTTGTGTATATGTTATCAAGCAAGCAAGCCATTAGATGTGTTAGCCATTTACATTAAATGCATAGTAGTTAGAGCACTTTCTCTAGGATTCTATGGCCAGTGGGTCTAAACCTTTGCACCGGACCTGGTAGTACAGTCGGTAAAGAGTTGTCTCTAGGTACAGGAGGCCCTGGGTTCAAGACCGGGTCGTGACATACCAAAGTTGTTAAAAATGGTAGTTGTATAGCTCCATTGCTAACGTTCAAGCAAATATAAGGGTAGTTCCACGACTGGTTGGCCCGGTGTCAGGATAATGTAACTAGGTGTGGTATCATGCCAGGTGTTCACGGCATGCTATACACAGTGAAAACAGCACAATATCTCCTTCAAGTGGACACCATCTACAGAACACTGAAATACTGCTGGTGGGATGATAAACCCAATTAATAAACAAACTAAACTTTTGTCACACGATACCATAATAGTATAGCTGAGCTAATATAAGAACATGCAGTCTAAACGATAGGTGTCAGGGTAATATGGCAGGTGTGGTATGTTGTCACCTCTTCATGCCATGTTATTATGATGAAGGCAGCACTATATCTGCTTCAAGTGAATGCCATCTCCAGGTGACTGCAACATGGATAATGGGACAATGCATTCAACAATCAATTTTAGATTGCAATTAACAGAATTTTATAGATCAAGTTATAATAGGCCTGACCTGGTCAAGTAATTGGTAGAATGCCTCCAGGTAAATGTGGCCCCTGGCCACAACATACCAAAATCTTTTAAATGATAGTGGCATGGTTACCTTGCAAAGCAAATATAAAGTTCTATGCATGATAGGCCAGGTGTCAGGATAATGTGATGGGTTTGGTGCCGTGCCAAGTATTCATGGCAAGCTATCACAGAGAGGGCAGCACTATATCTGCTTCATGCGGGTACCTTCTCTGGATAACTTAAAAAATATAAGTGGGATAATAAACCCAACAAACAAAATAAAATCATAATAGTTAAATCCTAATTGGTAAAAATTAAATTGACATTGATTTATTGTAATGTCTTTGTTGATTGCTTTTCTTACAAATATTAAAAAAACAACACTTCCATTTCAGTGCAGTTATGTAATATTATTGTTCTGCAGTTTGCATTGCTTGTACAAAACTTCTTGTTTAAAACCAAGTTTCAAATCCTAAGTTTTTCTTTCATGATCAAATTATATTTGCATGAGAGATTATCTGGCTGGTATGTTGGTGGGACCCTGCTGATAATGTGGGTCAGTCGAACTTATGTACCCTCATAAAACTCCTCACACCATTTTAAAGACTCTCCTTATAAACCTTCATAAATTAAAAGTCACTTGACCTTAGAATACACTGATCAAGCTTAGAGCCAAATAGTGTAGGCCCTGCAGGAAGCTGTCTTATCAGGATCAACACTATTTGCCATTCTGGAAAATATATTTTGTAAACTTGCAAGGAGTTGTTAGAAGATAATGAATAGAATGTGATATGGGTTATTATGTACACATAAAGCAGGGTATGGTTTAGAAATGGATACTGATTGCTTCAATTAAACCTGACTGACTGTAAACAATCATTTTTTGTTCCCAGTACAATGAAGGCTTTGTAAATTTGGAAGTCATAATTACATGTGTCCTTGGACATGCAATTTGGATGAATTTTTACA
Source organism: Sinonovacula constricta (assembly GCA_007844125.1). Lineage (NCBI taxonomy): Eukaryota > Metazoa > Mollusca > Bivalvia > Cardiida > Solecurtidae > Sinonovacula > Sinonovacula constricta. Next base: position 37,773,648 of record CM017572.1, read on the forward strand.
TATAAAATTTGGGACATTTACATGGCATTGACTGGTTTGAGTCACTCTCCAGGACTTCACTGCCCAGGTTCATGTCCCAGTCATGGAATTAATAAGCTTATGTCTGGATGTCCAGCTGATCTATCTTCAGATGATTTGTTTATTGGGTTTATCATCCTACCAACAGTATTTCAGTTATCAAGAAAGTGTCCACTAGAAGCCTTTATAGTGCTGTCTTCACTGTGTATAGTATGTTTGTTTGTTGGGTCACTCGTCTCACCAACAGTATTTCAGTAATTCAGAGATGGTGTCCACTCGAAGCAGATATAGTGCTGCCTTCACTGAGTATAGCATGCTGTGAACACCTGGCATGATATCACACCCAGTCACATTATCCTGACACCAGGGTGACCATCGTGGAACTACCCTTATATTTATAGGAGCGTTAGCAATGGAGCTATACCACTACCATTTTTTAACGACTTTGGTATGTCAAGGCCTGGGATCGAACCCAGGGCCTTCTGAACCTGGAACCAGAGCCCTTATCAATGACACTATCAGGTCCAGTACATGTTGGGATGAACGAACCTTACTTATTAAATAGAAGTGTCAAGTTTTTTCTAGCCTAAAATATCAAACCAGAAACACACGATGCTAGAAACAGACACTAGAGCATTATCACAAATTGTCCATACGTTGGGGTAAGATGCCTTGAAACATGGTGTTGAATTAATATTTCAATGAAATATGTATTTACAGATAGTCCTGAGTAGAACAACTCTACCTTGTCAGCGTGTGCAAACTACAAATGTAATACTGTTTTCTTCTTTGTTATTTGGTTAGCAAGAAAGTTTTATTGACAAATCACATAAAGAGCAACACTCAATTTTGTTCACTTTAGGTCAAAAGAAGAAATAAATAATAATAAATCTGAAATGTTTTGAAAAGTAAAATGTCAGGTAAAGATATATAATCAACCAACAAACTACAAAATTAGAATCACCATGTTGTGTAATCTTTAGTCAAGAAACTACAAATATAGATTATTGTGCAAAAATATGTAATAATAGCTGCTAACAAATCTTATACTGCATTGTGGTATTTTATAAATTTGATAAATGTACAAGTTCGTTACATTGTGATGTTAGTAATTTAAATTTACAACTCCCAGGACCAGTACAAATATTCTTAATACATATTAATTTATAACAATTTAATTCCTTCATTGCTCAAATTGATTAGACTTTAGCAAAGTTTATAGATCCAGATGTTAAGATAGCAGGGGCATGCTGTTCAGGGTCTGCTCTTTTTGCTGTGAGTCGCAAGCCAAGTGAGTAGATAAGAATTATAGAAATTATAAATAAACAAATTCATCAAAAGCAGAGTTTGAAACAGCAACAAAATCAGTTTACTAAAACAAAGTGCCATTAATGTCTTACCTTACAGAAGTGATAGTGGGATATAATCTCCACACGGTTTGATCCACAAACACTTCACTACCGACACTTCACAGTCTCTGAGTTTGATGTGCTGATGCTAGCCATATCAATAGCGGGCTGATTCATGCATGAGACATCATGTGACAGGGTCATGTGACTGGGTCATGTGATTAGGCTGTCTGCTGCAGAGGAGGCTGAGGGTGTATGATGTAAGGGTGTTTTGTGTGTGGGTTGTTTAGTGTTGGGGTTGTTCTTTGTGGGGGTATTTTGTGTGGGGTTGTTCTTTTTGGGGGTATTTTGTGTGGGGTTGTTCTATGTGGGGTTGTTTTGTGTGGGTTATTCTTTGTGGGGGTATTTTGTGTAGAGTTATTCTTGGGGGTTGGGGGTATTTGTGTGGGGTTGTTCTGTGTGTGGGTAATTTGAGTTTGGTTGTTCTGTGTGTGGGAATTTTGTGTGGGGTTGTTCTGTGTGTGGGTATTTTGTGGTGAGGGAGGTTGTTCTGTGTGGTGTATTTTTATGTGGTGTTGTTTTGTGTGTGGGTATTTTGTGTGAGGGTTGTTTTGTATGTAGGTATTTGGTGTGGGGTTGTTCTGTTTGTGGGTATTTGGTGTAAGTGTTGTTTTGTATGGGGGTATTTGGTGTGGGGTTGTTTTGTGTGGGGACTGTTAAGTGTTGGGGTTGTTTTGTGTGTGTGTATTTTGTGTGGGAGTTGAATTGTATGAGGGTATTTAGTGTGCGATTGTTTCTTTTTTTTTATAAAAAGATAGCGTATGAGACATGAGATAATAATACAATATAAGGTACAGTAAGGTTTTTTGTGTTCTGTCAGAGATATAACAAAGTAAATTTGCTACAAATCAGTTTCAAAGCATCTGTTCACAATTCTATGTAGAAAAATAGCACATGTAGATCCACACTATACCCATGATGTATATTCTCATGGACTCTGAGCTTCAAATGGATACAAACAAATATTTAGTTAAAAAGTGTAGTGATGTTTTAGCTTCCTCAAACCTAAACACAACTTGTTTTTTTAAGAACAGCATGTTTATATATAACCTTGTTATTTCAAGGTACTATGCTTAGATAATTATTCTCTTTGATTTTACAAAATCTTGCTTTATTGTGTAAAAAATGAAAAACTGCAAATTTGCAGTTTTTCATATATGGATGGGTGGATAGTTGGTTGGGTGGATGGATGGAGGACAGATGGATGGTTGGTTGATTGGGTAGATGAATGAATGGATGGAGGATAGGTGGATGGATGATTGGTTGGGTGGAAGAATGGATGGAAGATATATGGATGGTTGGTTGGGTGGATGAATGGATGGAGGATAGATTGATGGTTGGTTGGGTGGATGAATGGATGGAGGACAGAGGGTTGGTTGGGTGGATGGATAAATATAGGATAGATGGATGGATGGTTAGGTGGGTGGATGGATAAATGAATGGACGACAGATGAATGGATGGTTGGTTGGATGGATGAATGAATGGATGGAGGACAGATGGTTGGTTGGGTGGATGAATGAATGGATGGAGGATAGGTGGATGGATGATTGGTTGGTTGGGTGGATGAATGGATGGAGGACAGATTAATGGTTTGATGGATGAATAAATTGATGGAAGATAGATGGATGGTTGGGTGGGTGGATGGATGAATGGGTGGAGGACAGATGAATGGATGGTTGGTTGGATGGATGGATGAATGGATGGAGGACAGATGAATGGATGGTTGGTTGGGTGGAAGAATGGATAAAAGATAGATGGATGGTTGGTGGGATGGATAAATGGATGGAGGACAGATGAATGGATAGTTGGTTGGATGGATGAATGAATGGATGGAGGACAGATGAATGGATGGTTGGTTGGATGGATGGATGAATGGATGGAGGACAGATAAATGGATGGTTGGTTGGGTGGATGGATGAATGGATAGAGGACAGATGAATGGATGGTTGGTTGGGTGGATGAATGAATGGATGGAGGACAGATGAATGGATGGTTGGTTGGGTGGATTAATGAATGGATGGAGGACAGATGAATGGATGGTTGGTTGGGTGGAAGAATGGATGGAAGATAGATGGATGGTTGGGTGGGTGGATGGATGAATGGATGGAGGACAGATGAATGGATGGTTGGTTGGATGGATGGATGAATGGATGGAGGACAGATGAATGGATGGTTGGTTGGGTGGATTAATGAATGGATGGAGGACAGATGAATGGATGGTTGGTTGGGTGGATGAATGAATGGATGGAGGACAGATGAATGGTTGGTTGGTTTGGTGGAAGAATGGATGGAAGATAGATGGATGGTTGGGTGGGTGGATGGATGAATGGATGGAGGACAGATGAATGGATGGTTAGTTGGATGGATGGATGAATGGATGGAGGACAGATGAATGGATGGTTGGTTGGGTGGATTAATGAATGGATGGAGGACAGATGAATGGATGGTTGGTTGGGTGGAAGAATGGATGGAAGATAGATGGATGGTTGGGTGGGTGGATGGATGAATGGATGGAGGACAGATGAATGGATGGTTGGTTGGATGGATGGATGAATGGATGGAGGACAGATGAATGGATGGTTGGTTGGGTGGATGGATGAATGGATGGAGGACAGATGAATGGATGGTTGGTTGGATGGATGGATGAATGGATGGAAGATAGATGGATGGTTGGGTGGGTGGATGGATGAATGGATGGAGGACAGATGAATGGATGGTTGGTTGGGTGGATGGATGAATGGATGGAGGACATGAATGGATGGTTGGTTGGATGGATGGATGAATGGATGGAGGACAGATGAATGGATGGTTGGTTGGGTGGAAGAATGGATGAAAGATAGATGGATGGTTGGGTGGGTGGATGGATGAATGAATGGAGGACAGATGAATGGTTGGTTGGTTAGGTGGATGAATGAATCGATGGAGGACAGATGAATGGATGGTTGGTTGGGTGGATGAATGGATGGAGGACAGATGAATGGATGGTTGGTTGGGTGGATGAATAAATGGATGGAAGATAGATGGATGGTTGGTTGGATGGATGGATGAATGGATGGAGGACAGATGAATGGTTGGTTGGTTGGGTGGATGAATGAATGGATGGAGGACAGATGAATGGTTGGTTGGTTGGGTAGATGAATGAATGGATGGAGGACAGATGAATGGTTTGATGGATGAATGAATGGATGGAAGATAGATGGATGGTTGGTGGGATGGATGAATGAGTGGAGGATAGATGAATAGTATGTTATTCAAATGTTTTTATTCTTCAGGAGATTATTTTATTGACAGACTTTATAACTTGTCCTTTGTCAATATCTCACAAGAAAAGATTATACATAATCTTGAGATAGTAAATATCTGAATAATTGTTCGTAATGTTTTATTTTCACTTTTCTCTGTAACTTTAAGGTCCCATATAGATGTGCATGTACATGGGAGTAATACTTCTTGCTAGAAGGGGTCGGGCTAGACTCTGTTTGTTTCCCTCACACATTCATTGACCATGCCCTTCCTAAGTGAACTTAAAGCGGGCTGATATTTGTTGTAACAGGAAATTATAGACTGATAATCAGTGGCATCCATGGCTGAGCAGTTGTTGTCCCATCTTGTAACTCCTCAGCCCATCACCAGGTGGGTTCGAGTCCTGGTCAGGGTGAGAACTTTCATGTGGGGAGGTTTACCAGCTAACCTCTGGTGCACTGGTAGTTCTACCCATTCACAAGTCTGGGGTCTTCCTCCACCAATAATTAGTTGGATGTTGCAAATATGACCATAATTGTGTCCGTGTGATATAACAAAAAAAAACACAACAGAAGGATAAGCAATAACTTAATTTTAGAAGTGTTATTTTAAAGCACTTGCTTCAAAAACATGTAGACTATTATATTTGTAGAAAGCACACAAGGTAACCTTGGTTTCCATTTATTTATCTATTTTTTTAACAATATATGACATACTTCTTAGATTAAAACAACAGTGGGTTTATAAAGACGTACTCTGATAGGCTTAACAAGTTTGAAGTATCCATACTAAAGTGTTTGACTTGTTATCAAAATAAATTTACTGAGCTGTAATATATTGTTGGACTATTATCCTGATCATTAAACTTACCTGGCAGAAGTATTTTTTCATTTGAAGAGCTGTTTTTATTTTTTATTTTAGGAGTTTTTCTCACCTGAGTTTATGCTTGTAATAGCCCACCATCCTGCATTTAGTGTAACATGTCTATCAACAGTCTTTAAACAAGAAGAGCATTGATGCAAAGCATCAAAGATGATGCAAAAGTTTGTATTGTACCAGTAAAGGAATATGGCAAACATAAATGTATAGGTTTAATTGTACATAAGCAGAATATAATAGAAATTAAACATATCTGACTATCATTTTCTGACAACAGTTTTTTTATTATGACAATCATGACTGTTTTTGATATGACACTGGATTTTTAGGACATTCTTTTTTTAGATTATTTCTTGATGATGAACCATATTTCTGCTTACCGCTTAGATCCTCTCAGTTAACATCCTGGTCACATGACTCTACAGTGGCAATCAGGAAACGTGATCACAGTAGACTCTGCGCTTCAGCGCATCATCATTAACATCTCCTCTGGCCCTCCATTGGCCCAAATTCAACAGATTTTTTTCAGAAGCTTCTGCAGGCAAGGGAAACAAAAAGCTGGTCAAGGAATTTTGATCTGTCAAAAATTATAGCCACCAGTGGGGTGTCAATTTTCCATTCATGGCCATAATATAGATTATAAACTTTGTCAGAAATTCTAAGAACTAGAGCCTTGACATTTGATAAACATGTTCCTTTGGAGGCCCTGTATCTGGATTGATAAAAAAAAACGATCTCCAATACTATGGTCACCAGTTTTCATACATTGTTTTATAGGAATAGTTTGAAAATCATCTTGATAGAAACTAAAAGAGCTAGAGCTTTGATACATCATATACATTGGAGTGGCCCTGGATAAAAATTGTTTGTTTTTTCTGCCCCCAAAAACATGACTGCAAGGAGTGTTGCCATTTTCCCTGTACTGCTATATAGGGAAACTTAGAAAATCTTCTTGCATGACTTGCATCAAAACCATTTAGAGAATTTCGATCTGTCAAAAATGTGATTGAGAAACAAAAGCATGGCCATTTTCCATACATGGTTATATAGAACATTTTAAAGAACTTGTCAGAAACTACAAGAGATAGAGCAATGGACATGTTGCATACATTGTTCTGTGTTCGTATCTGCTATTTTATTATACACTTTTGTAATAAATGTTTGTTTATTGGGTTATTCATCCCACCAACAGTATTTCAGTTATCTGAAGACGGTGTCCACTTGAAGCAGATATAGTGCTGCCTTCACTGTGTAAAGCATGCCGTGAACACCTGGCATGATACCACACCCAGTCACATTATCCTGACACCGGGCCAACCAGTGTATGGCTGCATAGGAGGGATGACCTTGCTTATATTGGAATAAAACTTGTAAAATGAACTCACATCAAGTTTTCTAAATTAAATGGTAAAGCTCATATTACAAAGTAGCTTTATTTGTAACCACTGGAAAATGTTTGGTATGACTTTAATAGGTTTTGGTTCCCAATAGCGCAGATCACTGAAGTTGTGTATTTTAGCTCAAAGTTATTTAACAACATTGTGCTTTGGAGAAACTACTTACACAGAAAATAATCAGATAATTATACATGTATAGGTGTTGTTATAGTGGTTCCATTTAGGTAGTTTCTTCATGCGTCTCAGCCAATAGTTGGCAAACATTCTCCAGAGGGGATCACGTGGTTAAACTCCTCAATCCCTAATCGCATGGGTTCAAGTGCCAGTCGGGACAAGAACTTTCATGTGGGGAGGTTTTCCAGTTAACCTCCAGTGTGCTGGTGGTTCTACCTAGATGTAAGTCTGGGGGTCTTCCTCCACAAATAAATAGCTGAACGTTGCCAATATGACCATAAAAGTGTTGGTGCGATGTAACAAAAAAAAAAAAAAAACATTCTGAGGAGACCTGCAAAGACCCAAATGATTTAATTAACTTTATGCCAAACACATTAAAACACTTGAACATAATTTGTTTTATTTGATTTTTGAAAGTTTCCAAGAAGGTTTTTTGAAAAAAAAAATTCTCATGTGGTTGTGTCCATTTTTACACAAAGACACTACACTAAAACTGCTCTTTGTTTGTTGATTTGGTGTATCTTCCTACCAACAGTATTTCAGTTATCTGGATATGGTGTCCTCTTGAAGTATGTAAATTGCTGCCTTCACAATGTATAGCATGCCGTGGACACCTGGCATGATACCACACACAGTTACATTATCCTGACACAAGGCCAACCAGTCATGGAACTACCCTTATATTTGCTCGAGCGTAAGCAAGGGAGCTATACCACTACCATTTTTAACTACTTTGGAATGTCACTGCCGGGATCAAACCTGGGGCCTTCTGTACCCGGAGCCGATTCCCTCCCATTTGGGCTACCAGGTCCAGTTAATATATATTGCTGTAACACATTTAGATAAAATTCTATCATATACTTTGTATATCCTATGTAGACAAAATGGTTTATGTTTATTTTAGGACTCTCTTATGACAAATGTAAAAAGCAAATATTTGTTGAAAGAAAAAAATGCAGTTGACTTTATTGTGCAACTTTAAGATGAGAATAAACTTTCTTAGAAGCATTTATGAACCATTAGAGATAACCAAACACTCCAACCAATCAAATAGTGGTATAAATTGTAAGCTCCACGTTTGGAAGGTCATTCCAAGGTTCATCCCAAGGCTGCAACATGCCAGTGAAAAACTTAGTACTGGTATAGCTCTCTTGTGTAGGTTAAAGCAGTTGCATTATATAAGGCACCATGTTCAGGTTCGGTATCATATCTGGTGTTTACGGCATGCAGTCACGGTGAAGGCAGCACTATATCTACTGCAAATAAGCACTCAATGATATCCAGATAACTGAAAGTTTGGGGTGGATGTTAAAATATACAAACAACAATGAAATAGACATAATATATTTTATTCAGGTGTGTGTTGATAAAAGTTAACTGTACAGGTAATATTGTGTCCTTTACCTGTACAACAAAATTAATTAATAGCACTTAATTATGGTTGACATTTAGACCTAAGCTGTCACACATGGTCTTCTTCTTCTTCATCATCATTTTCTTCTTCTTCTCTTTCTCCTTTTTATTCTCTGCTCCTTCTTCATTTTTTCCCCAGCATCTTCTTCTTCTTTTTCTCCTCCTTCTTTTTCTTTGCTTCTTCTTTTTCTCTTTCTTCTCATTATATTTTCTGTTCCTTCTACTTCTTTTTTATCATCTTCTTGTCTTTCTCTTTCCTATTTCTGCTCCTTCTTCTTTTTCTTCTCTTTCTCCTCCTTTTTATTCTCTGCTCCTTTTTCTTCTTCTTTTTTTATCATTATCATCTTCTTCTATTTCTCCTCCTCCTTCATCTTCTTCTTTTGCTTCTTGATGTTGCTGTTGTTTCAATGACTTCTAACACAACAAGAACCAACACATGTTGTAAAGTTGTGGAGAACATGTAGTGTGTAGTGGTTGGTGGTTTGGTGACATACACCATATGACTCCATGGACTGCCATATTGCACTGTTCTAAAATTTGCATTTTGAAATTTATATGTTAAAAATAAAACTGAAACTAAGATGTATTGTTTATAATATATATTTTGCTATCCCATCAACATTTTTTGAGATATGTTCTTTAAATAGCATGTGCTACCTTCACTGTCATATCATATCATGACCATGACGATGAGACATTGAATCTAACCCCACCTATTTGTCAAGATGAACATGATGATGAGACATTGAATCCAACCCCACCTATTTGTCAAGATGAACATGATGATGAGACATTGAATCCAACCCCACCTATTTGTCAAGATGAACATGATGATGAGACATTGAATCCAACCCCACCTATTTGTCAAGATGAACATGATGATGAGACATTGAATCCAACCCCGCCTATTTGTCAAGATGAACATGATGATGAGACATTGAATCCAACCCCACCTATTTGTCAAGATGAACATGATGATGAGACATTGAATCCAACCCCGCCTATTTGTCATGATGACCATGACGATGAGACATTGAATCCAACCCCGCCTATTTGTCATGATGAACATGATGATGAGACATTGAATCCAACCCCACCTATTTGTCAAGATGAACATGATGATGAGACATTGAATCCAACCCCACCTATTTGTCATGATGACCATGACGATGAGACATTGAATCCAACCCCGCCTATTTGTCATGATGAACATGATGATGAGACATTGAATCCAACCCCACCTATTTGTCATGATGAACATGATGATGAGACATTGAATCCAACCCCGCCTATTTGTCATGGTGACCATGACGATGAGACATTGAATCCAACCCCACCTATTTGTCATGATGAACATGACGATGAGACATTGAATCCAACCCCACCTATTTGTCATGATGACCATGACGATGAGACATTGAATCCAACCCCGCCTATTTGTCATGGTGACCATGATGATGAGACATTGAATCCAACCCCACCTATTTGTCATGGTGACCATGACGATGAGACATTGAATCCAACCCCACCTATTTGTCATGATGAACATGATGATGAGACATTGAATCCAACCCCGCCTATTTGTCATGATGACCATGACGATGAGACATTGAATCCAACCCCACCTATTTGTCATGGTGACCATGATGATGAGACATTGAATCCAACCCCACCTATTTGTCATGATGAACATGATGATGAGACATTGAATCCAACCCCACCTATTTGTCATGATGAACATGATGATGAGACATTGAATCCAACCCCACCTATTTGTCATGATGAACATGATGATGAGACATTGAATCCAACCCCACCTATTTGTCATGGTGACCATGATGATGAGACATTGAATCCAACCCCACCTATTTGTCATGATTAACCCATCCTTGACCACTCATTTAAAGTCATATAGTGTATATTATTGTTGCTGTTGTTATTGTTGTTGTTATTATTATTATTATTACTTATTATTATTTGTTATTATTATTATATTATTATTATTTTTATTATCATTATCATTATTATTATCATTTTATTATTATCATTATTAGAAGTAGGGAAAAGAGGAGGTGCAGCAGCATACATTCAGCCAGCCACTGTTAGTTCTGTAACTGTTGGCTACTGAAATATACTTAAATACATGTGACTCACTTGTTAGTCAAATACTGTATACTGTCCAAGTTCAAAATATCCATTGGTTGCACCGGCCGCAATACCTCAAGTGGTAGAGCGTCAGCTTGCGGATCGAGAGGTCGCGGGTTCAAATCCCAGCCTGGTCAAACCAAAGACTTTAAAGTTGGTAGTAGTGGTTTCCCTCCACAGGACTAAAGGGACAGCACTACGCCTGACTCATTGGTGTCAGTATAATGGACCGGCTGTGGAAACTGTTGCAAAGGTTGAGTGATGACTGTATAGTCACAAGTCTCTGCTATAAGTTATAACTGTTTGTAGCTGGATTGCAGACCTTTCATGACATTGTTATACTTTGTTATGCACCATTGTTAGTTATCACTTGGTGTGTACATGTTCATGATTTAATGATCATCTTAATATAATAATAGGATATATGTGTATTATGTTTTTAAATTGTACAGTTATATTGAAGATAATTAATTTAAACTTCACAAATATAAGTCAATTTGAAATGTTTTTATCATTTTTTTTTATTCTTTGTGTTTGTAATATCATGTAAATATCTCCTTTTGTAAAGACATGTTACTTGTGCGGGTTTTTTTCTTGTTGGTAAGAGTACCAGTCGGGCGAGAACTTTGGCATGGTGAACAGTTTAGATCCATTGAAGGCTTTCAGACAAGGGTGTGCTTTTTTTTTTTCTGTGTCTAGCAAAAATATTTATGAAAAAATGATTTCATTACGGTAAGCAAGTACTCTTTATTGATCCCTTGATTTTGTGATAACCACTAATTATGTAAAACATGATTGATTTTGTGGAAATAGAATCTTCCCAAAATAATTTGTCCAGCATCCAGATGCTTCTATTAGAATTACTATGGTACTAGAAAGTGGATAAACTTTGCTTGTTAGAAAATTATCAGGAGTGTTTTTGTTTTATTCACAATTTTAAGATAATTCTTCTCTATGCAGATAATCATTGAAGTTGTTATCAATTATTCCATCAATGTTTTTATTCAGGATACCATGATTTCTGGTATAATAATATGCTACAGCAAGATGTCAATACAGTTGACATGCCACTTGCTTCTGTTAGAGCTATACATTGTTTTACCGAGTTTTATGCTTGTCACCTTCCTTAGGAACTTTACTATTTCTGGAAAGCAACAACATAATTGGCTCAAAACATTTTTAAATTAATTCAGGTATAAACAACATGATGTTCTGTGTGACTTGACAGGCTCATTTGTCAGGCTTCACTGTATACTGAGGTCGTGGGTTAAAGCTGTAGCCTGTAGGTTCAGATTGTATTTACAGTTCCATTCTTAATGACAAAGACATTTAATTGATCCTTTTTTTAAGTGTAACCAGGTGGTAGGGAGATAATGTGTAAGCAGTCTGGTTAGTCTGGAAGAGCATTTGCCCTGTTAGCGAAGGGTCCAGGCTTTGAGTCCTGGACTGGCTGCACCTTTTTCTCCCTATGTTACAAATGGCACCCAAGGTAAATGATATTGGTCGTTAAGGTACAAGTGCTTGAGAAGTACTTGTTAGTGCATGTAGAGCATAATATTATGGTCTGTGGAAATACAAGGACAAATTTCAAGTTGCTTGGGGTATATGTAACTGTGTGGTAGGGAGAGAATGTGTAAGTGGTCTGGTTAGTTCAGTCGGTAGAGCATTTGCCCTGTTAGTGAAGGGTATTGGGTTCCAGTCCTGGAGTGGCTGTACATTTTTCTCCATATATTACATTAGTTAGAGTTCAATTTTGTATTTTAAAATGTCCATTTTGAATGTCATTATAACATTTAAACAGTTTTTTTTTTAATATTAATAAATACAAAGCTTCAAAATTTCCATATCTAAACAATCGATATTATTCTTCCATACAAGAAAAATGCACAATTTACATAAATTAGAAGTAATCAGAAGTGATTTTATTCTAATGTACCTTTGGGTTTACTAATGTACCTTTGGGTTTACTAATGTACCTTTGGGTTTAAAAAGATTTGCTGTCTTTTATTTTTACAATAGTAAAAAAGTAAAGTTTACAATCTGTGTCCATGCCAGAATTACATCATTGCATTGTTCACCTGGAAGACATATTAGCATATTGGCCTCATTGTAATGATGTCATTTTGTTACTGGTGCTAAGTTAAAATACCAACAATTAATAAAATACCTAAACCTTAGATTTTTTTTTATATTCTGATATAACAATATCTTTTTTTTCTTTTCTTTTTTTACTCCTACCTTTTATGTTTACGGTTGTTCTGTAATGTGTTCTTATGTTCTTACTGTTTTAACTTGAATGCTTTCTAAATGCATTTGTAATCATTTTGTTTTTCTTGACTAAACATTATTTTTTATGTGAAGTGCTTTTGAGAAAATTGTCATTTGAAAAGAACCAGCCGCAATAGCTCAATTGGTAGAGCATCGGCTTGTGAATCGGGAGGTCGCAGGTTCAAACCCTGGCCAGGTCTAACCAAAGACTTTAAAGTTGGTAGTAGTGGCTTCCCTCCTAACGCTCGGGCTAAGGGGACAGCATTACGCCTGACTCGTTGGTGTCAGTATAATGGACCGGCCGGGTTCAGTCCCTGGACACCTCATAAGTGCCCCTGTGCTATAATGTTAGAAATGTCGCTACACAGTATCAGCAAAAATGCCGGCAAATCCCATCCCATCCCATCACTCATTTGAAAAGAGTGCTATAGAAATTTGGTAAAATAAAAAATAAATATTAGATGTAAATTATTACTTGTTTTCATTGTTGTAGTTTTTTGTTTTGTTTTTTGTTGTTGCTTCTTTGCTTAGTTATCATCTATTTCCTTCAATTCCCTTTATAATTACTATAATTTTACAGTTTTATTCTCCAATTAGGTATGAACAAATTCACAAATAAGTTCATTGATATCCAATCAACTCATATTTTTTTTATTAATTCATAAACAGAGGAGACAAGTCTTAGTTTTGTTTCATTTTTAATTCAGACTTGAGTATTTATTTTATTTACATCAACTTACATTTTTAGCTTAAAAAGCTGTTAAATGATGTCTATATACAATTATACATGTACATATATGGATACATAGTCCTTTGAAAGACATTATAAATTATGTGCAAATAAAACCAAATGTCAGAAAGGTATAAATATGGAAGTGATGTAGAATCATTAAAATAACTTTGTCAATTCAGGTTATTATATTTTTTTAGTTAATATTTTTTTATTAAACGACTTAAACTTAAAATCAATTGTGTGTCTATAAAATAAATAATTGTTCCCATACAACTTAAGATGATTATTTGTAGTGTGTTGGTGTGAAATAAAACATTCTCAGACAATTTAAGACAATTATTCGTAATGTCCTAAACTGTTATCCTGCAAAGCATGAAGTGATCAGACGCAGGCAAATACACAAAGCTGGAGACTGTGTGCATACATGTGAACTTTTTCTGAGGCCAAAGTGGAAGAATTTTCACTTGCAAAGTGGGAGATTTGTTATTTTCATATAAACAAAGAAAGAAGTTATCTGTTTCCAAGTAGGGAGATTTCTGAAAATGTGTAAAACATCCCTCATTTTCAAATAATTTTGAACCTTAATAGAGGGAGTCTCCCTCCAAAAGTGGGAGAGTTCACATGTATGTATCTGATCAGAATCTATATTGTTAACCCTACTAAATATAAAGACAAGCTATGATTTTGGGATATTAATCATAGAAATAGCTTAATGTTATGTTTAATTGCACAGGTGTTCTGTACAGGTGTGCAAATAAAACAAGTTGTCCTCCTACATCAGTATACTGTCACTGATGTCAGATCACACCAAGGTCTGTTTCATACGAAACACAGGAAACATTTAAGTCATTGTCATTGCTAAATGTGACACAATGCTCTGTTTTCAACACAGTTTGTCCAGGCAATTTATCTTCAGCACAAACATTTTCATCCTTCAAACATTTTTCATCACTTGTATTTTCCTCATCCAATATATTACTTATTGGCTTGATATTAGGACCTGAATCTACCATTATGTTCCCCATCTCTCTAAGAGTCTTGTATAGGCCTGAATGGCCATCAGCAGCCACATTGCTGACATTGTGATTGTTCACACCTTCAGACCCTTGATTGACAGTGTTTTCCATTTCTTGGTTGTTTTCTCGGACACAGGTACACATATTGTCATTGTTCACACCTTCAGACCCTTGATTAACAGTGTTTTCCATATCATGGTTTCTTTCTTGGACACAGGTACACATATTGTCATCACAACTTTCTATTCTTTTTCTCAAACAATTTTGCAATTCCACAACCTGTGTTTCTTTACTGGAACAGTCAATATTTTTATCAACTTTACTGAACACATTTTTACATATATCCTCGCATGTTTCCTGTCTCTTTCCTGAACAAATACCTGTTTCCTTATTTTGGGTCAATTTATTAAAATCTTTCATACACTCATCCAGAAGACAGAACACATTATTACCTTCATCCCCATTACTGATTGTCTCATTAGAGACGTTAGTATGTTTGTTAGTTCTCTCTTTATTTTCACTTTCATCACTTTGTGTATCTGTAATTGTCTTTTGCATTTGGTCTGATGACTTTTTCTGACAAGTGTTGCTTGTGTTGTACTTGCCATTGTGATTGACAGGGCTTTCAATAGTTGCTTTATTGTTGTCAAGCTGAACCTCTGCAGCACTTGTAAAATTCTTGTCTGAATTTCCAATGTTTTGCCCTGATTGAGTAAGTGACATAGATACAGAAATATTGGTACTTTCTGTGACTGTAGAACCTGTTGACTGACTTGGTGTTTGTATACCATCACTTTGGGCTGATCTTTGAGATGATGATGTCATTGCCGCAAATCCTTTCAATGACTTCACAGACTTCTTACAAGAGTTGTAGTTGATATCAACATTTATCTTCCTCCTGTTATCAGAGAGGGCAAAGATCAGCTTATCCCAGAGCAATCGATCATCCATTTTGACATAGGTGAAAGTTTTTAGACATCGTTTGAGATCTGCATCAATAAGATGCTTGTTGAGGTCCTCTACCAGAAGCATGATCAGGTGTTGTTTCTTCTCCATCAGACTCTGCGTGAATGCAGTCTTGAACTCATACTTACACCAATGGCTCATCAGAAAGTTGTTAGAGAGAATCAGCACAGTGTGATGGCTGTCGGCAATCTTCTCCAGAATATTGTCGGCAATGCAGCCGCCCACTGGAAAGTCACGATGATGAATACACAACTTTAGTCCTGGTCCGTTGGTCTCAGAAGGTTCTTCAAGTCTTGGTAGCAGTGCTTTAAAAACCCATGAGCTATCATGTTCACTGTATGCTATGAATGCATCATACTGTTTTGAAACTTCTTTGCTCACATGTCGGCAAGGCAGACTAATGTGGAGACGCGTAAAGGCAAGGATGACAATTTCTTTCCTGTATCGGACTGACAGCATAAGTGCTAGGAACAGGAACACACAGACACAGGTCAGTATAATAAATGGTGCAGACAGAATGACAATAGCCAGAGTCTCGCAAAAACCTTCTTCCAGCTCAGCAATTATCTTGCCTCGATGCTTTTGAGGATTAGAACATCGAAGGTTGAGCAGGTATTTGTATTTCAAACCCACATCAGAGGTTATGTTCCTCATAACTGGCAGAAGGTGTTCTAGCTTGCAGTCACAGACATACGGATTGTCGCGAATGTCAATGAACACAGTACGGCTGTGATACTTCAGCGTTTTGATGTCATCTGGTGTTAAGGCCGTTATGTTGTTATGACGAAGGTCAAGGACACCTGGTTCATCGCCATAGAGACCATTGTCACTGAATGATTTGAAGTACTGAATATGGTTATGAGAGAGGTCTACATGCTTCATTTTTGGGAAGTATCGTCTCCACTGTAATAGCATGGGGGAAATCTCAATCAGTTTTGAATGGGACATGTTGAAGAACTCCAGAACTGGGTAGCGTTTCCTTTCCACCATAAAATGACCATTATGCTTTGAAACAGCATAAGAATGGCTTTTATCTATGAATTTTAGATACCTGAACACACATTGTGATTCTATTTTTTGATTGGCTTGACCTATCTGTGCAAAATTGTGGATCAACAATTCCTCACTTACTGAAGGTTTATTGACGACAGATTGCACACTTCTATGTGGCAGGGTTGAAACGTCATAGTCTTCAAAACTTGAGTTGTTTCTTTGGATTGTATCACTCACGCCAAAGGCTTCAAAGCCAACAAAACTTGCCACCGGCTCAGGTTCTATAAACGTTGGTGTAATGTTTCTATACACATGTTTCTCGACATTTATTCCACCACAGTCAAATTCCTCACTCTGATTAAGATAGTTTGACATGTATTCCATCATTTTTGTGAACTCTACCTGTCGTATGCAGTCTCTTATGTCTATCACTTTAAGGATGTTATCAACATTGTGAACTTTATCATATTCTGAGAAGTGATCTATTATTGTACAATGTACAGCAGAAATGTACCACAGATGTTCTGCCAGCATTGGCCATGGCAGAGAAACTTTGCTTTCAATATTTCTGCATATTAAACTCACAGCAACTTTCAGATTTGTTTTCATTGGAAGATATTTATAGATCAAATCCTCATTGGATGAAATCCAATTTCTGTAATCTTTCAGTAGCCAATCATCTTCAATCTTTAGATCACATGATATGAAAAGTGCCTCTGCTGATGTAAAATGCTCCCCTGAGACAATTCTGTATTCTGCTGTACAAAATTCCTGCCACTTTAATGGCAGTATATGATTCAGTTTGATCCCTTTTGATCCCTCTGGGATCAGAGGAACAGCCTCAGTTCCAGGTGCTAGAGGTACATAGTGTCCATACACACTGCTACATAGAGCAGTTATGGTGGTGATCACAAAATACATAGTTTTGCTGAAAGATTGGATGTAGAAATAATTTTATTTTTTAGTTTATCTAGTGATTTCTTTTGTCTAAAATTATGTAGTTATGCATAAAATGACAATGCTTTTAAGGTTATAGAAATGAAACAAATATTTAATAAATTAAAAAGAAATAAAACAGAATAGATATTAAAAATAAGAGTTAAATTCTGGGATAAACTTGGGATATATTATATAATATTTTACTGATGACAGTTTAATTTGAATAAAAAAATAATAAAACAATATTTCATATATGTGAAAATTGAAAACAAAAAAACATAAAAAAATGTTAAATGTATGTCTATTCTTGTCAACGATATGTGCTGTAAAAATGATTTTTTAATTGGATAGACAGACAAGTAAGGGAAATGTGATCTGATATAGTCCTTATATAGGCTTAATAACCATTATACATCTAGGTCAGTAGTAGGCATTGTCACTATCACTTTCACTGCAACAATGTCAAAGTAAAGGTGTTTCCCAGTTTGACAGCCTTTGATCTACTGAACCCAATATTTTCCTATTTGACACAATTCCCTTTTTGACACAACATGTCCCTATTTGACTCAACGCTTCCCTTTTTGACACAAAGTTGCTCAGCTGGACATAAAGTTGTTGTTTTTGACACAAAGTTCCTCTACTGGACACAAAGTTGCTGTATTTGACACAAAGTTGCTCTGCTGGACACAAAGTTCCTCTACTGGACACAATGTTGCTGTATTTGACACAATGTTGCTCTGCTGGACACACAGTAGCTGTATTTGACACAATGTTGCTCTATTTGACCCAACTTTGCTCTATTTGACACAAAGATGCTCTACTAGACACAAAGTTGCTGTATTTGACACAATGTTTCTCCATTTGACTCAACTTTGCTCTTCTGGACACAAAATTGTTCTACTGGACACAAAGTTGCTGTATTTGACATAATAGTGCTGTATTTGACACAGTGTTGTTCTATTTGACTCAACTTTGCTCTACTGGACACACAGTAGCTGTATTTGACACAATGTTGCTCTATTTGACACAACTTTGCTCTATTTGGCACAAAGTTGCTCTACTGGACACAAATGTCCTCTAATGGACACAAAGTTGCTGTATTTGACACAATGTTGCTCTATTTGACTCAACTTTGCTCTGTTTGGCACAAAATTGCTCTACTGGACACAAAGTTCCTCTACTGGACACAATGTTGCTGTATTTGACACAATTTTGCTCTATTTGACTCAACTTTGCTCTATTTTACACAAAATTGCTCTACTGGACACAAAGTTCCTTTACTGGACACAATGTTGCTGTATTTGACACAATGTTGCTCTATTTTACTCATCTTTGCTCTATTTGACACAAAATTGCTCTAGTTGACACAAAGTTCCTCTACTGGACACAATGTTGCTGTATTTGACACGATGTTGCTCTATTTGACTCAACTTTGCTCTACTGGACAAACAGCAGCTGTATTTGACACAATGTTGCTCTATTTGACTCAACTTTGCTCTTCTGGACACACAGTAGCTGTATTTGACACACTGTTGCTCTATTTGACTCAACTTTTCTCTACTGGACACAAAGTTGCTGTATTTAACACACTGTTGCTCTATTTGACACAATGTTGCTCTATTTGACACAACTTTGCTCTATTTGACACAAATTTGCTCTACTGGACACAAAGTTGCTCTACTGGACACAGCATTGCTATTTGACATACTGTTGTTCTATTTGACACAAAGTTGACATTGATGATTTTGCACTTTTCAATAAAACAACACCATATTTCTTCATTCCTAAAAAAACATGCAAACTACAATATAATTCTTGGCCAGTGTAAAACTATATTGTATCAAGTCATTATAAAGTTTAATGCACTAGCAATCTGAATAGCGATTGTAGCAACTTGGATGCTTTTGTCATGTTGTTGGGAAGGCAGGAATAAACTATATGCACATGTTACCATATTACATATACAGACCATGTAGACCTATATTAACAAATGTTGACAGATGTTCTCTGGGTTGCTCACTTGTCTTGTGTCTCATTTGTGATACTTGGACATATAGTACCAAAGACTCTTCAGTAAAATGTACATAATTCTCCTTCTTTTACTGGTTGATTACTGGAGTCTTGTACCAGAAGTTGTAGTTGTAATCAAAGACTGATTAACCCAGGTGTACATTGACATATAGTGTTTCTATTTTTGGATCAATCACAATAAGATACACTTGAGTATATGCTGCTTTCCTGTTATTCCATTCCAGTCTGCAGGAGTTTGTTTTTGTCTGTTCTCCATGTTCTTGATAGAAGATGCTCAGTATCTAGTAGGTATTGAAATCTCACACTGTAAACAAAATGAACAGAAATATTTCTATAGAATGATTAAAAAACATAAAAAATGAATTGCAGTACCAGAATTAAGGTAAAAAGACGTGTTCAGATATTCATACTTTTGGCATTCTTCACAGATGCTCAGTGGAATAAAATATTATCTGTCCAATGTCACTTTTCAGTCTGATGTCACTTTTCAGTCTGATTGAAGTCACTTTTTTTCAGTCATAAGTTACTTTTCAGTCTAATGTCACTTTTTAATCTGATGTCACCTTTCAGTCCAATGTCACTTTTCAGTCCAATGTCACCTTTCAGTCCAATGTCACCTTTCAGTCCAATGTCACTTTTCAGTCTGAAGTAACTTTTAAGTCTGATGTCACTTTTAGTCTGATGTCACTTTTCAGTCTGATATCACTTTTCAGTCTGATGTTACTTTTTTCAGTCTGAAGTCACTTTTCAGTCTGATGTCACTTTTTCTAGTCTGAAGTCACTTTTCAGTCTGAAGTCACTTTTTTCAGTCTGAAGTCACTTTTCAGTGTGAAGTCACTTTTCAGTCTGATGTCACTTTTTCAGTCTGAAGTCACTTTTCACTCTGATGTCACTTTTCACTCTGAAGTCACTTTTCAGTCTGAAGTCACTTTTCCGTGTGAAGTCACTTTTCAGTCTGATGTCACTTTTTCAGTCTGAAGTCACTTTTCACTCTGGTGTCACTTTTCAGTCTGAAGTCACTTTTCAGTCTGAAGTCACTTTTCACTCTGATGTCACTTTTCAGTCTGATGTCACTTTTCAGTCTGAAGTCACTTTTCAGTCTGAAGTCACTTTTCAGTCTGATGTCACTTTTCAGTCTGAAGTCACTTTTCAGTCTGATGTCACTTTTTCTAGTCTGAAGTCACTTTTCAGTCTGAAGTCACTTTTTTCAGTCTGAAGTCACTTTTCAGTGTGAAGTCACTTTTCAGTCTGATGTCACTTTTTCAGTCTGATGTCACTTTTCACTCTGGTGTCACTTTTCAGTCTGAAGTCACTTTTCAGTCTGAAGTCACTTTTCACTCTGATGTCACTTTTCAGTCTGATGTCACTTTTCAGTCTGATGTCACTTTTCAGTCTGAAGTCACTTTTCAGTCTGAAGTCACTTTTCAGTCTGATATCACTTTTCAGTCTGATGTTACTTTTTTCAGTCTGAAGTCACTTTTCAGTCTGATGTCACTTTTTCTAGTCTGAAGTCACTTTTCAGTCTGAAGTCACTTTTTTCAGTCTGAAGTCACTTTTCAGTGTGAAGTCACTTTTCAGTGTGAAGTCACTTTTCAGTCTGATGTCACTTTTTCAGTCTGAAGTCACTTTTCACTCTGGTGTCACTTTTCAGTCTGAAGTCACTTTTCAGTCTGAAGTCACTTTTCACTCTGATGTCACTTTTCAGTCTGATGTCACTTTTCAGTCTGATGTCACTTTTCAGTCTGAAGTCACTTTTTAGTCTGATGTCACTTTTCAGTCTGAAGTCACTTTTCACTCTGGTGTCACTTTTCAGTCTGAAGTCACTTTTCAGTCTGAAGTCACTTTTCACTCTGATGTCACTTTTCAGTCTGATGTCACTTTTCAGTCTGATGTCACTTTTCAGTCTGAAGTCACTTTTCAGTCTGAAGTCACTTTTCAGTCTGATATCACTTTTCAGTCTGATGTTACTTTTTTCAGTCTGAAGTCACTTTTCAGTCTGATGTCACTTTTTCTAGTCTGAAGTCACTTTTCAGTCTGAAGTCACTTTTTTCAGTCTGAAGTCACTTTTCAGTGTGAAGTCACTTTTCAGTCTGAAGTCACTTTTCACTCTGATGTCACTTTTCAGTCTGATGTCACTTTTCAGTCTGAAGTCACTTTTCAGTCTGATGTCACTTTTCAGTCTGAAGTCACTTTTCAGTCTGAAGTCACTTTTCAGTCTGATGTCACTTTTCAGTCTGATGTCACTTTTCAGTCTGATGTCACTTTTCAGTCTGATGTCACTTTTCAGTCTTTTGTCATTTTTTATCCAAATTGTATCTTATAATCCTGTTTGTTATCTCTTGGAATACTCCAAGGGCAGGTGGTGTTACCCACATGTTATCTCAACTGAAGATGGTATGTTCTCTTTGTTTAATAGCGACCTTTTATGTACAATTCACAACATATAGTTTTCATTTCAGCAGATAAACTGTTTTCTTTATGTTCCAAACATGTCTAGAAAACATCAGTAACTTACATTTGACATTAAAACAACAATTTCTTTATTGAACAATAGATTTGCTCTTAATTTTATATTCCAAACATATCTGAGGAAAAGAAAAGAGTAGCTCACAGTGTATTTTAAAACAACGGTTTCTTGTTTAAAATAAATTAGCTTCTTATCTTTCAAACTTCTCTGTATGACACGCAATAGTCAAAATCTATCTTACTACAATAATCAACTTCTCCTTCTATATTTTCCTTTTAATGATAGATTGGCTTTATATGTTTCCATGTACCTGTGAAACAACATTAATCCACAGTCTAACATAAAACAACAGTTAACTTTTCACAACAGCACAACAACTGAAACACACTACACCAACATACCAGCATTGTCCCAAACTAATGGCAGAGTATTGTCAACATTTGTCAGCAACATTAGCAACATGTGATGTTAAGTGTTGTCAGGAGGCAAGTGTCGTCAATGAGATGTACGCATGTGGAGTCTAATTGCCATCCAGTCTCCCTCCACCATGGCAAGCTTGTCTTGTTGTCACGGTGACAAATGTTCCAGTGTTGACTTTTTGTCATAGTTCTTATATTTATATATACACCTAAACAAACACCCCAGCCAAGGATGTAAGGGCAGCTACATGTATAACTAGCCACGTTTTCCCTGCCTTTAAACTCAGAAAATCCCCACCTCTGTCCTTTTTGTTCATTTGTGACACTTTTTATTGTACTTTCAATATAATGATAAAGATATTCACAATTAAAGACTTCAAGTCAAGATTTGTGCCCCAAAATAAGTAATATAAATTGTTGACCTGTTTTGTTGGATGATGTTCAGGACTTCTTTTTTAAAATTTGCTTGAAGTGAACACATGCTCATGATGAAAATATTTTACTATTAACATCTAAAACATAGAAAATTATACTGAATAAAAATTAAATGTTAAACAGTTAATAGTGTTTGAAGGAATTCCAGCAGGCTTTCTTTGCAACTTGTACTGAGTAAAACATCAACTAAAGGAACTTCAGCCATCCTTCTGAAATCAGTAAAACAAAATAATAAAATGTCAGCCTTCCCTCTGACATGCATTGGAGCTAGCCCTGCTTAAAACATACAGTGATGGAATGTCAACCTCCCTGCTGACATACTGTGAAACAAGACCTAAGTAAAACATACAGTGATGGAATGTCAACCTCCCTGCTGACATACTTTGAAACAAGACCTAAGTAAAACATACAGTGATGGAATGTCAACCTCCCTGCTGACATACTTTGAAACAAGACCTTAGTAAAACATACAGTGATGGAATGTCAACCTCCCTGCTGACATACTTTGAAACAAGACCTTAGTAAAACATACAGTGATGGAATGTCAACCTCCCTGCTGACATACTTTGAAACAAGACCTTAGTAAAACATACAGTGATGGAATGTCAACTTCCCTGCTGACATACTTTGAAACAAGACCTTAGTAAAACATACAGTGATGGAATGTCAACCTCCCTGCTGACATACTTTGGAACAAGACCTTAGTAAAACAAACAGTGATGGAATGTCAACCTCCCTGCTGACATACTTTGGAACAAGACCTTAGTAAAACATACAGTGATGGAATGTCAACCTCCCTGCTGACATACTTTGGAACAAAACCTTAGTAAAACATACAGTGATGGAATGTCAACCTCCCTGCTGGCATACTTTGAAACAAGACCTTAGTAAAACATACAGTGATGGAATGTCAACCTCCCTGCTGACATACTTTGGAACAAGACCTTAGTAAAACATACAGTGATGGAATGGCAACCTCCCTGCTGACATACTGTGGAACAAGACCTTAGTAAAACATACAGTGATGGAATGTCAACCTCCCTGCTGACATACTTTGGAACAAGACCTTAGTAAAACATACAGTGATGGAATGTCAACCTCCCTGCTGACATACTTTGAAACAAGACCTAAGTAAAACATACAGTGATGGAATGTCAACCTCCCTGCTGACATACTTTGAAACAAGACCTAAGTAAAACATACAGTGATGGAATGTCAACCTCCCTGCTGACATACTTTGAAACAAGGCCTTAGTAAAACATACAGTGATGGAATGTCAACCTCCCTGCTGACATACTTTGAAACAAGACCTAAGTAAAACATACAGTGATGGAATGTCAACCTCCCTGCTGACATACTTTGAAACAAGACCTTAGTAAAACATACAGTGATGGCATGTCAACTTCCCTGCTGACATACTTTGAAACAAGACCTTAGTAAAACATACAGTGATGGAATGTCAACCTCCCTGCTGACATACTTTGGAACAAGACCTTAGTAAAACAAACAGTGATGGAATGTCAACCTCCCTGCTGACATACTTTGGAACAAGACCTTAGTAAAACATACAGTGATGGAATGTCAACCTCCCTGCTGACATACTTTGGAACAAGACCTTAGTAAAACATACAGTGATGGAATGTCAACCTCCCTGCTGACATACTTTGAAACAAGACCTTAGTAAAACATACAGTGATGGAATGTCAACCTCCCTGCTGACATACTTTGGAACAAGACCTTAGTAAAACATACAGTGATGGAATGTCAACCTCCCTGCTGACATACTTTGGAACAAGACCTTAGTAAAACATACAGTGATGGAATGTCAACCTCCCTGCTGCCTTCAAGCTGCCTTCAACTCTTGACTTGCTATTTGTTATTATGACCCATGCTTATTGGTAACTACTTGCTAAAGTAGTGTAGTCCTATTGGTAGAGACTTAGCACCATATTATGTAGGTCCTGATCAGACATACTGGCTGCAATAGCTCAAGTGGTAGAGCGTCAGCTTGCGGATCAGGAGGTCTTGGGTTCAAATCCCGGCCAGGCCAAACCAAAGACTTTAAAGATGGTAGTAGTGCCCTCCTAACGCTCCGGGCTAAGGGGACAGCATAACACCTGACTCGTCAGTGTCAGTATAATAGGACAGGCCCGGTTCAGTCTCTGGGCACCTCAAAAGTGCCCCTGTGCTATATATTGTGATAGAAATGTCGCTGCACAGTATCGGCAAAAATGCCGGCTAATCCCATCCCATCCCATCCCTGATCAGACAGCTTCCATTAGGAAGATGCCGATCTGAATCTATACTACTTGCCTGAGACTGATCACAACAAAAAGAAAGATTAGAAGTCCAGCACCTTTAATTGTCAGGTTTATATGTTTATGATGTAATTAATTTGGGAGAATTAACTTTTCTAATCAAGATACAAGGTATTATCCATTTTAATTGGTTGGATAGGAAACTATGAAAATATTTCCTCATTAGTGACCTTGGCCTTTTCTGTTTTCTTGTCACTAGTTGAGTGACCTTCTATGATGTTTTAACACAGTTTGGGGAAGCGGCCTTGACTTTGTGGGGGAAGAGATTTTCACATTTTTAGGGGGAAATTTTTATTATTTATGATTTTGAACCAAGGCTGCATTGCTCAATGATTTGTACACCTACCAGTTTGCACGGATGTGACATAGCCACACAGTATTGGTAATAAATTATAAAATACATTATGTATTCAGATTTTTTATCACAAATTTTTTATTGCATCTTCTGTTTGTTTATTTGTTGCTTTTATCTGTATTATCTCCCAAACACTTTTTTTAGTTATCTGGAGACAGTGTCCACTTGAAGAAGATATTCTGTTGCTGTTTTTGTTCAGCTTAATTATTAAAGGTAGTATTCAGCTGTTTAGACATTTTTTTCTCTCAGACAAGTAAATAAATTATCATTACCTGAAAAGTGATGGGATGGGACTTGCCGATACTGTGCAGCAACACGTTTGTTACTTGCTTCATTTCACGTGGAAGAGAATGATTTAATATTCAAAAAGAACTAATTTACCTTGATGCATCGTGACATAAAATCTAAGAACATGTTAAAAGTACATACATTGATAAATAGCAGATATTGTTTATTTAAGGAATGTAGCACTTTTCATGGTGCAAAAAGTATTTCAAAATGCAGCAAGATGTGTTTTGTGGGACAAATGCACATATCTTTCAGGACGGTGTCATGTGGCGAGAAATGCTTCAGGGTTGTATTATACAACAGTCTGGGATGGGATTTGCCGGCATTTTCCCGATGCTGTGCAGCAACATTTCTATCATTATAGCACAGGGGCATGTATGAGGTGCCCAGGGACTGAACCTGGCCAGTCCATTATACTGACACCGACGAGTCAGGCTTAATGCTGTCCTCTTAGCCCCGAGCGTTAGGAGGGAAGCCACTACTACCAACTTTGCTAGTCTTTGGTTTGACCCGGCCAGGGTTTGAACCCACAACCTTCTGATCCGCAAGCCGACGCTCTACCACTTGGGCTATTGCAGCCGGTTTAACTAAAAAGTTGATTGTTGATGTCTTACATCTATTTGAAAGTGAAGCATAACACCCTACTTGTCATTACAAACATTCTGACATTGATTGTTGATGTCTTACATCTATTTGAAAGTGAAGCATAACACCCTACTTGTCATTACAAACATTCTGACATTGATTGTTGATGTCTTACATCTATTTGAAAGTGAAGCATAACACCCTACTTGTCATTACAAACATTCTGACATTGATTGTTGATGTCTTACATCTATTTGAAAGTGAAGCATAACACCCTACTTGTCATTACAAACATTCTGAAAGTGAAGCATAACACCCTACTTGTCATTACAAACATTCTGACATTGATACATGTATTTATTTTTAGCAGAAGTCTCTATTGTGATTAACGCTTAGCCTGCTAAGTATGCCTCAATCAGCCTTAGTCATAATAGTGGAGATCCAAATAAGTTAGCTCTGCTCAGAAATGTCTGACCAAGATTATACTTTTTGCAGCAGAACTCTTTCAAACAATTTGCAGGTAGCTGTCACAAAAAACAACAACAAAATTAAAAGATTGTGTGTTAGTTATTAACAACCATAGCAGACTAAGTGTTATTTATAGATTTGGCAAAAATAAACATTTAGAACGATATTTCACCTTTTGTACTGCCTTATAATTCAGATGTTATTTTTTTCCAGAGATAAGCCCCCAAGGGTCAGTCAATGTAATATGTATTTGATACAGAAAACTGTTGGATATCTCCTTTAAAGCAATTTTGTATGTATACATGTACATGGTTGGTGTTGTATGCTGAATTATTACCCAACATACAAGAGGATAACATTAAAAATAAGTGTTTTGTTCACAGTAAATTAAGCTTGAGAACACAATAGTTGCCTTTTGCATGATACTTAAAGTGTCTTCCCTATTGTGACAGACATGATCTGTGTAACGACCTTACCAAGTTTAGACAAGTGCTCATCATTTTTCTCAGATTGGAACATATTTAATAAAGGTACATGTATTTGCTGTTGTCTGAGCTAACATTCTGTGTACATCAGGTTTAAAATTGTCTTTTTGAATGTTGTTATTGTTTTAATAGGAATGTTGAAATTTAAAAGTGGTAACCGACAGTTTGCCAATATCAAATACCAGTAAAAAGAACCCCAACCCTGTTAAGAGATGCTGTGCATAATATCTGCAAAAACTCATGCTTTAGTCTAAATGAAGATGGTTTTGAACTCTGCATCAATTGTTACACACACAATTGTAATGAAAAATTTGCTCTAAATTTTCATTTTTTTCCAAATCAATAAATAAGGACCATGGGGATTTCTGCTAAAAATAGAACTCGACATCATAGCAAATTACCCTGGAGAAGATACAACATGGTCGCATGTTTTTCTTAGTTTAAAAATAGCTATCTCTGCAGCATGGCTCAGATAGGAAATACCTGTTTAAAATAACAATTGGGGATTATGCGACACTGTTCACACAGATCTAGGGCATGGGTGAACAGGATTTTCAAGGAACTCTTCAGGTAGCAATGGCTTACCGGTATATAGTTATTTGAGAAAAGAAATCTTTGGACCAAACTTTTAGATACCACCTTTAACATAAATTTTCAGCCACTGTGATTTTCTGCATTGAATGACTTTGAATATGATTATTTTGCACCAAGACTTTTTTGTTCTTTTTGAAAGGTGTCACATTTTGCCTTTATTGAATTCACCACTTTACATGAAACATTAGCAAACCAAACAGGATTCACCCAACTTATACCATGTGTGTAGTGTTACATGGCAACTCCCAAACAACTTAAACTCATTAACAAGCAGCCTTGAGGTGGACCTTCCAAGTCAACCATAGATTGTTTGTCTTTTATTTTTTGTCTCAAATTGTCAGCTACCACCTTTAGTCAGCTACCACCTTTAGTCAGATACCACCTTTAGTCAGATACCACCTTCAGTCAGATACCACCTTTAGTCAGCTACCACCTTGAGTCAGATACCACCTTTAGTCAGATACCACCTTTAGTCAGCTACTACCTTTAGTCAGATACCACCTTTAGTCAGCTACCACCTTTAGTCAGATACCACCTTTAGTCAGATACCACCTTCAGTCAGATACCACCTTTAGTCAGATACCACCTTTAGTCAGATACCGCCTTTAGTCAGATGCCGCCTTTAGTCAGATGCTGCCTTTAGTCAGATGCCGCCTTTAGTCAGATACCACCTTTAGTCAGATACCACCTTCATTCAGATACCACCTTCAGTCAGATGCCACCTTTAGTCAGATACCACCTTTAGTCAGATACCATCTTTAGTCAGATACCACCTTTAGTCAGATACCACCTTTAGTCAGATACCACCTTCAGTCAGATACCACCTTCAGTCAGATACCACCTTTAGTCAGATACCACCTTCAGTCAGATACCACCTTTAGTCAGATACCACCTTTAGTCAGATACCACCTTTAGTCAGATACCACCTTCAGTCAGATACCACCTTAAGTCAGATACCACCTTTAGTCAGATACCACCTTCAGTCAGATACCACCTTTAGTCAGATACCACCTTTAGTCAGATACCACCTTCAGTCAGATACCACCTTAAGTCAGATACCACCTTTAGTCAGATACCACCTTTAGTCAGATACCACCTTTAGTCAGATACCACCTTTAGTCAGATACCACCTTCAGTCAGATACCACCTTAATCAGATACCACCTTTAGTCAGATACCACCTTTAGTCAGATGCCACATTTAGTCAGATGCCACCTTTAGTCAGATGCCACCTTTAAAGCCATACTAATTCATGTGAAACAATGTCATATAAAACACTTCAAGACAAGAAATACATGGTACAAATACTGAACAAAACATTAGAGACTGACCCCTACTGACTGACCCAATTTCAAATAAACTGATCAGCACTGGTTAAAGGTTGTCAAAATTCTTACAAAGGTTATGGTCAACGGAAATGCTGTAATCAGGAGATCCCAAACAAGTGATACTGGTGAAGCTCACAGTGCCTCTGGAAGAAAGGACAAAGGAAGCACATAAGATAAAGATGACCAAGTACCACGACTTGTAAAACACCTTGGCAGAGACAGCAGGTTGAAAACATGGGTTTTCACAGTGGAGGTTAGCTAAAGTGGATTTCACGGCAAATGCTAGGAGAACTGGGTATTCAGGGACAAGCTCGAAAGGCTGCATACATGCTCTTGGTAAATCTGCAGAAAGGGCTCCCAGCTGGCTTTGTTTACTGTGTGGCAAACCAGGCTGGCAGCCAATGCAGACAGGGTGGAAACTAATCACTCCACTTGCCCCGACCATTTAGAGGTGTTCCCGAGTTTGGGGTCGAAACACCTGATGACAATGGCACCTGGCTAATGACATCTGCGTAAGCAGTTTACCTAAACTGTATTGCTCAACTGTGAACATTGTGCCAGTCGCAATGCTTAATATAACTACCTAGTAATAAAATGTGCAGTTACAAAGTCTCAGTTGCACAATCTGCAAAATGATGGACAAGAGGTCACTGGTTCAAAACTTCAAATCCCAAACAAAAGCCTTATTTATTTTTGCATCTGTTACATTTTTTACACTCTTTAATTTGACACATATCTTCTAGTACTACAGTATGTTTTAAACACCATGTTTGGCAGTAATCTAGGTTGTTATTATGGCTTTAAGATTACCTAAGGATGATCTAGTCTATTGGTTTATTATTGCTGCGAGGAAGATGATGCGAGGGATGCACTTGTAGCGATGTATTAAAAGATACTTACCAGTATGTTTATTACAATGTAGAAAAATAACCTTTCATCATTTATAATTTGATGTAATAAAACATAAGTTCAATCATGTAAAATTAAGGAAATGATGATATGAAAAGGTTATTGATGTAACGGAAACAAGGCAAGAAGGACATGACATGGGACTGATGTATTGTGTTTTATTGTACAATTTAACTTGCTTGAAGAGCTTTTAATATTACTGTCAGGTACTGATATAAAATTGTCTACTTCTTCCATAGGCTGTTAAGTTTTGTTTGTTTGTTTATTGGGCTTATTGTCCCACCAACAGAATTTCAGTTATCTGGAGATGGTGTCCACTTGAAGCAGATATAGTGCTGCCTTCACTGTGTATAGCATGCCGTGAACACCTGGCTTGATACCACACCCTGTCACATTATCCTGATACTGGGCCAACCAGTTGTGGAACTACCCTTATATTTGCTTGAACGTTAGCAAGGGAGCTATACAACTACCATTTTTAACGACTGGTATATCGTGGCCTGGGATCAAACCCATGGACTCCCGTACCTGGACACTGCTCGTTGCACTACCAGGTCCGGTTTTGTACCTCAGCAATGAGAGTATCCATGGGTAAGTGTTTAAGGCCTCCTATTGGAGACTGGAGGGTTCAGGATCCAAACCCCGGACCATCATTGAGATGAATCCTTGGACAAGACTATAATTGCTTTTTGCTTCAGGTAAAAATGAGTTCTTCAAAGGAAGTAGTAAACCAGGATAACATAAAAACTTGTTTGTCACACAATATAAAACTTTTACTGCAATGTAAAATAATCTCTTGTTTTGGACTCATTGGCCATTTTGTTATGAAATATCCATTTTTACTTCAGAACATAGTATTTTAATGTTTTAACTATTTCACACAGACTTGACCAGCTTGTGAATGTTTGTTCACCATGTGACAAGCTAGATTTACTTTCCAGGTACAACACGTTCTCTCCTTGTGTCACGTTCCATAGCTTGTTCATGTGACACCTAATAAATGGACAGTTACAAGCTGATGTAGACTGTGTAAAACAGAAAAAAATGCTCTCCATTCATGGATATTTCATAACAGGTTATAAACAGATAGCTTTACGCTAAATGCTCTATAGGGACTGCTAAAGCCAGGTTTTCACATCTTGATTTTTATAATATTTTATTACTGTGATAGAACGATGTTGCTTTCAGTGGCCTACCACATACAGTTCCTTCTGAAACAAGGCCCAAGTGTGTCATACTGTATTGAGAACCCAGCCAGTCTTAAGAGACCATTTAAGACCTGTTCTGAATGCGGTCCTTTAAAACAGGGTGAATTGTATATATGACTAAAAGGTGTTTGTATTGTGATAAATCCAACAACAGTCATAAGCAACAACATCATCGCCACTCAAGAGGGAAGTACATTTGCTTACAATCGTGAATGATTAATATTATGCTAAATAACAGAACAAATGATGGATAGTACTAGAGAGTTGGGGAAATCCCTGAAATAATTTAGGTCACTTTCTGAACTTATGTTTCCTTTTCATATTAACATATCTTGCCACATTTGATAAAAAATCTGTTTGTTTTTTATAATAACCATTAGCAGTGAATACAGAGCTACTTCTTTAAAGAAAGCTAACAATTCAAAGCTATTTCTGTTTCCAGCAAGACAAAAATGTAGTTCTTTGTATTTCTGTCTCTAGACAAAAATGTAGTTCTTTGTATTTCTGTCTCTAGACAAAAATGTAGTTCTTTGTATTTCTGTCTCTAAGCAAAAATGTAGTTCTTTGTATTTCTGTCTCTAGACAAAATGTAGTTCTTTGTATTTCTGTCCCTAGACAAAAATGGTGTTCTTTGTATTTCTGTCTCTAGAAAAAAAATGTAGTTCTTCGTATTTCTGTCTCTAAACAAAAATGTAGTTCTTTGTATTTCTGTCACTAGACAAAATGTAGTTCTTTGTATTTCTGTCTCTAGACAAAAACGTAGTTCTTAGTAGTTCTTTGTATTTCTGTCTCTAGACAAAAATGTAGTTCTTTGTATTTCTGTCTCTAGACAAAATGTAGTTCTTTGTATTTCTGTCTCTAGACAAAAATGTAGTTCTTTGTATTTCTGTCTCTAAACAAAAATGTAGTTCTTTGTATTTCTGTCTCTAGACAAAATGTAGTTCTTTGTATTTCTGTCCATAGACAAAAATGTTGTTCTTTGTATTTCTGTCTCTAGGAAAAAATGTTGTTCTTCGTATTTCTGTCTCTAAACAAAAATGTAGTTCTTTGTATTTCTGTCACTAGACAAAATGTAGTTCTTTGTATTTCTGTCTCTAGACAAAAATGTAGTTCTTTGTATTTCTGTCTCTTGCATGACAAAAATGTAGTTCTTTGTATTTCTGTCTCTAGACAAAAATGTAGTTCTTTGTATTTCTGTCTCTCACATGACAAAACTGTAGTTCTTTGTATTTCTGTCTCTAAACAAAACTGTAGTTCTTTGTATTTCTGTCACTAGACAAAATGTAGTTCTTTGTATTTCTGTCTCTAGACAAAAATGTAGTTCTTAGTATTTCTGTCTCTAGACAAAAATGTAGTTCTTAGTATTTCTGTCTCTAGACAAAAATGTAGTTCTTTGTATTTCTGTCTCTAAACAAAAATGTAGTTCTTTGTATTTCTGTCTCTAAACAAAAATGTAGTTCTTTGTATTTCTGTCTCTAGACAAAAATGTAGTTCTTTGTATTTCTGTCTCTCACATGACAAAACTGTAGTTCTTTGTATTTCTGTCTCTAGAAAAAACTGTAGTTCTTTGCATTTCTGTCTCTAGACAAAAATGTAGTTCTTTGTATTTCTGTCTCTAGACAAAAACTGTAGTTCTTTGTATTTCTGTCTCTAGAAAAAACTGTAGTTCTTTGCATTTCTGTCTCTAGACAAAAATGTAGTTCTTAGTATTTCTGTCTCTAGACAAAAACTGTAGTTCTTTGTATTTCTGTCTCTAGAAAAAACTGTAGTTCTTTGCATTTCTGTCTCTAGACAAAAATGTAGTTCTTAGTATTTCTGTCTCTAGACAAAAACTGTAGTTCTTTGTATTTCTGTCTCTAAACAAAAATGTAGTTCTTTGTATTTCTGTCTCTAGACAAAAATGTAGTTCTTTGTATTTCTGTCTCTCACATGACAAAAGTGTAGTTCTTTGTATTTCTGTCTCTAGAAAAAACTGTAGTTCTTTGTATTTCTGTCTCTAGACAAAAATGTAGTTCTTAGTATTTCTGTCTCTAGACAAAAATGTAGTTATTAGTATTTCTGTCTCTAGACAAAACTGTAGTTCTTTGTATTTCTATCTCTAGACAAAACTGTAGTTCTTTGTATTTCTGTCTCTAGACAAAAATGTAGTTCTTTTTATTTCTGTCTCTCACATGACAAAACTGTAGTTCTTTGTATTTCTGTCTCTAGAAAAAACTGTAGTTCTTTGCATTTCTGTCTCTAGAAAAAATGTAGTTCTTAGTATTTCAGTCTCTAGACAAAAATGTAGTTCTTTGTATTTCTGTCTCTAGACAAAAATGTAGTTCTTTGTATTTCTGTCACTAGACAAAATGTTGTTCTTTGTATTTCTGTCTCTAGACAAAAATGTAGTTCTTAGTATTTCTGTCTCTAGACAAAAATGTAGTTCTTTGTATTTCTGTCTCTTGCATGACAAAACTGTAGTTCTTTGTATTTCTGTCTCTAGACAAAAATGTAGTTCTTTGTATTTCTGTCTCTCACATGACAAAACTGTAGTTCTTTGTATTTCTGTCTCTAGAAAAAACTGTAGTTCTTTGCATTTCTGTCTCTAGACAAAAATGTAGTTCTTAGTATTTCTGTCTCTAGACAAAAATGTAGTTCTTTGTATTTCTGTCTCTAGACAAAAATGTAGTTCTTTGTATTTCTGTCACTAGACAAAATGTAGTTTTTTGTATTTCTGTCACTAGACAAAATGTTGTTCTTTGTATTTCTGTCTCTAGACAAAAATGTAGTTCTTAGTATTTCTGTCTCTAGACAAAAATGTTGTTCTTTGTATTTCTGTCTCTAGACAAAACTGTAGTTCTTTGTAATTCTGTCTCTATACAAAAATGTAGTTCTTTGTATTTCTGTCTCTAGACAAAACTGTAGTTCTTTGTATTTCTGTCTCTATACAAAAATGTAGTTCTTTGTGAAACAAGCCATCATAAATAAAATCTGGCATCTTAACAAAATTGATCAAATGTAAACATTTATATATCCAACCTGTTGGATCTTGATTTGATATTCCTGATCTGACAACTGACAGCAGGAGTTTAGTCTGAACATATTTTATTGCCAATGTCATTAATTACACAGAAGTATAGTTGACATGTTACATGACATCGACAAGATTGAGCCTCAAGTTCTTAAACTTGTTTGGAAAAGAAAAAAACGACATTTCCACAACATTTCCACTGATAATTTCCTTGCTTACATTAGTTTAGAACTGATAAAGACTGTGCAACAAATGTGCTACACCTTCTAAGTAAGAAAGTACTTTATGCATCATGAATGTTTCTTACCAAAATGGACTCCAACAATTTTAATTTCTTTCCTCCCATGATTTCTAATATTTCCACTAGTCTGGTCAGTTTTATGCTAAGGCTTAAAAAACATTTGTTTAGGGGACCTTTACACATTAAGTCCTTCACTCCGAACGGGACTCAAACCCTGACAGGCTAAGCAGTCAGAGGAGTTACAAATCGGCGACTCTACCACTACGTCACGGGCGCACCTCATACCTTACAGACATACACTAAGCATGTTTGAGACTATTTGCCTAAACATGATGGCCATTAGTATGCTAAGATTTAACATGCATGTTGTATGTTAACTTAGCAATCTGTCTAGTTGTAATGATGATGAAGCAGAGCATGGTAATTAGTGATGTTCAGGTTTATTTCCGTCAGATAATTCAACCAGAATATTGATTGGACAATTGGCTGAGATAGAAAGGAAGTATACACATTTTTAAGGCCTGTCTGACAGGTTAGCAACAACAAAAAACACACAAAAAATCATGTCATGCTATCAGAAAGGGGCCTTAATCACAAAATTTAAGTTTTTGTTTTCTAATACATTTATGCTCCCCGAAAATTTTGGGGGAGCATATAATTGCCACTTCGTCCATCTGTCTGTCCATCTGTCTGTCCATCAATCCTTCCTCCCCTGTGTCTGTCCATCCATCCTTCCTTCCATCTGTCTGTCCATCCATCCTTCCATCTGTCTGTCCATCTATCCTTCCATCTGTCTGTCCATCCATCCTTCCATCTGTCTGTCCATCCATCCTTCCATCTGTCTGTCCATCCATCCTTCCATCTGTCCATCCATCCATCCTTCCATCTGTCTGTCCATCCATCCTTCCTTCCATCTGTCTGTCCATCCATCCTTCCATCTGTCTGTCCATCCATCCTTCCATCTGTCTGTCCATCCATCCTTCCATCTGTCTGTCCATCCATCCTTCCTTCCATCTGTCTGTCCATCCTTCCTTCCATCTGTCTGTCAATCCATCCTGCCATCTGTCTGTCCATCCATCCTTCCTTCCATCTGTCTGTCCATCCATCCTTCCTTCCCTCTGTTACACTTTTGTCTGGGTTATAACTCAGCAAGCCCTGGCTTGAAATCAATGAAACTTTATGGGAAGACCACAATAATGAAATACCTGTGTTATCAACACATTCCGTTTCAGTGATTTTTCACAGAGTTATTGGCCTTTAATATCTATATAGTGTCTACGTGTCAGTCAACATTCTTTAAACCACATATCCTTTGAACCTGCAGGCCCAGATTCAATCACTCCTTCATTTCATCAGAAGCTAGGCAAGGGGAATAAAATTTTTGTCAATAATTGTTACAAGGACATGGCCATTTTCCTATATGGCTTTATAAGCCCTGTATGGCTTTATGGTAAAATTTAGAATATTTTTTTCCATAAACTATAAGAGCTTTGATATTTCGCATACATGATCCTTAGATGCCCTCTATTAGATTGTTCAAAGAATTCTTATCCATCAGAAAATATGGCCACCAGGGTTGTGGCCATTTTCCATTAAGAACTGTCTTGTAAAACATTTAAAATTTTCTTGTCAGAGACTACAAGACCTAGAGCTTTGAATATTTGGTATAAAAAAGAAAATTCATTGTTCCAAAAACATGCCCACTGTAGCTGGGTCATTTTCCTATATGGCTATTTAGTCCATAATGTCTATATAGTAAAACTTAGAAAGTCTTCATGTCAGAAACTACAGGATCTAGAGCCTTGATATCTGGTTTACTAGTTCCTTGCATAGTCCACTTTCAAGATTGGTAAAAAAAAAATTGATTGGTAAAAAGACATGGCTGCCAGGACTGTGGTCACTTTCCATATATGGCTTAATAGCAAAATCTTCTTGTCTGAAACTATTTTTCAGCAACCATTTGCTACATTCAAGAAAACTATTTATATATATTATATACATAACTTGTTTGTGGAGATTCAAATAATATATGTAAAGCAGCAATTGACAGTTTGTGTTAACAGAGTTATAGCCCCTTTTTTTATAGTGTATTTTCTAGTGTCCCAGTAATACCCTGGGGAGCATCCAATGGTTCCATCGATATCTTGTTGGCGCCTATCTTGATAATGGTGCATCAGTGGTAAACAACACAGAAACATCAATGTTTACAAACAAGTAAAATAAAAATATTGTATTTTTTTAAATGGTAGTCTAGCTTGTGTTGTTGCCACTACTGTGAAAATGAATATTATTATAGTTAAATAGGTAATAGTTAAGGTAATACCAAGTTATAGTCTGCTTTCAAGCTAGTGCTTGTTCAGCTGACTTTACAGTTTACCCCCTGGTCATTGGTCAATTGTGTAGCCGACACATGGCGCTGGGAAGTCATATCACAGACCCGAATAACCCTCACAGGTGCCCATTTATACACCTGGGTGAAGTGGAACAATTCGAGGTTAATTGCACAAGGAAATTAACAGCGACCTGATCAGGCTTTGAACCATGGACCCCGTGATCCAGAGTCATGTGTCCTACCACTGGACTATTCCGCTCCTCAGTTTTGAAGGCAAAACTATGCAGAGTTTTCTTCTGTAACAAAAACACCATTTGTATTTTGTGTAAACAATTTTCTTAAAGCAGCTAATAATACTGGTGGCTAGGGTCCACTTCAGTCGAACCCTCCCCCCACCCCGTCTGTCCCAAATAACACATTCCAATACAGTTTTCCAGTTACAGTTTTAAATCTATTGGCTATCAGTTAGTAATAAATCTCAGTTACCAGTACATGTATTTCAAAGCATTAAAATGATTTTTGTTGGTCATTTTACTCCCTGCTAAGAAAAGTAATAAGTGTTACACCTCATTAAGTTACACATGCTGCTTATAAACATGCCAGCTTCAAATACAGAGATTTTAAGAGCTGTTTTATTTTATATAAACATATTTTCATCTATACTCAGCTTGTGCAAACATTATTTGAAATTAAAGATGATATGTCAGAGGAAGCACCTTTAAAAATTATGGTTCAGTTATAGCTAGTATTGCTAAATTGTGAAATTTTAAAAATGTTTAGTATCATATCAAAATGTCTTCTTGCATGGTGATTGGTTTATTGTCAGGAAATAAAAAAAAGAAATGGGTCATTAATCCTGTTTTGATAGCATGTCTTTATGAGTGACATACAAGAACATTGCATACATGGATATCATGGTTGATGTAACTGGTTTGAATCTGTTTCTTTTTTTTTTAAGTGCACTTACAGGGGCCATGGTTAAGGAGGTCAACTTGTTGACTTGTAACTGCCCAGACTCCTAAGCCCCTCTGAGTGCAGGTTTGAGTCTTGGTCAGGGACTGATCAACTCTTATGTTGGGTGGTTGGAACCTCCTGCTGACCTGCAGGATGCTGGTGGGTGGATCCTCCTGCTGACCTGCAATGTGCTGGTGGGTGGATCCTCCTGCTGACCTGCAGTGTGCTGGTGGGTGGATCCTCCTGCCGACCTGCAGTGTGCTGGTGGGTGGATCCTCCTGCCGACCTGCAGTGTGCTGGTGGGTGGATCCTTGGGCCGACCTGCAGGATGCTGGTGGGTGGATCCTCCTGCTGACCTGCGGTGTGCTGGTGGGTAGATCCTCCTGCTGACCTGCAGTGTGCTGGTGGGTGGATCCTCCTGCTGACCTGCAGTGTGCTGGTGGGTGGATCCTCGGGCTGACCTGCAGTGTGCTGGTGGGTGGATCCTCCTGCTGACCTGCAGTGTGCTGGTGGGTGGATCCTCCTGCTGACCTGCAGTGTGCTGGTGGGTGGATTCTCGGGCTGACCTGCTGTGTGCTGGTGGGTGGATCCTCCTGCTGACCTGTGGTGTGCTGGTGGGTAGATCCTCCTGCTGGCCTGCAGTGTGCTGGTGGGTGGATCCTCCTGCTGACCTGCAGTGTGATGGTGGGTAGATCCTCCTGCTGACCTGCAGTGTGCTGGTGGGTGGATCCTCCTGCTGACCTGCAGTGTGCTGGTGGGTGGATCCTCGGGCTGACCTGCGGTGTGCTGGTGGGTGGATCCTCCTGCTGACCTGCGGTGTGCTGGTGGGTGGATCCTCCTGCTGACCTGCAGTGTGCTGGTGGGTGGATCCTCCTGCTAACCTGCGGTGTGCTGGTGGGTGGATCCTCCTGCTGACCTGCGGTGTGCTGGTGGGTAGATCCTCCTGCTGACCTGCAGTGTGATAGTGGGTGGATCCTCCTGCTGACCTGCGGTGTGCTGGTGGGTGGATCCTCCTGCTGACCTGCAGTGTGCTGGTGGGTGGATCCTCGGGCTGACCTGCAGTGTGCTGGTGGGTGGATCCTCCTGCTGACCTGCAGTGTGATGGTGGGTGGATCCTCCTGCTGACCTGCAGTGTGCTGGTGGGTGGATCCTCCTGCTGACCTGCGGTGTGCTGGTGGGTGGATCCTCCTGCTGACCTGCAGTGTGCTGGTGGTTGGATCCTCCTGCTGACCTGCAGTGTGCTGGTGGGTGGATCCTCCTGCTGACCTGCAGTGTGCTGGTGGGTGGATCCTCCTGCTGACGTGCAGTGTGCTGGTGGGTGGATCCTCCTGCTGACCTGCAGTGTGCTGGTGGGTGGATCCTCCTGCTGACCTGCGGTGTGCTGGTGGGTGGATCCTCCTGCTGACCTGCAGTGTGCTGGTGGGTAGATCCTCCTGCTGACCTGCAGTGTGATAGTGGGTGGATCCTCCTGCTGACCTGCGGTGTGCTGGTGGGTGGATCCTCCTGCTGACCTGCAGTGTGCTGGTGGGTGGATCCTCGGGCTGACCTGCAGTGTGCTGGTGGGTGGATCCTCCTGCTGACCTGCAGTGTGATGGTGGGTGGATCCTCCTGCTGACCTGCAGTGTGCTGGTGGGTGGATCCTCCTGCTGACCTGCGGTGTGCTGGTGGGTGGATCCTCCTGCTGACCTGCAGTTTGCTGGTGGTTGGATCCTCCTGCTGACCTGCAGTGTGATGGTGGGTGGATCCTCCTGCTGACCTGCAGTGTGCTGGTGGGTGGATCCTCCTGCTGACCTGTGGTGTGCTTGTGGGTGGATTCTCCTGCTGACCTGCAGTGTGCTGGTGGGTGGATCCTCCTGCTGACCTGCAGTGTGCTGGTGGGTGGATCCTCGGGCTGACCTGCAGTGTGCTGGTGGGTGGATCCTCGGGCTGACCTGCAGTGTGCTGGTGGGTGGATCCTCCTGCTGACCTGCGGTGTGCTGGTGGGTGGATCCTCCTGCTGACCTGCAGTGTGCTGGTGGGTGGATCCTCCTGCTGACCTGCGGTGTGCTGGTGGGTGGATCCTCCTGCTGACCTGCAGTGTGCTGGTGGGTGGATCCTCCTGCTGACCTGCAGTGTGATGGTGGGTGGATCCTCCTGCTGACCTGCAGTGTGCTGGTGGGTGGATCCTCCTGCTGACCTGCAGTGTGCTGGTGGGTGGATCCTCCTGCTGACCTGCAGTGTGCTGGTGGGTGGATCCTCGGGCTGACCTGCAGTGTGCTGGTGGGTGGATCCTCCTGCTGACCTTGGGTGTGCTGGTGGGTGGATCCTCCTGCTGACCTGCAGTGTGCTGGTGGGTGGATCCTCCTGCTAACCTGCGGTGTGCTGGTGGGTGGATCCTCCTGCTGACCTGCGGTGTGCTGGTGGGTAGATCCTCCTGCTGACCTGCAGTGTGATAGTGGGTGGATCCTCCTGCTGACCTGCGGTGTGCTGGTGGGTGGATCCTCCTGCTGACCTGCAGTGTGCTGGTGGGTGGATCCTCGGGCTGACCTGCAGTGTGCTGGTGGGTGGATCCTCCTGCTGACCTGCAGTGTGCTGGTGGTTGGATCCTCCTGCTGACCTGCAGTGTGATGGTGGGTGGATCCTCCTGCTGACCTGCAGTGTGCTGGTGGGTGGATCCTCCTGCTGACGTGCAGTGTGCTGGTGGGTGGATCCTCGGGCTGACCTTCTGTGTGCTGGTGGGTGGATCCTCCTGCTGACCTGCAGTGTGCTGGTTGGTGGATCTTCCTGCTGACCTGCAGTGTGCTGGTGGGTGGATCCTCCTGCTGACCTGCAGTGTGATGGTGGGTGGATCCTCCTGCTGACCTGCAGTGTGCTGGTGGGTGGATCCTCCTGCTGACCTGCAGTGTGCTGGTGGGTGGATCCTCCTGCTGACCTGCAGTGTGCTGGTGGGTGGATCCTCCTGCTGACCTGCAGTGTGCTGGTGGGTGGATCCTCCTGCTGACCTGCAGTGTGCTGGTGGGTGGATCCTCCTGCTGACCTGCAGTGTGCTGGTGGGTGGATCCTCGGGCTGACCTGCAGTGTGCTGGTGGGTGGATCCTCGGGCTGACCTGCAGTGTGCTGGTGGGTGGATCCTCCTGCTGACCTGCGGTGTGCTGGTGGGTGGATCCTCCTGCTGACCTGCAGTGTGCTGGTGGGTGGATCCTCCTGCTGACCTGCAGTGTGATGGTGGGTGGATCCTCCTGCTGACCTGCAGTGTGCTGGTGGGTGGATCCTCCTGCTGACCTGCAGTGTGCTGGTGGGTGGATCCTCCTGCTGACCTGCAGTGTGATGGTGGGTGGATCCTCCTGCTGACCTGCAGTGTGCTGGTGGGTGGATCCTCCTGC
The DNA here is from genome assembly GCA_007844125.1 of Sinonovacula constricta. NCBI lineage: Eukaryota > Metazoa > Mollusca > Bivalvia > Cardiida > Solecurtidae > Sinonovacula > Sinonovacula constricta. Next base: position 37,815,030 of record CM017572.1, read on the forward strand.
TGACCTGCAGTGTGATGATGGGGTGGATCCTCCTGCTGACCTGCAGTGTGCTGTAGGGTGGATCCTCCTGCTGACCTGTGGTGTGCTTGTGGGTGGATTCTCCTGCTGACCTGCAGTGTGCTGGTGGGTGGATCCTTCTGCTGACCTGCAGTGTGCTGGTGGGTGGATCCTCCTGCTGACCTGCAGTGTGCTGGTGGGTGGATCCTCCTGCTGACCTGCAGTGTGCTGGTGGGTGGATCCTTGGGCTGACCTGCAGTGTGCTGGTGGGTGGATCCTCCTGCCGACCTGCAGTGTGCTGGTGGGTGGATCCTCCTGCTGACCTGCAGTGTGATGGTGGATTTGTGGTGTATTACCCTAGACATTTGTATTGAGTCGCCTTTATGAGTGTGTTACAAAAAACAACACACAAAACAAGTTGCACTGACCTGTCAAGGTTAAGTGTTGTTTTTCTGTTGTTGTTTGTGGAAAAAGTCTGTATAAAATCACCATCAATGCGGAACCATTGAAAGTCTGTACAATAGCAGGAATGCTTTCTCACCTTAGGTCCAGCTTTGATTGAAATAACTTGGTCATATTTGCATTTTTTTTTATTTAAGTTCAAAAAGGCAAAACTTTTGTTGAGCCAGAATTAATAATGCAATTAAATTGTACCTCTGATCACTAGACTAGTGAACATGCAGAGCTTTAATGGATTATGTTGCTTTTATGATGGGCGAACTCTTGCTCTACTTTTTATTGGTTTTTATTTCAAGAACCTAGCATGCACATGTGGTAATTTATATCATGTTATATAAGTCATGCATAAACACCAGTAATAAATAAGGAAATATGATAAAGTCCTATGAGCATTGCAACATATACCAAAATTTGAAAAGGCACAGGACAAAAGTATTATCTTGCAAGCTAAATGTAAAGTAAGAACAAATTTGTGATGAGTCATTTAATAAAAAGAGCAAAGCCAACAATTACCACCTTGTTATGGTCAGTCGGCAATATGGACTGACCACTTAAACCGGTTTTACAGAGCTCTAAACCTCACACTTCCTGTGATTGGATTGATAGTGTTGTACTTATTATACAGACCAGCCGCAAAAGCTCAAGTGGAAGAGCATTGGCTTGCGGATCGGGAGGTTGTGGGTTCAAACCGCGACCGGGTCAAAACAAAAACTTTAAAGTTGGTAGAAGTGGCTTCCCTCATAACGCTCGGGGCTAAGGGGACAGCATTACGCCTGACTCATTAGTGTCAATATAATAGACCGGCCAGGTTCAGTTCCTGGGCACCTCATAAGTGCTATAATGATAGAAATGTCGCTGCACAATATCAGCAAAAGTGCCGGCAAATCACAATCCCAAAATATATACAAAGTGATGGTTGTGTTGTTAAATGTGTTTTGTTTTTTCTACTTACCCAAAATTGTGACCAAATGGTTATAAAAAAACAAAGGTACAAGAATCTCAAACACAATGCTTAATATCACACAGTTTATTTTGACTACTAATGTTATAGTAATAATAATATGATATATGATAATGTTACATAATATAATATATAATATAATGATAATAATAATTAAGTCCACAACAAGAATATAATGTTACATCAGCTAAATAAAACTGCCTTTGTGACTGTGGCCTCATATAGGCTGATTAAAACACATGAGTACAAGCAAACTGAGCACACGGAAATAGAAACAGTTTGTAACAAAGATTTTTTGTTTACTTTGTCCAAAATGGCTTTATATATATATCCTGTTTACTTATACATAAAATACAAACAGCTCCATTTATGTTAAGTCTTGTACAAAGTACTATTTAGGCATATACAACTGACATTGCTAAATCATGCTTTGCACATGCTAATTGCCATAATTCACAACCCAAACTTACAAGAGGTGTCAAATTGTTGAGACTGGACCTGGTACATGTAGCGCAATAGGTAGAGCGTCTTTAAAAATGGTAGAGATATACCTCCCTTGCTAACGCTTAAGCAAATATAAGGGTAGTTCCATGACTGCTTGGCCCAGTGTCAGGATAATGTAACTGGGTATGGTATCATGTCAGGTGTTCACAGCATGCTATACACAGTGAAGATAGCACTATATCTGCTTCAAGTGGACACCATCTCCATTAACTGAAATACTTTTGGTGGGACGATAAATGCAAAAAACAAAACAAATTGTTCAGGTCTGTCTTTAGTTAGAACTGCTCAGATGTAAACAAAAGTCGATAAGACATTTTAAATCTAATGCCTTAACCTAAACAGATCCCAGCTTGAGGGTCATTATAAAAAAGGGTTTCATCCTTGAAAATCTCCTAGGATATGAAAGCTCATTGAGGAAGATATTGTGTGAACAGAAAACAGATCAGCTAGAAATTTTAAAGATTTTTTTATGTTATGACTCCCAAGGGTGAGGTCATCAAATTTTTTTATCAAAAGCTTTGTTCATCACCATGAATGTGCCAATAATACTACAGTTTTTTCACAGTATTTAATGCAAAGCTTTGAATTGAGTCATGATTGTCCAAATCAGCAAAATTTAGGTTCTATATCATAAGTACGAAGAATATGCGATCCAGTCAACTCCAGATAAAATTGTAGTGATTTTTTTATTTTAATTTAAAAATATTCCAAATGCCAGGCAAGTACATGTATATATGTAAAAATACGTTTTTGTAAAGTCAATAAAGTCATATATATGAAAATAGATTATTAAAACCATGGTTGTAGACTGTGGTCCATTTGTTATTTTGTTAAACCATGTCATAACCATGGTTCAACCACGGTCAAATAACCATGGATGAACATGGTAAACCATGGTCACATTTCGCAGGGGCATTGTGCTAAGTCAAAGCAAATATTCATCCACTGTATATGTTGAATAACCTTTTTAACCTGGTAAAAATAATAGTGGGTATCTTCAAGCCCTTGTTTTATGTTTGCCAGTTATCTAGTGTGGTAAACAACACAAAAACAAAACCTTTCTGTACTAGGCAGAAAAACATGTAAAAAGAGATTTTTCATTTATAAATGGAGGTCATGATCCCTGAATGTTGGCCGAGAATGCCTTTATACGATAGCTCTTTTGCTAGTTAAGTATTATTTTCTCTTGCTCATGACCACAGTCAGGTTTTGGTCGTAACTGTTTTTAACTGAGCCATTCTGCTGCAAATAATGGCATGGTTTGGTGCAGGAGATGACGTCATGCCTTCCTGCCAAGAACATTTAAATGGATATGTTTATGATATATAGAATCTGATATGAGTGTTCATTAGAAACTGAAAATATTAAATGAGTTGGATGGAATTATATGAAATGAGGCTTTAATTAAGTCCATGTGAGCATGTTTATCTCAAAGCTTTTAACCTTGTCTTCAATTAGCAGTTCTGGATTTGAAAAATGTAATGGTTTTATCATGGTGCCCAGTAATTGATGTCCTGGCCCCATGGTGCCCAGTGAATGATGTCATGGCCCCATGGTGCCCATCAAATGATGTCTTGACCCCATGGTGCCCAGCGAATGATGTCATGGCCCCATGGTGCCCAGCGAATGATGTCATGGCCCCATGGTGCCCAGCGAATGATGTCATGGTCCCATGGTGCCCAGCGAATGATGTCATGGCCCCATGGTGCCCAGCGAATGATGTCATGGCCCCATGGTGCCCAGCGAATGATGTCATGTCCCCATGGTGCCCAGCGAATGATGTCATGGCCCCATGGTGCCCAGCGAATGATGTCTTGGCCTCACACTTTAGCCTTGAACATCTTAGAAACTAGTACATGTAATAAAGTAAATGTTCTCTTGCTCATTGGCCAACATGTAAGATATTGGTGTGTCTGCTGTCACAGTAATGTGACAGGGTAAGGTATCATGTCATATCTTGGCAGTACTGTGTCTGCTTTCAATGAACACTTTTTACAGTGGCTAAATGCAGGTAAGACATTGACACTAGGCTGGCTTAGTCCAACTTTAAGCATGCTTAATGAAACAAATAATGTAGATCCAGATGAGCCAGCTTCTGGTTATCACGTTTCATTTTATGTTAAGTAATCTCTCAGTCTTTGACAAAACCCAGTGGACCATGGGCCAAGTTCACCAAAAACTCTGTTGATCCATTAAATTTTGTAAGTTTAATGGACCGAGCATCCACCAAAATTTTCAGCAACATCATTTTCAAAATTCTGAATTATTATGAAAACATATATACCAAACTAAACAACGCTTCACAGTCTTTTACTGAATCCAACCACTGGTAACACCTTGGTTAGCTTACCAACCTTTTGTGTTAAATGCCAAAATAAAACTGCTTCGATAAAATTTGGTCCAGTCCAGTAGATATTGCCAGCTTGGTGGACTGAAGGTCCTGTGTTTTTAATTTTCTTTTGTGAGGTCTATAGCTGTATGCCTTTATAGTAATTGCTCAAAGTTGTAACCAAATTACTAAACCTTTGCTTGATATATTTATGAATTACCCATACTGATTGTCAATTATTTGTTTACAACTTCATGCAAATGCAGCAATGCTTATTGCTAGAGACTATGCACCAAATAGTGTAGATTCTGGTCTGTGTGGATAATTTGTACATGTACCTTTACCTTAGCCTGATCAATTAGCGCAAATAAGAACTAAGAGTTTGAATTATTAAAAAATGTAACAGAGTAAGGTTTATACCCAAAACAAACATTCCATGTCAGGAGTCTGACCACTGTCCACTTTATGGACTTGGGATAACTTTAATTTATTGGTTGTCCTTTACTTGAACTCTTGAGTGGCCTAATTAACACATTCTCCATTAATCCTCCTACCCCCAAAAAACTTGCAATTGGTTGGTAAAACAAAACAATACTTGTATTATGTACTATTTGGTATTATGTACTTTAAATTTTAAGTAATTGCCTAAAATTGTATTGAAGTTGTAAAAAAGCAGTATATCCAGGAGTTTGCAAATAAGTCACCTTTAAAATAAATGAAAAATATGGTATTGTGGCATTTTAAATAATTTACAGTCATAGAATCCGCATAATTACTTGCCAACAATCAACTCACAAATGTAACCAATGATTTGCCTAAATTTTTTACTACCGTAGTTACAATAGCAAACCATTGTGTTTTGGTATGTGGCAATGCCAACTGACCATAAATATGGTCTTGGTTTTTTTTAGTCTTGTTGATTTTGTTTACAACTGGTAAGATTATTTAAGTCATGAAATACTTAATCTGACTTCTCATTATTTTCTAATCTATTTTTAGAAGCAATGGGGATTTCAAATAAATCTTGATGATCTTGAATCTAATGAGTAGTCTTTTTTTCCAAGGACATATTTTTGTGACCAAATTATTTTTATTCATCAATTTAAACATATAAAACACAGGTTAATGTTGGTAAGCCCAAGTTCTCAATCCATGCATTTGTGGAAAAAGTGATTGAAACTCTTCATAACTGGTTCTAAAAATAGCTACATGTAAGTATGATTCATTTGCAGAGATAGGATTGTCCCAACAGAAGTTATGGTAATTGTGTTACAAGGCAACTCCCACATAAATCTAGGATCTCAAAAAGCAGCTTTAAGTTACACCATCTGTTTGCATTTTTTACACTGTTATTACTTGCTAAAATTTTTGGTTACTTTAATATGCGCAGTTTCTGTAGTCCTGTGTAGGTAAGCCAAACCGAATTACATGTAACAACTGAAACTCTTCCCTTTAGCTCACTGGTTATGCTATTAGTTTCTTATTCTGCTGTCCCAGGTTGAAATCCCACTTGGAGCCAAGCATTTATTGATATTTGTTCAATTATCTACTTGCTTTGAGTTGGATTTTATACAACAAGAATGATAAAAACTAGAAATATATGCACCAGATGTGCCCAGGTTGTGAACATAAAACGCTTATACAAAGTGACATATATTTAAGAGAGTGTAAAGCTGCTGTGTAAAGTAACCTTGAGACAAAGCCTGAACTTTTCTGTCATTAGTTTTGTTGTTGTTTGGGTTTTTGCTACAGTTGTTGTCTTCATGTACTCTGTGCTTTAAAGGTGGTACAAGTCACCATTGTCTAAATTGTAAGACAGTAGAAATCGTCAACTAAGTCACTCTACATGCTCACTCTTTCTAAAACTATAAATAAGCATGATTGTGATTTATGCTAAAAATAGACATCAACGTCAGGACAGATTACCCAAATGAGTATTTAGTTACTGGTCACATGGTTTTCTTAGTTTAAAAATAGCTAATTGTGCAGCGTGGCTCAGATAGAAAATACCTATTTGTAATGACAAGTGATGTGTTATGCTTTACTTTTCACATTTATGTAGGACATCAATAATCAACATGATCAATATTTTATTTGGTTCTCTGAGAGAAAAACTCTGGACCAAACTGTTGGATACCACCTCTAAGGTTACTTTTATATTTACCTATAAATGACCTTGGACACTTTCCATTCTTCATCTATGTCTGCCGTACTTTACGTTAAAAATCCAGGGCCATAAAGTAGAATGTGCCTGGTTATGTTATGTAGATAAATCATTGGATCCAGGTATGGCAGGCTCCAAGTTCATATCGGTGCTGCAACATACTAAAGTCACAAAGCTCAAGCAAATATAAGCATTGTTTTCCGACTGATCTGCATAGTGTCAGAATAATGTGACTGTGATATTATGCAAGGGGTTTGTAGCAAGCTTTCACAGTGAAGGCAGCACTGTATATGCTTCTAGTAAAAACTGTCTCTAGATGAAATGAAAGTTTGTTGATTGGACAATAAACCCTATTAACAAGCACACAATAAAGAGGACAGAGCTGCCAGTCTTGTCAGTTTTTGTCCTTCAAGATTCTTTGTTTTTACCAGTGTGTCATGACTCAACATAACTCAAAAAATGAATGTGGCAATTCCACTTAGCAACCACAATAAAGGCTTTAGTTGGCAATTGTGGAATGTATAAGTTTATGATTTACTTCTCATATCTGAAGTCTGAAGTTAAGTACAAGTACTGTTTACAGTAAGTATGAGTTTCTTTACATACCTGACGTCTGGCAAGTTATGTACAATCATGGACCACAGGCACAGTAATATGCTGGACATATATGTTAACATTAAATGGCAGACTGATTGCAGTTTTTGCTGTCTGGCCACCATTGAGATCTTAACAAAAATAGTTTATGTTTCTATTTAATTTCAGGCAAGCTGAGTGATCTTGTCCACAAACATGAAGGTCAAGGTCCCAGTCAAGGTCCCAGTCAAGGTCCCAATCCAGGGCGTCTACACAGAAATATCTCGGAGCAGGACCTGCAGAAGAAATCAGGAAAAGATATAAATATACAGGTCAGTATGAGTGTTTAGATTCTTTAGCTGAAAGTTTCCCTTTGGGTGAAGTTACAGTTTGTGAAATGGCATAAATTGTAAAGTGTATTTTGGGCAGACATCCAAGCACTTGTAAATTCTCAGCCTGTTAACAAATAAAAAAGACAACAAGGGACGTGAACGTGTGGTGTTTTTTTAGCTCACCTACTTCTTCTATGGTCAGATCTTCACAAAACGTAGTCAGAATGACTGTCTGCAGAAAACTTTTGAAGAGCTGGTAACCGGATCACTTGGAATCAAACAAGTTGGTTACCAGGTCACTAGTTCAAATCCAGGAAAAACCTTGTGAACTCACTGGAGGACCCATTTCTGGCCCAGTCTTCTGCAAACTTGGTCAGAATGTTTGTCTTGAAGTCTTGGATAACTCTTAACTGGGTCACTTTGGGTCATAAAGAAGGTTACTATGTCATCACATTGAACAACCTTGTGAACACTATTAATTTCCAAAGAATTTTATAAGAATCTTTGTCTTCATGGACATCTTGTAAGTTAACGTGTGGAAAGATTTGCTAAACAAATAACTTGTGGTCACTAAATGCAAAAGATTAGATTTAAAAGCAAGTCAAGGTCAACTGGATCTGGTAGCGGAATTGGTAGAGTATCGACTCCAGGTATGGGAGGCCACGGGTTCAATCCAGGACCATGACATACCACACTCATTAAAAATGGTAGTGGTATAGCTCTCTTGCTAACACTCAAGCAAATATAGGTGTAGTTCAAAGACTGGTTTGCCCGATGTCAGGATAATATGACTAGGTGTGGAATCATGCCAGGTATTCACGGCATGCTATACACAGTGACGGCAGCACTATATCTGCTTCAAGTGGACACCATCTCCAGATAACTGAAATACTGTTGGTATGGATGATAAACCCAATAAACAAACAAGGCAAGTTCATCATAGCCATCATGGCACTTTTGTTTAGCTTGTTCAACCTAACACAGTCCATAATTACTACACAGGTAGAAAACACATGTATTGGCTTTAAGAGTACCCACCCATATAAGAATATGAAACTGATACAGTCAAAGAATAGTTGCTTGTGGCCTGGGCAAAGTTAGTATTCTGTTTTTGAAATATTTCACCTGTGAAGTCAAGTAACACATGTATCTTTAACCACTAGCAAATTCATCGGGGTTTTCAAATTAAAAAAAGGATTTAAACAACCCTATTTCATTGGTTTGACCTAGAAACAAAATAAAACATGTCCACTTACTCACATGTGTGTCTATGTTTCAGTTGTTGAAGACAAGTGAGGAGATGAAATCAGTGGAAAAAGAATTAACTAAACTGAAACAGTCATTGTCTAGAAACGAGGCCAGGTTTGTCCATTGTTTTATATATATATTTATATATATATATATATATATATATATATATATATATATATATATATATATATATATATATATATATATATATATATATATATGTATATATAAGCATAAAAACCAGTGAAATATTCTGTTTTGTACAAAACTTTTATAAATTAAGGCTGAAACACCAACATATTGCTGATAAAAAAGTTGAGGCATGATCTTCACTATTTGCTGCAGTCTGAAGCAATGGCCTGAAACCTTTGCATGTAAAAAACAGCAAATTCAGCTGTTAGCAAATAACTTTTGATTTTATATTGCTTAGGGGGTGCCCATGGTGTAGTGGTAGTCGCCAACTGGTAACTTCCTTGACCGCTTAGCCTCTCACGTCGGTTTGAGTCGCGCTTAGGGCAAGGGACTTAATAATGTGGGAATTCTTCCTGCTGACCTGTGGTGTTCTACCGCAACATTTGTTTGGGGTCTTCCTCCACCAACATAGCTGGACATTGTTATAATGATCATAATTTCTCGCTGCTATGTATTTTTAAAAACAACAACAAAACCTATATTGCTTATAAATAATTACAACAAGATAGAGGATATTTTATATTTTATTTCATATACCCACTGGTTTCCAGGGACAAGACTGTAGCCTCTCGGTATCGAGCCAAGATCCAGTCACTGGAGACCTACCTGGAGAAACTACGGCACTCCGAGTCTGCTCTGACCAACCATCAGCAGAAAAGAACTGACCACAAGAAACTGACCATCTTCTGAGGAGTCCCATGGAATCTTACTTTAACTATTAAAACTGATGATATTTAAAAGTTGGCATCGAAAGTGGTTGTCTAGCCGTAAGCCATGAAAGTGGCCAAGAGCTTAAGATTGGCATGGTAATGGGGAAACTGTAATAAAGTTAGAAATTATGTTTGCTATAGAACAGATCAGAAAGTTTGAAGACATGGAAAAGGGGCGTTGATAGTAACTTCAGGAAAGTGGCAGTTGTATGAAGGATGGTTAATGCTTCTGGTAGCTATGGAAAACGGTTGTATTGTGGTGGTTACCTTGGAAATTGATTTGTGTTACTAGAAAGTGTTTGTATTATGACACTAAGTATGTTTATAGTTCCAATGAAAGATAAGTGTGTTCTATGAATGCTGCGAATCGTATGAAAATGTTTCATGGCAACTACCGCAAGAATGCTTTTTCTTTAAACAATTACCATAGAAACGAAATGTGTTGGTGGTAACCATTAAAAAAAATTCTAAACTGTAATTGTGGTGGAAATTATTTGGAATTAATGGAAATTTAAAGAAATAGGTATTATAATTGTTGCTATGATAGCGAAGTGTATTATTTTATTTGGTGTAATGTAATAGTCCACCAGCAACAACCTGGAGCAGGATCTGGGCTGCTTATCCTGTATTGCACATGATAGCCTGCCCAATCACATTACTCTGGCACAGAGCAAGTTAATTGTAAACCTTCCTTTGTCAGAATAATGTAAGATGGTCAACTTTTTCCGTTGTTGGTAGATCTAACACTTTCTGTAACAGAAGAAAAAAAGACACACTTCTTGATGATTTTCTTGTAACATATCTGCTTTGATCTTGTCTTGGGTGACTTGGCACTTTTACAGCTGATGCTGAAAGTTACCTTAATCTCTCATCATAGTAACTTTTGTATCCCAGTCAGAACCTTCGTCAGTTTACATCTGGTGGGGAATATTGTTCCTTACTATTACCATATTTTTATCTGTTTCACATTGCTAATTTATTATCCATTGTTTTATCTCAAGAAAATTGATATAAACATTGCAGAAGACAATTTACCATGAAAAAAAAACTTATTATTTATAAATTGCTCAGTACCTTGTGTTAAATTTTTCGATTAAAGTTCCTTTACCTTTTCTGTTTAGAAATGTTTCAGTGACCTAGAACTAGTTGGTTCTTTGTCTCAAAACACAACTTCCAGATACTATCAAAAGATATTTGTATTTTAGCTATAAGGCTCTATGTATGTGTGTGTATATATATATATATATATACATTGTATCTAGACTCACTTTGATCATTTATTACTATAATTTATAATAGATTTAGGTCCTTGTGACAAATCATTGTCACTTACTGAAAATTATGAAATGAAGGCTGTCAACTGATTCCTTTATTCATTCTACAGTTTGGATCATCAAAATCTATATTCTGAAAACCCTCCTATATTTTTAAAAATATTCCTTTTTTTTTTAATAAATGTGTCACCAATAAATGAAGAGAGTAAGTATTGCTTTGATACTGCGTTTGGCTTTTTTTGTTTACAGGTAAGAGAATTCCTATTCCTGCAACAGTATCACAGTCTTTCAGAAAATGCTGCTGTACTCCTTTTCATCATCTTTATGGTCACCTTGCAAGGCAGTGCAATAGGACACAGGTCTTTTAGGTGACCATTCAGATGATGGTGATGAGCTCTGCAGCGGCCTTCTGCCTGGATTGTGATGCTGTTGTTTAAAGTTAATGGTTTCCTTCATTTTTACAGTAGACATTTTGGACAATGATTATTGTAGAAACAGTGAGTGTACAGGTGTGAACTAGTAGTATAAGTGCCAGTAAATGAAACTATTTTAAGTTGGAAACTTCTATATTTTGCATCAAAACTATCCAAAAACTCATATATTTGTTGCAAAAATATTTCTATATTTTAGAGAAGACCTGGTTGACAGCCTGGAAATGTCTTAATTTCATCTTTAAGATACTTCCTGGATTTTATTGAAGTGATATTAATATTAATTACCTCTATGTTCAGTTTTACACACCAGCTGTTTCATTTTACAAATGATAACATAAATGATAATGATTGTACATCTTTCAATAAATTTTAAGCAATATTTAATCACAGTCTACATAAAAATAACTATGCAATAAATTGTAAATCGTATCTCAAGAAAAAGCTCCATAAACTATATTTTACCATTGTGAACCAAATTGATTGTTAGTAAACTGTTGGGCCGAGATCTCGGACATGATGTTATCATTACGGAATTCTTCTCTTAATTCTGTTGCATTGCATATGGACTAAAATCACTTAATCACATATTTATTTAATTGACAAGTTAATGTAATTTAGATTCAAAGTAAAAGATGAATTTACAAGACAAAACAGATACTTTGTGTTTAAATACATTGTATTTTTCAATGTATTGTATGTCATAACACATGACACATGATGTCTCATGTCTGATTAAAGTCTGTGAATATAGTAAACACATAAAAAAATAATTGCAGTACAACACAAACACAGTATAATGAGATATTTTTATTTTTATTGTTTATTTATATTTTAGAAACATTTCTGGATAAAAACAATTTGAACACCCAACATATCCCCATTTATTTTATTTTTTTTCATCCAGTATATCAAAACCCCAACCTCTTTTTACTTAAAATACATAAATGTACTTCCTGAAATGAATAAGCAGGAATAACAGTTGGTTATGTTCCACTGGCCAGTTGTTGGAAGAGGAAGACCTAACAGTGTTCTAGAAACTGATGTTATTAACATTTGTGCTGAAGTCCAAAACCCTCCGAACTTTTGATTAGCCAGATATCAACTGTCATTCAAAACCAAACCAATCAGATCCTTAAAAATCTTTTTGGACTCAATATCAAAACTTTATAACCACCTGACAACTATGATACACCAACAGCATCATGGTTAAGCTATATTCATCCAATCAGTGGAACAAGTGTGAAAACATTAGTCATAATACTGTCACACATTAAAATATGCTTATTTCTGTGATTTTAATCTGTCACTTATCACTAATGGAAAGATGTCTTAACATACGAAATCACAATTCATGTCTTCCTTTTTTTAACCTTATGGACATGATTTAACACAAATGGTCATGCCTTTCTTATAAAACAATCAGTCACCATACATCTACACTATTCAGTATCATTTGTCACGACGCATCATGCTTTTCTCTTAAATCTGTCCAGAACACTTCCTTCCTGTACAGTTGCAATCTTTCTCTTTTCATTCACTTGCTCGTGTCTCTTCTGTTTCTGGTGAACCTCCTTGCTGATCTGCTTTCGCTGATGTTGCTCTTGAACACCCCTCTTTCTCTTAAGCACCTTGGCACCTTTTGAACGCCCCTTCTTCTTGTACTTGGGTTCAAACTCAAGCTTCATTGGCTTGGTGAACTGAAATCATAAAATAAATGATTGAGCTTTACATTATATATTGTAACTTGTCATGATTAAAATAGTATTTTTGGAGTAATTTTTTTTTGTCATGTGAGACAAGCATATGCCTTACAATGAATGCGAAAATATCATGAACAATGACTAAATCTTCAAAAGCAACAAATGTCATACATCACTGCTGAGAAACACTTAAGTCTTAATCATAAACTACTGCCAAAAAGTCCTGATAACTTTTAAATATGCCACAACATACTATGCATTTGTGTTGTTTCTGAAACCCACAACACTACATTAATCACACTGACACAAAACCACATCCTCCATCCTCCACCTTTTATTGATGGAGAATGACCTGAAGCCTTGATACAACAACCACTGCATCGCAGGTTAGCTGAAATACTAGTACCTAACCAAACAAAAGATTTTTGCCTCAACTGGTATACAACCCCCCTTAGCGAGGGGCTGAACAGTCACAAGTAAGAACAACCCTCATGAGCACCTTTTGCATTAATGATGTACACAAAAGACAGAAAAAATCGTTAAATTAGAAAGTCAATTTTTAGTTTGCGTGATCTACCGCCCAATATATCACGGTTTTGTGTTCAGATGCGTATCAATTTAACCATGAAGGCCGTAGGGAAAGTAAACATACAGCTATTCTATTGCAGTAAAATAGTCCAGATTTTTGCCGTGATATATTGTTTATTTTATCATGACAGAATGCTTCTTTGTTTATAGAGGTAACATATTGATAGTGTTAGAATGATCATTTCTTTATATAAAGATGAAATAGAAAATATTCCTAGTTAGCAATAGATGTTCTTACTTTCCAATGGAACTGTTAGAAAAATACCTGAGAATTAAGTAATGACTTTTGAACAATAATTAAGTAATGACTTTTGAACAAAGTCATCATGACAGTGTGAGAACTTACCTTCTTCTTATTGTGTTCCTCTATCTTGTCTTGAAGAGTCTTCATGTCCACTTTACTGACAAATGAACTGTCAATGGTGATCATTTCTGCTGGAATCTGTTAACAAAGTATTAAAACACAATTGGTTAGATTCATTTATTTAGTTCTTGACAGCAGTTAATTAATTTAAATGTTGAAGTATTTAATCACTTTTAATCCTCAAAATGAAATACATTTTTGAATAATATACATATAATTGGTCCCTAGATTGATTAAACAAACTGGATAAAACAGCACAAAGCTGTAACAACTAAAACCTGTGACCCCAGCCAACTCATTGACCTCTAATATCTTGACCTCAGCTTGCCTCTATTGAGATTTGGTTTTACAATATATAACTTTTATGAAAAAATCTTGTTTTTATGGCTTTTTGTATATGACAAAAACAAAATACATATTTTCTCCATCCGACCTTGATCTTTTTACCCACAAACCATCTCAGAATTATCCTAATCATGGGTTGCCTCTTCTGGCCTTAGTTAAGTAACATTTTGTTAAGTCAGTTTTTATGACTTTCCAACAAAAATCAAATCACCCATCTCATTATTGTAGATGACCTTGTCAACCCTATATAACCTTGACCTTTGACCAACTGACCTTCTCTAACAGCATCTTGACCTCAGCCTGCTTTCTCTGAGACTTGGTCTGAAATGGATTCTCCTCCAAGGCATCAAAGTTTGCTTCACCAGCACCTGTAACAATTCATCTTAAGAATAAGAAATAGATGGGCTGTAAGTTGTGACTGATTTTTAATCAATTCTTATTCCTCATCAGACTGACAGATAAACAGACATACAGAATCACAATAATAAACAAAGTCAAACAAACAAGTAGACAGATATAAAAGCAGATGGATGGATGGACAGACAGGCTGACAATAGACAGACTCACAAGTAGACAAATGGCAGACAACATACAGATAGAAGGATAGGCATGTACACAGAAAAACAGACAGACAACAGGCAGATGGATAGGCAGGCAGGCACAGACAGAGATATGAGCAGGCAGAAAGATGGATGGGCAGGCAGGCAAACAACAGATGGATGAGCAGGCAGGGACAGACATATGGATGGGCAGGCAGGCACAGACAGATGGATGGGCAGGCAGGCACAGACATATGGATGGGCAGGCAGGAACACACAGATTGATGGGCAGGCAGGCATAAAGATGGATGGGCAGGCAGAAAGTTTGATGGATGGGCAGGCAGGAACAGACAGATGAATGAGCAGGCAGGCACAGACAGATGGATGGACAAGCAGACACAGTCAGATGGATGGGCAGGCAGGCACAGACATATAGATGGGCCAGCAGGCACAGACATATGGATGGACAGACAGGCACGGACAGATGGATGGGCAGGAACAGACAGATGGATGGGCAGGCAGGCACAGACAGATGGGCAGGCAGGTATAAAGATGTATGGGCAGGCAGGCATAAAGATGGATGGGCAGGCAGGCAGAAAGTTGGATGGATGGACAGGCAGGCAGACAACAGATAGATGAGCAGGCAAGCACAGATAGACGGGCCGGCAGGCAGAAAACAGACGGATGGGCATACAAGTAGACAACAGACAGATGGATGGGCTAGCAGGAACACAGACAGGCAGATAACAGACAGACAGACAGATTGGCAGTCAGGTAGGTACACAAAAAGACAGGCAGACAACAGACAGGCAGATAACAGATAGATGGATGGGCAGGCAGGCAGACGACAGTTGATATTCTGACCTGGAATGAGGAGACTGGTGAAGCCGGTGTTGTGTCCCACCCCAAGGACATCCTCATAAGGACAGAACTGGAGACTGTTGCACGACGAGGTCAATCGGTGCACCATGTAGGGGCTCGATACCGTCTGTCTACAGCAGTCATCAAACACCTGGTGGAGTAAGTCATTACTCAGTTAATATTTACATGTGGTTACTTAAAACATAATATACACTTTTAATTGAAATATTTGTAAGATTGTGTTTTAAAAAAAGTAATGTCTTTTAGGTCTTGTACAACTGTCATTTTGTTCATTTTCCATCAACTGTGAGATGACCTGACACCCAGGGTGTATTCACTTTAAATGAATATAATAATTTGCTTTGATAAGTAAACTCCCACTGACACAATTGTGTTCTTTATGGCACCTTCCAGCTGTTACTGTTAGAACTTAGATGAGACAGCCATGTGTTGTCAGAATCCCCATGACACTGCAGGTAGATTGAAAGATCTCTTCCCCCTCTGACAGACTGCAGGACACTGCAGGTTGATTGTAAGATCTCTTCCCCACCTGACAACAGCCAGGACACTGCAGGTTGATTGGAAGATCTCTTCCCCATCTGACAGACTCCAGGACACTGCAGGTTGATTGGAAGATCTCTTCCTCACCTGACAGACTCCAGGACACTGTAGGTTGATTGGAAGATCTCTTCCCCACCTGACAGACTCCAGGACACTGCAGGTTGATTGGAAGATCTCTTCCCTACCTGACACACTCTCGGACACTGCAGGTTGATTGGAAGATTTCTTCCCCACCTGACACACTCCAGGACTCTGCAGGGTGATTGGAAGATCTCTTCCCTGCCTGACAGACTCCAGGACACTGCAGGTTGATTGGAAGATGTATTCCCCACCAGACAGACTCCAGGACACTGCAGGTTGATTGGAAGATCTCTTCCCTACCTGACACACTCTGGGACACTGCAGGTTGATTGGAAGATTTCTTCCCCACCTGACACACTCCAGGACTCTGCAGGGTGATTGGAAGATCTCTTCCCCGCCTGACAGACTCCAGGACACTGCAGGTTGATTGGAAGATGTCTTCCCCACCTGACAGACTCCAGGACACTGCAGGTTGATTGGAAGATCTCTTCCCTACCTGACACACTCTGGGACACTGCAGGTTGATTGGAAGATTTCTTCCCCACCCGACACACAAGGAAACTGCAGGTTGATTGGAAGATCTCTTCCCCACCCGACGCACTCCAGGTTGATTGGAAGCCCCAAGGTCTAGATTAGAGATGAATTTCATGGCAACTTATAGGCATCTAACATCTATGCCCCATGACATGTGGCTAACAAACTAGACCCACCTGCACAACATTCCCCATCCCAGCAGCTAGGTAACCCTTCTGACTGAAGGCAAGCTGCCCTGCTCCCATGGCAACCTTGTAGGACTGCAGCAACCGGTATGCCCGCAGGTCCCAGATCTTCATGGTCCGGTCAATACCAGATGTGGCAAGGTAGCTGAAGTCACAGATAGGCAGAAATTATGAACTTGTACCAGTATAATGTTGTTAAAAGAGATATATATGAAATGGCATATGTTCTTTGCTCGTGTTCGTAAAGCACATTTAACTGATCTTGGTAAACAACTGGGGAAAAAAGTTCAGAAACCTGATCCTGCTATAATGGATATAAAGACAATGGGTATCTTTACAGTTGGTATCCAATACTCTGCCTGGTATATTTTGTGTTTTGTGGGGTGTATATGAAGGATTTCTAGCTGTAAGTTGTCACCACTTTGATGACTTGAAAGTGTAAATTAAGAAATACTTTATTTAATTTGTCCTCTATTCCATAGGTATATAATCTGATACACAACCTTTATTTTGTGATTTAGCTATCATTATAAATTACAGTTTCCTAATGAAATAACATGGATTTTTTTTCATTTGTTCGTTGTCATGTGGCATTGTTTATTATATTATAACAATAGCTAACCATGATACATATACATAGATAGAAGTCACCTTGTGGGAATCAGGGTTTGAAGTTAACATCACTCCTACAATAATCCAGGTCAACAACATGCAGCTTTTAGCAAGATTTTCCAAATAAACAGTACATTTTTTGCCATCTTAATGTTTTATTGTCTTAGATACCACCTTTAGTGTTTGAATTCTTCTTGCAACAACATCAAGTTGATTCCTTTCTAACAACTAAGTGAAGCAATGGCAGTTTCTATCAGTTGAAATACACAGTTTTCAATGTGACACATTCAAAATCAATGCACATGTCTGAAAAACTATATCAATCATCACAAACATTTCTGTATATAAGACCGTGGAAGTAGACTAAAATAAACAATCACAGTCAAGCAGCTAGTTTAAACCTATTTATTTATAGTCTATTGGGAAACAAGTTCTTTCAACTTATATTTATTTCTCTTGACTTCCAACTTCCTGGGTAGAACCAGTACACAGGTACTGAGTACCTGGAGCAATGTGCAGTAAATAGTATTGCACAAGGACTAACATCACATGGTCAGTTTCTGGGTTTGAACCCAGGACTCTACAATCTGAAGACCAAAGTATTAACCATATGACCACAGACACCCACAATCATCTAATAATTAAAAAAAAAAAACGGATCAGGTTAATTTGAGCACAAATTATTTTTAACAATAATCTGACTCCAGACCTGACAGAACATGTTCGGGGTAAGGGTGAAAATTGAAATATCTTAATTCATCTAAAAGATGCTAAAACTCACTAAACTGACTCAAAGAAAATGCCATTCTAACTTCTCTGCCAGTTTTATCATCAGATTTTGGAATCTGGTTTTACGATCTGTTTATTTTTCTTTAAGAAAAATGTTTTACCCCTTTTCCAATATTACAAAATTAAATTAATTTTGATTTTTGACCCACAAACCTTTTTAGCTTCTCTGTTACTCACCTGCCTGTTTTATCAATGGCTATAGATCTCACACCAGAATTGTGACACAACATCTTCAAAACCGGCTCTCTCATCTTGGGACACCACATTGTAACAGTTCCTGTAAAAACATGGGTTGTTGTTTGTTACATCCCGCCGACACAATCTGGTAATTTTTTTTCTTGATTAAAAATTTTTCATTTACAAACAACAATTTTGTGTGGTTTTTCTAAAGAAATTATATTTCTCTTCTATATACTATGTGGACATTATTTTTAATGACGTCACAACATTCGTCATAACTTATCAAAGATAACATCAGCGCTTGGACATTTTTTATTCAAATAGATCGGTTTCCTTTACATCTTGCATTTGAGAAACCATCAGGAAGTGTGAGGTTAAAGCTCTGTAATACCGGTTTAAGCACCCCAGTCGGTCCCTTTGCCGACTGACCATTCCAAGGCAGTGACTGTTGGGTTTGCTCTTTTTGTTAGATAAATCATCACAGATTTGTTCTTAGTTTTACATTTGGCTAGCATGTGAATACCTTTGTCCTGTACCAGTTCAAGTTTTGGTATATGGTGCAATGGTCATAGGACTTTGTCATATATTCTTATTATTGTAAAACATATATGCCACCCACAATGACCCTTAAATCAACACAAAAATTACATTCAAGGTCAATTTGACCTTGAACTTTGTGTCACTAATCCCAAAATTAAAAGGGGACATCTATTTATAATGTTCATTATGTTAAATTTAACATAATGACTTTTATTTACAGGAAAATTGAGCTAAGCTGTTTGTTTACATAGTTTCTAAGCATTTGGATTGCCTCTGCCTTTTTCCTATTGTCAATGCCTGGTTCCTGGCATATACCCAGAATGCATCTGTAGAGCACCTGTTAGGAACCAGCACTTAACTACTTCCTTTTCCTGTAAATCAGCAGACGAAACTGCAAGCAAAATTGTCCCACCCACCACACCCTGAGAGAAAAAAAAAATAAATAAATAAAAAAATAAAAAAAAATAAAATAAAATAAATTGCTAAAGCCAAAGATGTAAGTTATATCTTAGATTGAATTATGTTTCGATCCGCACTACAATAAGATGTGTTTCTTTTTCATAAATGTATCACATAAATACTGTTGTTGTTTTCTGTACTGAGTACCTTTATATCCTATCTAAGGATCATTGGCAACAAGTTGTCAAGCCTTTATTATTTGGCAGTTTCCCTTCACATGTTAAGATTAGACTGGCATTACGGTCAAGACTTAGCTGCTATACTGTACATATTATATTAAGAACTTTGTAACCTGGCTGTGAGAACATTTTGCTGCTGTGTGTTTGATTTGTATGCTTCAGGTATCACCTGCACTATCTGCGGTTGAAGGTTCACCAAGTGCCATGCAGATGGCTTGGTAACAATGCTTCACAAGGATGGGAGGTACTCAACCAGATCCTGGTTATGGAAGGGACTTCTAGAACAAGCCAGGACTCCTCAATGAACAACCATCCACACTGACCAAGAAAG
Organism: Sinonovacula constricta; assembly: GCA_007844125.1. Classification (NCBI taxonomy): domain Eukaryota; kingdom Metazoa; phylum Mollusca; class Bivalvia; order Cardiida; family Solecurtidae; genus Sinonovacula; species Sinonovacula constricta. The sequence goes on from CM017572.1 coordinate 37,835,058, forward strand.
TGTCAACTTGGACCAGACCAGTGCCTTATGAACAAATAGTATTGCCCATTGAATGACAATCCATACTGACCAAGAAAGTGTCACTTTGGACCCGACCAGTGTCTTTATGGGCGCATAGTTTTGCTCATTGAACAACAATCAATGGTACCCAAGAAATTGTCAATGTGGGCCTGACCAGTGTCATTAAGGACAAATAAAAAGTACTGTTAACTAAACTCAAACATGCTTATTTAATCTGCAGATATAGAAATTGTGACTCAACATATAGTGAGGACACAATTCCATGATTTACGATGCCTTGCTCCAAAGGAGAAAAACCTGACATTTTAAAATAATATTTGTGCAGGTTATGGTACAACCAGTCAAAGAATATAGATACTACTAATTCTGTCGTGAACTAAATTGTGTTTTAGACTCTTAAGGCGAAATACATGAAGGTTTAAAGGTGGGAAAATTCTTCCAGCTGAGAGTTGGCCGGGAATCAGGACCTTTAGCTATAATATAAGTTACATTTTTAGCTATTTTAGGTGGTTGTGGAAAACCTTACCTGATGGTGTTGCTACGGCTACAGAATCATCAGTGAAGGGGAAAACACAATCAATGGGCTAAAAGCTATCAAAGCAATAAAGTGGGAATGATATAGGATAGGGTGGCATCTAGCACAGATATACATAACGTGTACTAATATTTACCCTGGTGTCTTGGTAATGACTAGCTTTGCGTTTGCAGAATATCCAGCTTGCATTTATGCTGTTGGGGAATACAAATACCTAGGTTTTGCCCTTGCTTTTGGTAATTCCTAGCTTTGCTTTGCCTTGCTTGTATTTGCTACGAGTACCTAGGATTTGCTCTTGCAGTTTGGTAAGTGTCTTGGTAATTACTAGCTTTGCGTTTGCAGAATATCCAGCTTGCATTTATGCTGTTGGGGAATACAAATACCTAGGTTTTGCTCTTGCAGTTTGGTAATTCCTAGCTTTGCACTTGCATAACTTGCATAAAAGACACCTTGCACTCTTATGCTGGTAGTGTTGAATATTGTCTATTAGCTACAACTTGGTTTTGCACTAGTACATTGCAGAAATAATGGTTTAAGGGAATTATAATTGAGATTCTCGACCTTCTCTCGGCTGGATGCTTTTAATGCAGTCCACCTTGGTGCCTTAAGTAAAAATAGTGATATTGCTTGTTCGCGGCCACAAAAAGCCACTTCTTTAAATCATAGAAACCATGGACACTCTGTATATGGCTTTGCCAACCTCTCTCTAATTGCTAATAAATGTATTATTAAACACTGAGTTTACCTTATTCTGTGTCTTGCCCTTTCAATTGTAATTGTTAAATAATGACGAATGCTCCAAGTTTGAGAAATGTGGGCTCATGTGTCCTTATAGATACAGATCAGAAACAAAGTGGTCTACAGACTGATCATCTAGGTTGAACATCTGCAATACAATATACCTACTATTCTTCAAAAAGAGGTATAATAATAAATATACTTTAGTTATCAAGGAGATCCGCAACATGAAACCAATGTCATGTCTTTAAAAATAAAGTCTGGCAACAATAAAAAGACAAAAAGAACAACTACACATATTTCCCAAAGCAACACAGCCTACCTCCAGAATGACCAAGAGCTATGATGGCATTGCTAGGGTTCTGACACATGACATCCAGACGACCCATTGATGTCCGGTACCCAGCCACCTTCTGACCAACTGAGATGTCAATGTAGTGCAGGTAACCAGTCTGGGTCTGAAAAATATGGATACATGTATAGATTTGATCTAGGGACATACCTTTTGACCCCACATAACCCAATAATGATCACATCAAAGATTTCATGCAGGCAAGCATTCTGGAGAAGTTTGGTGAAGAATGGACCATTAATGTGGTTTCTACCATGTTCACAAGGTTTTTCTCAAATTTGACGTAGTGACCTACTTTTTGACTCCACTTGACCCAGTTACGCACTTATCAAATATTTCTTGTAGACAAACATTCTGGTGAATGAAAACTGTAGTCTCTAGAGTGTTCACACACAAATTGTTAAAGCAACATGCCGAACGAATGGGTATCACATAAGCTCACCTTCAGCACGTTGTGCTCAGGTGAGCTAAAAAGGGGCTTTTTTTTTAACAATCTTGATAGAGGGCTACACAAGGAACTTGTATACCAAACATTCAAAGCTCTAGATCTTGTAGTTTCTGACATGAAGACTTTTGAAGTTTTACTATATAGACATTATGGACTATATAGCCATATGGGAAAATGACCTAGCCCCAGCGACATGTTTTTGGAGCAATCAAATTTTTTTTATACCAAATCTTCAATGCTCTAGGTCTTGTAGTTTCTGACAAGAAGATTTTCAATGCTTTACTAGACAGCCCTTTAAGGAAAATGGCCACGCCCCTGGCGGCTATGTTTTCTGATGGATGAAGACTTTTTGAACAATCTTTATATAGCCCCACCTACAAAATGTGTATACCAAATATCAACGCACAAGCTCTTGCAGATCATGGAAGAAAATTGTCTAAGTTTTAATATGGCATCTATAGCCATATAGGGAAATGGATATGCCCCTGGTGACCATGTTTTTGATAGGTCAAATTTCTTTGAACAATTTTTTTGTTCCCTTTGCTTACTGAAGCTTCTGATGAAATTGAATTTGGGCCAGTGATTTTAGGATATGTGGTTTACAGAATGATGACCGACATATGGACACAAATGGTCCTATTTCACAATTATACAGAAATTAAAAAGGGCAATAACTCTTGCAAAGTATCACTGAATTCTGGTATTTGTGAGAAATAGCCCTGAAACGAATGGTCCTATATCACATTGTACAGAAATAAAAAAGTGCAATAACTCCATAAATATATATTGATACAAGTATAGATAAATCGGTCAATTGTTAAATATAAAAAAGGAACAGGCAACCTGCGTATAAATAAAAATATATATGGATACAAGTATAGATTGGGGTCAAGGTTCAAATGTCAATGTAGTGCAAGAGACCAATCTGAGTACTGTTGTAGTACAGCATTATAAATTAATTGACAATGGCAATGTATTAAAATATTTATACATGTATTTACTACCAGCAAGTTTCAGCACATAGTTTCATGTCTGTCTTGATTAAAGAAAAATGCCTGCAACTCTATTTCCTGAAAAAAAATTGTCCACATCTGACAAAGATACCTTCTGTTTGATTATACTACTGCTCAGTTAATAAATTATCTTTTGCAAGCAAGTTATTTGATATCAACCAACTTAATAGGAAGAGCACTACTTACTGCCCCTGCCAGCAGGAAGTGGTACGGCAGAAACTCCATCCTGAGTGTTGAGTCCATGACCTTAAGACAATGCAACTCTATACCCTGGTTGTCATAGATATATGTCCACTGTCGCTGGGCAACCGCATACATTGTCTCCTGGTGTAGCCACCTGGTTCAGAGAGGGGAGGTTACTATAATGGTGACACAACTGTTCCAATCAAAGTAAACTGCCGATTACCAGGTTACATGTACCAGGGTGTATTGTACTTACAAAAAGCAGTCATTTTGAGGCTTCTTCCAATATTTAAATTTTACTGCACTGAGTGTATTACCAACTTTAATACTAATCTTGAGTATTACATCCCATTTTTATGGGGGTAAATGTTGCCTTTTTTAACACTTAAAAATAATTAATAAAGACAGAAATCTTTTTTGTCATGAAATAGTGGAATAATAAATGTTCTCATCTCTCTATATAACATTATTATTAACTATTTTATATAATATACAATAGGTGTTGCATTTATTGGCTATGTTCTAATAATTTCATTATTTATTTTGAATTTGATCATTTAAAACTTATTAACATAACACTGAAACATAGTGAAGAGTATAAAATATCTTTATATAGATGCTTCATCTAGCAATTGAATATTGTCAAAACACATTGTACAAAAGTTAACAGACATGATGTAAAGTTCTTAAGGAGACAGTAATGTTTGTTTATTGAAAGTATTTCAGTTATTTGAAGACCATGCTCACTTGAAGTAGATATGGTGCTGCCTTCACTGTGTATAGCATGCCGTGAACACCTGGCATGATACCACACCCAGTTACACTCTCCTGACACCGAGCCAACCAGTTGTAGAACTTCAAGGGAGCAAGGGAGCTATACCACTATTTTAATGACATTGGTATGGTGCGACCTGGGATTGAACCCGGGGGGACCTCCTACGCATAGAGCGAACATTCAACAGATTTGCGATAACATGTCAGGTAGACAGTCATGTCTAAATCTATAAACACCATAATCTTACTATCCTTTCATGTCTAAAAAGTTGCTAAGTTGGAATAGGAACAGCAGAGGTGACCAAAAAACGAGACTGTACTACATGGAGTTTATCAACACCTTAACTTTAATTTTAACAGCCAAGTGACCTTAGTGAAATCTCAGCATATAGTAGCTACCTACTTGACATCGTTTACAGTTTCCATGACATTGATCTCGGATTGTAGTTTCTTCGTCATCCAATCAACTGCCGCCACATGACCTTTTGCCCCTCCAAACAGCACGAAGCGACCATTGCGGGTGTAATTCAAACGGTAGGGGCCAAAATCATTCAGTTGCAGTTCAAAGAACTGAAAAATGTGTAAGCAGAATAAGTTACCAGATTTAAAGAATAATAATTTTATAATGGCTAAAACTTTAGAAATGTCCTTATATCAAACTCCAATCAAACAATGTTCAGCCATTCAGCCACAGGACTCTTGCAAAGGTTTCATTAACAGAAGCTGGCCAAGTTTATTTTTTCATACAGTTTGCATAGTCTTACTGTATTTGTTTTGTTTTTAAATTGTAATTAAATTTTGGAAAAATGCTGAGTGATCAATTAGGCTGCTTTCTAAGCAACAACTGATTGATTGACTTATTGGGCTAATTAATATTTAATTAAACTACTGGATGAGCTGAATGTTACCTTCTGTGCACTTGTAACATCCACTGCTGCTGCAATGTCATGTTGTGTGATGTCTGTTAACTTTTCTCCTTCTTCTGCTTGTAGGAAACTTAAACAAATTGTCACAAACAGATCAGACCTCTATTAACGATGTGTTTTTATCATTGTTGGCATATAAGTCGGCATTTTAAGTATGGAAACTATTTAAGTTTATTGGGTTTATCCTCCCACCAACAGTATTTCAGTTACCTGGAGATGATGTCCACTTGAAGCAGATATAGTGCTGCCTTCACTGTGTATTGCATGCAATGAACACCTGGCATGATTCCACACCCAGTCACATTATCCTGACATCAGGTCAACCAGTCATGGAACTACCCTTATATTTGCTTAAGCGGAGCCGACGCTGGTAAATATATATACAATATTTATATGTGTATTCTAAAAGAGCTGCCTGCCCTTCTTTAAGCATCCTCACAATTTCAAAACCAATTAAAATTTGTCCCTTATATTTAAGTGTTAAAATAAAAATGAATACATCAAACTCAATACAAAAAATAACATATATAAGAAATGATTTCTAATATAAAGACATGCAGTTTTGGAACAGTTTCTGTCCATACTAGATTAATATATAGGACAGAAAACTTCAAACTACCCTTGTCTTTGCCCTAGTAATTGATCAGTACAAAGAAAGAAGATGCTATGTATATTGACACATTTTAAGGGTAGATATTGGGTTGTGTTCCAATTGCAAAAAAGTAGCTTTTTTTCAATGTCAAGGAGAAAATTCCCAATTTAAAGAATGAAAAAAAATGTAATTCTCAACCACAATCAAATAGAGATTGGGATTAGCCGGCATTTTTGCCGATACTGCGCAGCAACGTTTCTATCATTATAGCACAGGGGCACTTATGAGGTGCCCAGGGACTGAACCCGGCCGGTCCATTATACTGACACCGACCAGTCAGGCGTAATGCTGTCCCCTTAGCCCTGAGCATTAGGAGGGAAGCCACTACTACCAACTTTAAAGTCTTTGGTTAGACCTGGCCGGAGTTCGAATCCACGACCTCCCGATCCGCAAGCCGCATGATCAAATAAATGACATAAATAAATGACTATTCAGTCACATAAGAAACAGAAATATTACTGTGTAAATGAGTGAATGTGTGAAATATAAAAGGAATTGAGTGAACTAAATATTTAATTTGTTTTTGTTTTATTTTATATATATATATAACATACAGTTTGTCTTTACTTAAACATAAACAACATGTGTTTTAAGTCACATAAACACAATGCAAGCTCAGATTTTGTGGTGAAAGTACAAGAACGTTGGTCAAGACAAAGGTGTGTAGTGCTAACTGCCAAAACGTGTGTTAACTCTTTTACGGAGGAGCTGTATGGTCAAGCTCAAAGGTGTGTAGTGCTGACTACTAAAAAGTGTATTAACTCTTTTACAGAGGAGCTGTATGGTCAAGATCAAAGGTGTGTAGTGCTGACTGCTAAAAAGTTTGTTAACTCTTTTACAGAGGAGCTGTATGGTCAAGATCAAAGGTGTGTAGTGCTGACTGCTAAAAAGTGTGTTAACTCTTTTACAGAGGAGCTGTATGGTCATGATCAAAGGTGTGTAAGTTCTGTAAGAAACTTTCTAAATGTGCACACAATAATCTATCGCAGTGGTACAGAGTACAGAGTTGTCACTTCCTACAGATATAATGCACCCAAAGTAGGAAGCAACTGTTTGGTTCCTGAACTAAGCAGAAGAGCAGGTTGACATGACAGGGTACCAGCAGCCTAACCTTGCTTCAAAACCAGGTAGGTTGTATAAGAACAATACCTACCCTCCCTCTTCTTCTAGCAGCAGTTCTGTGCGGGCCGCCATTTCAACAACCTTGTTAATCTTTGTCTCTTGTTTCTCCAACATCTTTGTACCAAACTCTGTTTGAGCTTCTACCTGTTGCCATGGAAACAATTCAAGCATTTTCCAGTCAAATCTGATTCATATTAAATATAATTTAATTAAGTTTGAAGGCTTATAATAATGTAATAGTTAAATATGCTTGAGAAAAAGCATAAATGGAATTTGTATTTTGGGTTTTACGGCACACCGACACTTGATAGGTCATATGGCGCCGAACAGATTAAAGTTTAACGACAATAGAATAGAATCAGGTTAAAACTTAAATACAAGAGTAGAAATAAAAATCTATCGCGTTAAAAATGTAAATTATAAGTGAAAACAGGTTATATTAATTATTACATATTAAACAGTTAAAATATCTAACATTAGCATAATTAACAGTTTAAAAATTTATAACTTATCCAATCTCGTTCAGGAAGCAAACAAGCTTGGAGTCGGACACTTTTAAAAGCTTGTATATGTTATTGACATTAAAATATTTAGACCGACTATGGCCTGTGTCAATACAATGTAATAAAATATTACTAACCGTCTGTTTCCTGGCAAGGAACACCTTTAGGCTGAACTTCTAACTTGCCTCAATAGTGTATTAGACAAACTTGTTACAAGTTACAATGTTTTGTAAGTATATTGTTTCTATGTCTTAGTGAACATGAGAAATATTATGCCTGACGTGTTGACCAGTCAGATAGAGAAGATACACCTGACAAAAATAATCTTTTGTATTATGGGGGTTTTACGGCACACTGACACTTGATAGGTCTAAGGCGCCGAGCTAATTTTTTTAATCACTGCTGTAACAAATCAGTGAGAAATCATTTCAGAGTTGACTCTCTAATGTACTTGTTATATATTGGGTATAGACACATGAGCCCAGAATTGGATGCATGTTATGAATTAAGTGATGCAGTAACACAATACTTACATCCTCAATGGAATCGCCACGTTTGTATTTCTCAAGCTTTTCCTTTGGTATTGGTTTCTCTCCTGGGAATTGGTCGGCTCCCTGATATCAGTATGTAGACAATCAGAGATTAAAGCATGATATCAGTAAGTATAAAATCAGACTTTAAAGCATGATATCAGTAAGTATAAAATCCGGCTTTAAAGCATGATATCAGTAAGTATAAAATCAGGCTTTAAGGCATGATATCAGTAAGTATAAAATCATACTTTAAAGCATGATATCAGTAAGTATAAAATCAGACTTTAAAGCATGATATCGGTAAGTATAAAATCAGACTTTAAAGCATGATATCAGTAAGTATAAAAATCAGACTTTAAAGCATGATATCAGTAAGTATAAAATCAGACTTTAAAGCATGATATCAGTGTGTAGACATTCAGAGATTAAAGCATGATATCAGTAAATATAAAATCAGGCTTTAAAGCATGATATCAGTAAGTATAAAATCAGACTTTAAAGAATGATATCAGTAAGTATAAAATCAGACTTTAAAGCATGATATCAGTAAGTATAAAATCAGACTTTAAAGCATGATATCAGTTTGTAGACAATCAGAGTTTAAAGCATGATATCAGTATTTAGACAATCAGAGTTTAAAGCATGATATCAGTATTTAGACAATCAGAGTTTAAAGCATGATATCAGAATGTAGACAATCAGAGTTAAAAGCATGATATCAGTATGTAGACAATCAGAGTTTAAAGCATGATATCAGTATGTAGACAATCAGAGTTTAAAGCATGATATCAGTATGTAGACAATCAGAGTTTAAAGCATGATATCAGTATGTAGACAATCAGAGTTTAAAGCATGATATCAGTATGTAGACAATCAGAGTTTAAAGCATGATATCAGTATGTAGACAATCAGAGTTTAAAGCATGATATCAGTATGTAGACAATCAGAGTTTAAAGCATGATATCAGTATGTAGACAATCAGAGATTAAAGCATGATATCAGTTTGTAGACAATCAGAGTTTAAAGCATGATATCAGTATTTAGACAATCAGAGATTAAAGCATGAAATCAGTTTGTAGACAATCAGAGTTTAAAGCATGATATCAGTATGTAGACAATCAGAGATTAAAGCATGATATCAGTTTGTAGACAATCAGAGATAAAAGCATGATATCAAGCATATTATTTTTCAAACACTTATCATGGTTTTTGAAACACATACTACGGTCAAGCAAGAAAAATGCGTAAGCCTAGTGAGTTGTATTTCTGCATGATCGCTTTAATGTGTCACCATAGACTAATGATTCTAGCAACAGTAACACAAAACAAGGTAGTGGAGGTACTTCGACAGTTTTATCTATCTGAACTAGGCAGGTAAATACAGTGTTTATAACTACCTACTGGACCCAGCCAGGTAAATACAATGTATATAACTATCTACTGGATTTAGACAGGTAAATACAATGTATATAACAATTTACTGGATATAGACAAGTAAACACAATGTATATAACTTTCTACTGGATCTAGACAGGTAAATACAGTGTTTATAACTACCTACTGGACCCAGCCAGGTAAATACAATGTATATAACTATCTACTGGATTTAGACAGGTAAATACAATGTATATAACAATTTACTGGATTTAGACAGGTAAATACAATGTATATAACAATTTACTGGATATAGACAAGTAAATACAATGTATATAACTTTCTACTGGATCTAGACAGGTAAATACAGTGTTTATAACTACCTACTGGACCCAGCCAGGTAAATACAATGTATATAACTATCTACTGGATCTAGACAGGTAAATACAGTGTTTATAACTACCTACTGGACCCAGCCAGGTAAATACAATGTATATAACTATCTACTGGATTTAGACAGGTAAATACAATGTATATAACAATTTACTGGATATAGACAAGTAAATACAATGTATATAACTTTCTACTGGATCTAGACAGGTAAATACAATGTATATAACTATCTACTGGATCTAGACAGGTAAATACAATGTATATAACTACCTACTGGACCCAGCCAAGTAAATACAATGTATATAACTATCTACTGGATCTAGACAGGTAAATACAATGTATATAACTATCTAATGGATCTAGACAGGTAAATACAATGTATATAACTATCTTCTGGATCTAGACAGGTAAATACAGTGTTTATAACTACCTACTGGACCCAGCCAAGTAAATACAATGTTTATAACTATCTAATGGATCTAAACAGGTAAATACAATGTATATAACTATCTTCTGGATCTAGACAGGTAAATACAGTGTTTATAACTACCTACTGGACCCAGCCAAGTAAATACAATGTATATAACTATCTAATGGATCTAGACAGGTAAATACAATGTATATAACAATCTATTCTACTGGATCTAGACAGGTAAATACAATGTTTATAACTACCTACTGGATCCAGACAAGTAAATACAATGTATATAACTATCTACTGGATCTAGACAGGTAAATACAATGTATATAACAATCTACTGGATCTAGACAGGTAAATACAATGTATATAACTTTCTACTGGATCTAGACAGGTAAATACAATGTATATAACTATCTACTGGATCTAGACAGGTAAATACAATGTATATAACTAAATTATGTGTATAATTACCCTTCTGAACCCTGTAGGCTTATCTCCCCTTCCACCTGGTTGTCCCTTTTTCTTGTGCACTGTTAGTTTGGGTTTATTTTTCTTGTTTTTGCTCTGTCCAGGCAACTTCTCATTAGCATTCATCTTCTCTTTCCATTTCTTTATTCTCTCGAACTGTTTCTCACTCCTTTTGAACCGTTGAACTGACTCGACTGGACCGCTTGATGACTTTGCCAGAAGTTTTGGTTTTACTGTGACTGAGTTTGGATGTTTGATGCCCTTTAAATATTCCACAAAAAATCATGCTTTAAATACAAATAAAACACTTTTAATACAGTTATAGCACAGGGGCACTTATGAGATGCCCAGGGACTGAACCCGGCCGATCCATTATACTGACACGGACGAGTCAGGCGTAATGCTGTCCCCTTAGCCCGAGCATTAGGAGGGAAGCCACTAATACCAACTTTGGTTTGACTCGACCTGGGTTTGAACCTGCAACCTCCCGATCCGCAAGTCGACGCTCTGCCTCTTGAGCTATTGCAGCCGGTCCAAATATTTTTGTCTTTTGCATCTAACCACTTGGGTCATAGCAAAACCATTCTATATTATCTTTAATAACTGGCACCCAAGGGGTCATATAATATAATAAAGATATTGCTTTGTAAATGAGTGAAATATAAAAGGAGTTAAATGAACCAAGTATTTGAATATTTATATTTGATATGTATAATACAGTTCGAGTTTTCCCCAATTTTGTCTAAAACAACAGAAAAAATTCCCAATTCTGGGGATCATGTTTCCAAAATGGTGACAAAAAACCTGGACTATATTCATAAAATAACACCCATTGATTATTTTTAATAACTTACTAGTTAGTTATCAGGTCGCAAAGATGACACCAAAGGAAAACATATTTTAAAAAAACAGTTGATTTGTTAGTTATGTTGATTGGGTTTATTGTCCCACCAACAGTATTTCAGTTATCTGAAGACAGTGTCCATTTAAAGCAGATATAGTACTGCCTTCACTGTGTATAGCATGTCGCAAAAACCTGGCATGATACCACATCCAGTCACATTATCCTGACACTGGGCCAACCAGTCGTTGAACTACCCTTGCATTTGCTTGATCGTTAGCAAAGGAGCTACCATTTTTAATGACTTTGTTATGGCGCGGCCCCGGATCAAACCCAGGGCTTATTGGTTATGTGATGAATACAAACCAACATTTATGTTCACTGAACGCTTAAAATACAAGAACACATATAGGTGGATGAAAATGATAGGAAACTAATTAGAACCTTCTTTTGTATTGTTTCATCCAATATAATATTTTCAGTGAACACTCATATGTCAGGTCCGCTATTTAAAAAACTTTTTAACTATTCAAATAGAAAATTCAATTTTAATCTTTAAATATAAACATAAAATTGTATACCGTATTTTATTAAACTTATCTGAAAATGTATTCATTTTTAGTTATTTTCTGAAAGTATTAATAAAAAGAAATACTTTTTATATGGTACTTAACTGATAAACATGGTAGATTCAGAATAAACTAATAAAATATGCTTTCAAACAAAAATGTTCAAACATTTAAATACAAACTAATATACAACAGTCACTTACTAGCTCTTTTTTCTTCATTTTCTTCAACATTTTAGCAGTCTTTTTATCTTCTTTGAAGTACCTTGTGTTTTTCCTTTCTGTCTGTTCTTCCATTTTAGCTAAAATTTAAGTGTTTACACAAGTTTTAATAATGGACTCACTTCACCTCAAAAACACTCACTTTCTTTGAGCCTTTACATTTTAAGGGTCTTTTACGGCTCCATGTCTGAAAAGTCACATAGAAAAATAGAGTAACTGTTTTTAAATAGAGCATTCATATGCCTAAATGTCTTTAAGGAAATGTTGAATTGGCGTGATGTTGTTTGGCGCAAACATAAAGGTAATTGGATGATCTCATTTTGTTCCCCTTTTTAATAAAATTAATATTAGATGCTAAAATTTTTTTAAAAAGATAGTGTAGCCTATGGGAATATCTCTTGAAGGGCTAAACATTTCATGTAGCTCCCTTTAACAATATTTGTCATATTATTTAAATATTTATTAAAATTTAATGTTTATAACGTTTCAGATAACCAAGTATCTACAATTTTGTGCAGGGCATGAAGCAATTATGTCATGGCCTCTTGGTATGACATAATTCCCTCATAGAAATCTCAAACTTAAAGACAATGCATTTACTTCTAGTTGATCTATGATCTTTAATGTGTGTGATTGGGTATTTTCATGATTGTAATGCTAGTAAAACTACATATTGGCAATAGGCAACACACATAGTGTGTTTAAGTGGCAATTTAGGGGTACAATTTAAGGGGTAAAAAGGGTGGGGTTTTTTCTCTAGGTGTCGGCAAATTTGAGAATGATCAAAAGAAATTCAGTGTCCTTCATGTGAAAGGAGTGATACATCAGAGAAACTCTAGCAGATATCTACAAAGTTTACGGCCAATGGGGAAAAAATATTTCAGAGGAAAATTTCATCTGGTTGTCTCTCTAACACAGACAGCATGTGAATGGAGTAAGGTACGCACAATGCAAGCCTTGATGTTAGGGGGAAATTAAAAGAAAATCATCACAGCAGCACAAGAATATGTGTAAACTCACTTATACATACTTGCTTTATGTTAAAGAACAATATGAGTGTGTAAATGCAAGAAACACTTCCATGTGCACTAAATGTTAACTGCAGGATTATTGATTATACATGAGTAACATAAAGGTGTCGAGGTTTGATTTGTCTTATATATATCATACCGCATGTAGAGTACGAGTACTAGTAATGTACAAAGAACGTAGTTAAATAATGATATGACCATACAAAATTGAACAAAACACTGATGCATCAATATATAACATCAATGTTGCACGCTCTTCTCGGTCATGGGAGTCTGATATAAAGGATTGTATATTATGTTGCATTGCATATTTTTAGTTGACTGGTTGGATGATATTAACTATTATTGCTAACTTTTTGCTTTCATTAACAATAAATTGTTTTTTTTTCTATTTACTTAGTTAAAGTAAAATACTTTTGCACAGAAGACACCAGATATTTTTTTTCCAGCTGATGATACCTGATCATATCTATCACTGGATGTTTAACTAAATGGTGCATTTATAATGGCCAAATTCAGTTTTCATCATCCCCAGAGTTTTTTGTTTTATTTCGATCCTCGTTGCTTGACGTAGTCCCTTATGCTTGACCCTGTGTAAATGCTCTTCAATAAATTGGATGCTACCACAAAGGGGTTGAGTTATGACACTGATTTGTCTGCAAAATCATCTAAAGGTATTGGATATTGGATTGTGGCCTTATCTAGCTTTGCAGTGGGATGTTAATAGTTTCGGGGAGGATAAAGGGGATGGGCTGAGTTTATCAAGGAGAACACAGCCTCAGGTTGCAGTGGTATCAGGGAAAGAGTTGGAATTTAAGTCCAGCCTACTTACTGCACTTCAGTGCAGTAAGCCTGTGCCCATATCAAGTGTGACTCATTGTTTTACAACTTATCCCCCAATTACATCTCTGTGTATATTAAACAATTTAACGGTGGTATCTAAAAGTTTGGACCAAAATATTTTTTCTCAAATGTCAAAAAGCCATATAAGTTGTAACCTGATAAGATCTTGCAAAATGCTGCTCATTGATCTCAAGATCGGTATGAACAGTGCAACATAAATCCCCATTCCGCATTGCAAACAGGTATTTCCAATCTGAGCCACACTGCTAAGATATCTATTTTTAACCAGGAAAACTATGTGACAACACACTTTTGCAATTATATCATATCATCATTCAGGTTATCCACAGTGACGTCAGTATATATTTTTAGCAGAGATCACTATTGTGCATATTTATAGATTTGGAATAACAGTTTATAACTGAACTTTTAAAGTGTTTTAATAGCGATTTGTATTGTCTAACAATGTAGGCTGTGTTCAAACCGTCTTTACTTATATTAAAGCATGAGTTTATGCAGAAATTATGCCATATTTCCCCAAAGTAGTGGTAAGGTAGTGTTACATGAATTTGATATAGACAACTGTCGGATAACGCCTTTAAAAGCTTTCCATCTACAAGTACAATCATCATTCAACATTAACGTAAGTGTTTGGCCCCTTTAATATAATCAATAGACATTGGTGGATCTAGTCTGTCCTTCATCATAAAACATGTTATTTAGACAAGAAACTTTACGATTTTATTAAATGTTTTACAGGCATCAGATGGAACATGAAAGCTGAAAATCATTCTAGGCAGAATTGCATCAAACGACAAAAAATCCAAGAAATAGCCTTGTGTAAAAATAATCCTTTAAGATATAATGTTATGTTATTTTATTAATGCAGATTTGTTTCTGTTATCAAACTTTGCAAGTGAAATGATTAAAAAAAAAACTGGACCTAATATTTAAAGTAAATCTTAGAGGAGACAATAATCCTGGCCCTAACGGGGATTCGAACCCGATCCGCCAGATCAGTAGTCCAGGCACTCAACCACGTCGCTAAAGGGTTAACCCAACAGCAAGGCTGTTGGAAGTGCCTTTATGCACTACAGTCACAACACTCCTCCCCCTTTACTTTTTTCTGGGCCCAAGCCCATCTCAGGACAGCCACACCAGGCTTCCGTTTACTTCTGACACCATTAAAGTAAATCTGAGAGGAGAAAATATCCTGTCTCTAACGGGGATTTGAACCCAGGACCTTCAGATCAGTAGTCTGACATTTAACCACGTCGCTAAAGGGTTAACCCAACAGCAAGGCTGTTGGAAGTGCCTATAAAAAAAGGCTATATGCACTAGCCTACATATTTGATACTCGCGAAAACATGTTATTGTTATAATTTAGAGGCGAGTTCAGCATGTTTATATGTTATGACTTACATATTATAATAAAATACAAATTTTGAATTTAGTGTTCCTATTTTCTCTTAAAATAAAGCTTAATACTCACTAATCTTTCGTAATATCTGCTCTGAAAGAGTTTTGTTTACATTCTTGGGGAACACGTGAAATTAAACCGGTGTTAATATAGATTCCTGTCCGTCAATTAATTTGATGTATGCGGTAACCATATTAATAGCAATATGGTTATCAATGGTTATTGCTTATAGATGGCCAATTATAGTTTTTACGTGTATTTACATTAATGACACTGAGTAAAAGTAAAACGTGTGTCTTTCTTATTTCACAAGTTAGCTATTCTTACACAAGATGGAGTCGCCAAACTGAAAGTTGCTGATGGCGGTCTGAACGCCTGGAACCGGTAGTAAAAAGGTAAACACACTAGAGGCGGTTTCATTTCATGAGTCTGCATTTTAAATCAGAGTACACAACCTTCACAACACCATTCAAAACGTCATTTTTACATGACAATCAATTCACATGTCACTTTCTTTTTCATAATATTGATTATCACAAGCTGGTGATCTGTTCCTTTACTAGGCTTTACATAGAAAGGACCACTGCTGGCATATGTTCTACTGGGAGTGGAGGATGGTGTTAATCCCGTTGAAGGGTGATGTATGTTGGCAGTTCCAACAATACTTTTGATTTCCTTATTATTGGAGTTACCATGGTGATTGTCATCATCAGGGGCGTGCCTGGGCTTACGCACATACGCACGTGCGTACATTTGCTTCCAGAAATTGAAACAATCAAAACGTCCCAAAGCGCACAAAAATAACCGTCTAACCCGGGTTAGGCACTATCAATTAGTTGTATTCATTATTTAAATTGTAATTAAAGCATTTTTCAAAATTCTTAACATTCTGCTGCAATCCTGTTTGACGTATTTCTGGCTCGTCCTACACTTAGCGCAGGTAGAGCGTCTGCTTGCGAATCAGGAGGTCGTGGGTTCAAACCCCGGCCGGGTCAAACCAAGGACTTAAAAGTTGGTAGTAGTGGCTTCCCTCCTAACGCTCGGCACTTAGGGGACAGTATACGCCAGACTCATCAGTGTCGGTATAATGGACCGGCCAGGTTCAATCCCTGGGCACCTCATAAGTGCCCCTGTGCTATAATGATAGAAATGTTGCTGCACAGTATCGGCAAAAATGCCGGCTAATCCCATCCCTCTTCCTGCACTTAGACAATTCTTTGTACTGCAACAGTGAGAGTCCTCCACCCACCACAAAATGCATCTACAGCGTTCTATGGAAAAAAAGAAATTTCGGGGGTTGGGGATGAGGGGAAAGAGGTGGAGAGGGACATGCTCTCCGACTCTCCTAGGAATAGTGTGTAAACTCAAAAGTCGCGTAGGCACGCCCCTGATCATTCTTACACCTTTTACCCTTATTGCACAAGAAAAAGGTAGGCTTGATTACTGTCTTCGTAGTGGACATGAAGTTGGAGATCCGGTAGGTGAGGGGTTCCATATGCCATACCACTTTGAAATGCGATTGATTGGTTAGGAATATGAGCTTAACAGCTGATCCCAGTACAGCGCACTTTGTCATGGCAGTTTTATGACCTTTACCCCCAGGCCACTGTGTGGTTTATATATTAATTTCAGGTTGCCAAAATTTATGTACAGAAATGTGTGTAAAGGTCTTTGTTGACAGGAAACATGTTTAGGATAGCTAAAGTACCATATAGCTATTTAGTATACAACAAAGAATTTACTTTATGTGGACTGTGAAGTTCTTATCTTCAAATGACATTGAGGCAAAAAGCGGTATTTCTTTTTTTTAATTTAGTATGTTCTCAGAATAAACTAAATAAAAAGCTGTGTTTATTATTTAGTTGAATAGAAGATGTCCATGGGTGTAACATTACTTGTCCACTCGCTTAAGAAAATGGAATCTTTATGATTTTGAACTAATTGTCACTTTATGACATTAACATTTGTTAAACAAGTGCATGCTGTAAAGTATTATTAGAGTACATGCTGTTTTCTTAACAGATTTTAATTTGTGTATAATTAAACAAATGTTAACTTTTCAACTATCGCGTCAAACTTTTCATGCCTCGAAAGTTGCATACAAAATGGTCGAAAATGCAAAAATCAGATAGCAAATGTTTGTTTTTTTTGTTGCATAAGGATACCTATTACTATGAAAGCACACACATACAAATAAAAGCAAATTTTTCTATACATATTCAGTGTAAAACTAAAACTCTATTCTAACATTATAGGGAAGACAACTCTTGCCTTTGTGCATGCGCAGACGTCCACTGTAAATACATGTATTAAAATTGCATCCTTGTGTTATCAGGGAAGAACCTTTAACTCCTTTGCTTGTATTTGTTTATAGATAAGCTTTACTTTGTAGATAGAAAAATACTGCCACATTGCACCAGCAAACATGCATTCTAGGTGTTTAATAACTGGTTGCTACTGAATGCTTGATTTTCAGATGGAACCAGACTTGACCTTTGACCTCGTTGAAACTGGTCTCCATGGAGATGTTGCAGTGATTCCTCCTACAGACAGGTCAAAGGAACGAATAAAGTTACCACTTAAGACAGTAAGTCTACATAGTTATGACAGTAGCTTAGTAAATAATTGTGATCACTTTATCGTGGTAAAATTTTGATTAATTAAAAAAATGATTGTATGGGGTGCTTAAATCAATTTAATGTTATTAAAAGTTATAAAATAGATAAATAATAAATAATTTTCATTAAATCATAATCTATTAAAGATTTTGGTTCTGATTTTCATCACTACAATCTTAAACGTGATGTCCATGGCGTATTGGTAGAGTTTGCCTACTTGTACCTCCTCTGACCGCTTAGTCTCTCACCACGTGGGTTCGAGTCCCGTTTGTGGCGAAGGACTTAATTTGGGAAGGTCTTCCAGCTGACTTGCGGTGCGCCGCTGATTCTACCCACACATTTGTTTGGGGTCTTCCTCCACCAAAAAAGTTTCATTATAATGATCGTAATTTGTCGCTGAAATTTATTTCAAAAACGAAACAAAACAATCTTAAACATACATGTTTAAATACGGCAGCATGACTGTGGAAAGAAATCTTTACACAAGTAGGGAATGGAATCTATGACATTCTGTTCCTTATCCAGGTGCACTGTATAGCTTGATTGATGGATATGTTTTCATATTTTGCCTATTTATATATCTTTGTTTAGAAGAGTGATAAAGAATTTATACAAGTTATGCAATATCACTTTCAACAATTTTTTGACTGACCATTAATTAATGAACTTAATATTAAAACTTGTATTGCATAATTCCAACCTGCTTATATAAAGATTGTAGTGACAATACTTCATGAAAGAAAAAAAGCAATTAGGGCCAATACAAAAAAAAGACCAAACAAGGAATGAAGCATTTAGACTGGTAGAAACATCAACTCTTTGACACTGAGTGCACAATCTTCCTGTATTCTGATTTCATTCTTTTTAAAGAAGTTGTTCAAAGTATTTTGCAGTTAACTAAATATGTTAAATGTATGTTATTCTTACGTCTGGGTAGAACCACTGGCACACTGCAGGTTTGCTGGAAACCCTCCTCCGATGAAAGTTCTCACCCCGACCAGGACTTGAACCCATGCGGTGAGGGGCTAAGGAGTTTCAAGTCAGAGACTCTAACCACTCGGCCACGGGCACCCCTCTTGAAGTTAATTTATGTTATTGTTATGAAATAGGCAAATTAATAATATCCTTGTTATTTGGCCTTGGAAAGTCATCTTGCCCTACTTGATTGGGTCAATATGACAACTCCTTTGCCAATATCTTGGCTAATATGTAATCACAGGACACCCAAATAATAAAATTATATATTACAATACCAGTTACAAAATGATCAGGTAAAAGTGACCTTTGACTTTTGCAAGTTGCCATTTGGATTACCCCCTGTTCTACCCAAGATTGAGGATGAGCTTGAGAAATTCCTGACATGTTTGGATTCATTACCAGTACATGACATAGACAGGGCTCAGAAGTAAGTCACTTTATTGATAAATGTTTGTTTGTTTGTTGGATTAATCATCCCACCAACATTATTTCAGTTATCTGGAGATGGTGTCCTCTTGAAGCAGATATATTGCTGCCTCCACTGTGTATAGCATGCTGTGAACACCTGGCATGATACCACAACTAGTCGCCTTATCCTGACACTGGGCCAACCAGTCATTGAACCGACCTTATATTTGCTTGAGTGCTAGCAAGGAAGCTATAGCACTACTATTTTTAAAGACTTTGGTTTGACGTGACCTGGAACCCGGGGCCTTCAGTACCTGGAGCTGATGCTGCACCGATTTAGCAACCAGGTCCAGTTGGTAATAGTAATTCTGACGTAAATAAGTTAAGACTGTCAGTTTGATCCTGAGTTTAGTTTTCTGCCTTGCCTGTTCTCCATATAACCCTCATCAGTTGCAAGCTTTCATGTCTTGATAAACTCAGAAATAGGGAACATACTTGAAACTAAACAAGCATAAGTGCATACTTTTTGAAAGCACAACAGAAAAGTTGCTGAGGCATAATATAAAAGTACATAGTTCACAAAAAGGAAAAAAACTGGACTGTTGGTTTGTGTATTATGTACATTCTTGAGACAGTTCTAATACTGTCAGAGTCAGAAGTTATGATTTTAACATATGCCCATGTATTTTTTGTTGTCCTGTCTCCTCCCAGGTTAACACCACAGGTTCCCCTGTATCATTGGTTGTCCTGTCTCCACCAATGTTTATGCCACGTGCTCCCCTGTATCATTTGTTGACCTGTCTCCTCCCAGGTTTATGCCACATTTGCCCATGTATCATTGGTTGTCCTGTCTCCTCCCAGGTTTATGGCACATTTGCCCCTGTATCATTGGTTGTTCTGTCTCCTCCCAGGTTTATGCCACATGTGCCCCTGTATCAGTGGTTGTCCTGTCTTCTCCCAGGTTTATGCCACATTTGCCCCTGTATCATTGGTGGTCCTGTCTCTTCCCAGGTTTATGCCACATGTGCCCCTGTATCATGGGTAGTCCTGTCTCCTCCCAGGTTTACACCACATGTGCCCATGTATCATTGGTTGCCCTGTCTCCTCCCAGGTTTATGCCACATTTGCCCATGTATCATTGGTTGCCCTGTCTCCTCCCAGGTTTATGCCACAGGTTTCCCTGTATCATTGGTTGTCCTGTCTCCTCCCAGGTTTACACCGCAGGTTCCCCTGTATCATTGGTTGTCCTGTCTCCTCCCAGGTTTATGCCACATGTGCCCCTGTATCATTGGTGGTCCTGTCTCCTCCCAGGTTTATGGCACATGTGCCCCTGTATCATTGGTTGCCCTATCTCCACCCAGGTTTATGGCACATGTGCCCATGTATCATTGGTTGCCCTGTCTCCTCCCAGGTTTATGGCACATGTGCCCATGTATCATTGGTTGCCCTGTCTCCTCCCAGGTTTATGCCACGTGTGCCCCTGTATCATTTGTTGCCCTGTCTCCTCCCAGGTTTATGCCACATTTGCCCATGTATCATTGGTTGCCCTGTCTCCTCCCAGGTTTATGCCACAGGTTTCCCTGTATCATTGGTTGTCCTGTCTCCTCCCAGGTTTACACCGCAGGTTCCCCTGTATCATTGGTTGTCCTGTCTCCTCCCAGGTTTATGCCACATGTGCCCCTGTATCATTGGTGGTCCTGTCTCCTCCCAAGTTTATGCCGCAATTGCCCGTGTATCATTGGCTGACCTGTCTCCTCCCAGCTTTATGCCGCATGTGCCCCTGTATCATTGGTTGCCCTGTCTCCTCCCAGGTTTATGCCACGTGTGCCTATGTATCATTGGTTGTCCTATCTCCACCCAGGTTTATGCCACATGTGCCCATGTATCATTGGTGGTCCTGTCTCCTCCCAGATTTATGCCACATGTGCCTATATATAATTGGTTGTCCTGTCTCCACCCAGGTTTACCCCACAGGTTCCCCGTTATCATTGGTTGTCCTGTCTCCTCCCAGGTTTATGCCACATGTGCCCCTGTATCATTTGTTGCCCTGTCTCCTCCCAGGTTTATGCCACATTTGCCCATGTATCATTGGTTGCCCTGTCTCCTCCCAGGTTTATGCCACAGGTTCCCCTGTATCATTGGTTGTCCTGTCTCCTCCCAGGTTTACACCACAGGTTCCCCTGTATCATTGGTTGTCCTGTCTCCTCCCAGGTTTATGCCACATGTGCCCCTGTATCATTGGTGGTCCTGTCTCCTCCCAGGTTTATGCCGCATGTGCCCGTGTATCATTGGCTGACCTGTCTCCTCCCAGGTTTATGCCCCATGTGCCCCTGTATCATTGGTTGCCCTGTCTCCTCCCAGGTTTATGCCACGTGTGCCTATGTATCATTGGTTGTCCTATCTCCACCCAGGTTTATGCCACATGTGCCCATGTATCATTGGTTGTCCTGTCTCCTCCCAGGTTTATGCCACATTTGCCCCTGTATCATTGGTTGTCCTGTCTCCACCCAGGTTTATGCCACATGTGTCCATGTATCATTGGTGGTCCTGTCTCCTCCCAGGTTTATGCCACATGTGCCTATATATCATTGGTTGTCCTGTCTCCACCCAGGTTTACACCACAGGTTCCCCTGTATCATTGGTTGCCCTGTCTCCTCCCAGGTTTATGCCACATGTGCCCATGTATCATTGGTTGCCCTGTCTCCTCCCAGGTTTATGCAGCATGTGCCCCTGTATCATTGGTTGCCCTGTCTCCTCCCAGGTTTATGCCACATGTGCCCATGTATCATTGGTTGCCCTGTCTCCTCCCAGGTTTATGCAGCATGTGCCCCTGTATCATTGGTGGTCCTGTCTCCTCCCAGGTTTATGCCCGGGTGCCTATGTATCATTGGTTGTCCTATCTGCATCCAGGTTTATGCAGCATGTGCCCCTGTATTATTGGTTGTCCTGTCTTCACCCAGGTTTATGCCACATGTATCATTGGTTGCCCCATCTCCTCCCAAGTTTATTCCACACGTGCCCATGTATCATTGGTTGACCTGTCTCCTCCCAGGTTTACACCACAGGTTCCCCTGTGTCATTGGTGGTCCTGTATCCTCCCAGGTTTATGCCCGGGTGCCTATGTATCATTGGTTGTCCTGTCTCCACCCAGGTTTATGCAGCATGTGCCCCTGTATCATTGGTTGTCCTGTCTTCACCCAGGTTCATGCCACATGTATCATTGGTTGCCCCATCTCCTCCCAAGTTTATTCCACACGTGCCCATGTATCATTGGTTGTCCTGTCTCCTCCCAGGTTTACGCCACGGGTGCCAGAGCCCCTGAACCTCCTCCATGTGGATCTCACACCAGTACAGACCACCATACAGGTGGAGAGGAACCCTACCACTGGCAAACTGCTTGGCTTTAAAGAGGTAAACCACTTGCAGAGAACAAGAGACGATCAGATTAGATGTAGCAATACATCACATTATTTTAACCAAACCCTGCACGCAGCACTGTAAATCTTCTCAGTTAAACAGTTCTCATGAGTCTTAACTTTTGTATATTTGATTAAGAACTAATGGATTTACCATGAAGTAAAAACTCCTTTTATTTGTATCTACTTCATTATATAGGTGCTAATCTCTTTCAGGTGGAATTTTAAAGTTTGGACCAACTGTATGTTCTCAAACAACTAAATAAATTATTGTTACATGAAAACATCCTGCAAAATGCTGTTAATTGATGTCCTACATCTTTGTGATATTGAAGCGTAACACCTAACTTGTCATTACAAACATTTATATGCTATCTGAGCCATGCTGCACAGTTAGCTATTTTCAAACTGACCACTTTTAAGATCTCATTATAGCATTATACGTGTAATCTGCATTAATGTCGGTAACTATTTTTTAGCAAAAATTTGCATCATGCTCATTCATAGGTTTGGAAAGAATGAACATTTTTCATGATTTGCACTGTTGAGCAATTCAGGTAGTTTTCAAAACTGTGTTTTACTTAGACTGATGTATAAGTGTATACAGAAATTATGCCCAAACATGGATAAAGTTCTGTTAATTATATTTGATATAGTCAAACTGTCAGATACGTCCTTTAAGGCCACAGAATGTTGATGTTTTTCATCTGTGTAAACTTGCTTTTATTTTTAAAGTCTTTTTTGTTAAGAGTTGTTGTGTAGATATTTAAACCTCATTTTTGATTTTTGATTTATGCTGTATTGTTACATATTTGTGGATCCCCAGGAGTTCCTGCCTGACACTGGCCTCACATCCCAGAATTCCCTGTCACTGACACGCCCCCCTGACCCCGGCAGTGTTAACAATGTGAAGGGCAACAGTCTCAATGTGCCATTTTGGCCAGGTATGATTCTGATGCCTGAAAGTTAGAACAGAATATAGCTTGAAATTTTCTGGCAATGACAGTAGTCAATCCCAGGACAATAGAATAAAAGGACATAAAGAATAATGCAGTAAAGAATAATGCAGTCAAACAGGGGACAACCCAAAATTACTGCTGAAGACATGTTGGCTGCTTCAAACAGAAATATAACTTCATTGAGTGTTTATCTTCTGCTGTGAATAATTAACACATAAATTAACATAAGTAGTAGATCAACCTAGTACAAAGTACTATTCCAGTATATATTTATTACTACATCATAATGCTTTAGTAATTTCAACAGATGATTCATGATTTCAGATGTTTGTCAGTGAAATCGAAGAAGATATTGCTCTTTAATTAGATGTCACTTACAATACAAAATATACCATTTTAAATGATTCACATCAAATTTATTGTAAATGTACCAAAAATCTTTGTCAAATTATTAACTGCAAATCTCCAAAAAATTGTACGTATATTCGGATATGTCATAATTCAGATGGTGAGGTTATTTAAAGGCATCTCAAGAGCCTTATATAAGTGACCCCCCCCCATTTATTGCCCCACCCAGCATGTGAGGGCATCTGTTTTCTGATAAGCCAGGCTGCCACAGTCTGTTACGATGTGTCTGTCACACAGGTATAGTTCAAGATCCAAGTGTATGTATGCTATATCTGGGGGTTGAACATAGTCATTCACAGTTTGTAAAGGAAACAGTTGTGTTGTGAATATACCAATTACGCAATCCAATATATATATATATATATATATATATATATATATATATATATATATATATATATATATATATATATATAAAAGAAAACAAATAATGATTTATATATATAATGATTTATATATATATATATATATATATATATATATATATATATATATATATATATATAGATATATATATATATATATAATATATATATATATATATATGTCTATATATATATATATATATATATATATATATATATATATATATAAATCTTTTTTTTCTTTCTTACTTTGTTGGTTGATTTTGTTATTTCTTATACATTTTGTTATTTCTTTCATTCTTTTAGTTCTCATATATATTTAAAGTTATATTTTATTTTGATTTGTAAAATGTAATGAAATATTTCTAACAAAAGCAATTTAAAAAGTCATTCATTGTCAGAATAATGTCCTTCAGAGTCATTTTGAATACTAAAACTTGTATCTCTCATGTATTTTCAAAATTAAATATTTAGCTATGAAATGAATACATAATCTTGCAGTTACAAAATTGACACCTAGTAATTAATGCAATAAAGAATTTGTAAGGGATCATACAGTAAACAACCCACATTATCACTAACAATAATGTTTGTGGCTTTGTGTAAAACTAGCCTACTGTCTCACATCCATACTAGCAGGTAATTTAGTTTTGCATTAACCCATCAGAGGTATTACTGTGACAGATTAGTACTATGTTGGCTAAAGACTCCATGCAGAGATGACCAGCAATTAGCAGGTCTGGTCATAGCATGTGGGGGCCTGGCTCAGTGGGATACCACATTCCTTTTGAGATGCCTTTAAGTGCAATACTAATTTCAAGTGGGCGGGGAGCAGAGGATAAACAGTCACATGATAAGCGCGTGACTGCAACTTATGATTGGCACTTGCTGATTTGCTGCTAACTAGGTCTCAGTTAAAGAAACACTCTGCCTAATCAAGCTGACAGCTTAATGCAGAAGACACATGACCGCTTTTTAATGAAAACTAAACAAATTGCTTGGAAGGACCTGAACTGGCTTCTTACTTCATGGTGACCATTCTTAACATGTGACCGCTAGAACAAATTTATCTGAAGTTATCCTGATAATTATGATTTTTGTGATGATAATTTATTATTATTGACCTTAAAAAATACATTGCATCAACATGTCAGGGTAGAACCACCAAGGCCCTGTAGGTCAGCAGGAAGATGTTCTCACAGTCCATTGCCTTGACCTGCACCCACACAGTGAGAGGCAAGCAGCAGTCAGAGGAGTTACAAGTCAGGGACTCTACCACTCAGCTACATGTGTCCTATGTTGCTGCTGCTGCTGCTGATGATGATAATGATAATTATACTGATGAATATAATGATTATTATGATGAGGAGGATGTTAATTATTACAGATCATGATAATGATATTGAATGATGTTGAAGGTAATGATGATTAATGTATTGATGTTTAAAGGGATAATGGTAAAGGTGAAGATGATTAAGGTGATGATGATGAAGGTAATGGTGATGAAGGTATTGATGGTGAAGGTAAAGATGATGAAGGTAATGGTGAAGGTCATGGTGATGAAGGTAACGGTGATGAAGGTAATTGTGATGAAGGTAACGGTGATGAAGGTAACGGTGATGAAGGTAATGGTGATGAAGGTAATGGGGATGAAGGTAATGGTGATGAATGTAATGATGATGAAGGTAAAGATGATGAAGGTAAAGATGATGAAGGTGATGATGATGAAGGTAAAGATGATGAAGGTAATGGTGATGAAGATGATGATAAAGGTAATGGTGATGAAGATAATGGTGATGAAGGTAATGGTGATGAAGGTAAAGATGATGAATGTAATGATGATGAAGGTATTGGTGATGAAGGTAATGATGATGAAGGTAATGGTAATGAAGGTAATGGTGATGAAGGTAATGATGATGAAGGTAATGGTAATGAAGGTAATGGTGATGAAGGTAATGGTGATGAAGGTAAAGATGATGGTGATGTTTTTACAGGTGGCCAAGATGAGCCAGAGATTGACCAGATGTTGTCTGAAGCCAGCAAAGGGCCGGTCAGTTTTGATAAAGGTACACATTCTGTTTTTTAGTTTTTGATTTGGATGTTATGTTAAATCTTTTCATGCAAAAGCAAAACTTGTATATATAAACAAATTCTTGGTAGTAATAGTAGTAATGAAAATCTTAAAAAGTAAGTATCAAGTACTCGATTGGAAGATTATACTATTAAAATCACTATTTGAGTACTCAGGAAAATGGGAAAATAGATTTAAATCTGACAAAAAATTGATGAAAAACAACATTTAAAAGCTGTTTTCCCTGTAATTGGACCCTAGCAAATTGCTGCCAGTCATATGACCCATTCACTCCAATGTTGCCCTGTATCGGTATTGATCATAAAGAAGGAAACATGTTTTTATTTACAAATTACCCCAGCAATAGAGTTGCAAAATGTTATCAATATAAATATCACATATAAAGCCAATGCAAGGAATATAATCATATTGAGTTATCTTACATGTTACCGATAAAAAACTAGATAACATTGAGTGAAAAATACATTTTTATTAAGAAAATTACCTAGTAACTTGTGTACGCCATAAAAAATTACAGATTACTCAAGTACTGATTTTTGTACTCGTCATCTCTAAAAAGTATTAAAAAAACAGTGTGTTTTCAATATGATAGTACAGTTAAAGAGGATTTGGAACAATGGAGTATAAATGGCAGTTAATCATGATTGGTTCTACTTTTCAGATTTACTGACCATGGTCCCCAGTCTAGGTGAGGGGATGACATTCACTTCAGCGAATGAAGAACATACAGGTACCAGTCAACAAGAAGTAGAGGCAGGGAATCAGACATTTATGACCCTGACTGACATCATGACCTTGGGAGATGACCTTGATGACCTTGGTCTGATAGGGGAGGAGGAGGAAGAGGAGAAAGAGGAAGAAAAACCAAAGGTAATAGTGGAGTCTTTGATGATAAAAGGTATGCTGCCATGGTCTGGCTCCAACAGAAATCTCTGTCAGTCCAGTAAAATATTGCCTGATCAGTGGATGCTGCAAGCTTTTTAGAATAAAGGTCACGTATAAAGGTATGTAACTCTTAAAACTGATATGCACATGTGACGCTTCCTGTTTAATAAGGGAGATCTCCTGATATGGATTTTCACTAACTGCTGCCAACTCTTCAGAAATTAATCCA
Organism: Sinonovacula constricta; assembly: GCA_007844125.1. NCBI lineage: Eukaryota > Metazoa > Mollusca > Bivalvia > Cardiida > Solecurtidae > Sinonovacula > Sinonovacula constricta. The sequence continues at coordinate 37,862,797 of CM017572.1, forward strand.
ATATCCTATGTGTAGAGCGAAACTAATAAGAATGAGTTGAAGATTAACAAATGGTTTATGTAAAGGAGTCAAGACTTAGTGGTTTGGCTGAAGATGGATTAATAAATATTTTGCCTAAATATTCTTATAACAGTACTCCCGCCACCTCCATCCCCCCTCCCCACCACCCACTCTCCACCTGAACACAATTTTGAAATTAGACAAATTGATGTCACTACTTTTTATCATATTAAATATCCTTAAAGATTATGCCATTGTTTGAACTGTTGATTTTAACTTGATATCTGTTTTCCTAAAACTGTCTTTGAAAAAAAATAATTCAAGTATTAATTTAGTGCCCATTGAACAGGTTTCAGCAACCCTCAGTCATATTGCAGACTTATCACTCTAAAGCAGTAGCAGTTGTGTTTTCTCTGTAATGTCTAATGTCAGCATTTTTGTCACGTTTACAATAATCTTGTGTTTATACCCGTGTTTGCTGCTGTTTCAAACTTTAATACATATTGAAATTCTTATTAAATGTTATTATATATCATACTGAAAATCTAAGAGAACAACACTAAGAAAATACTTCTCGGACATTTCAGAGTTACTGTAGTGTCACTTACGCATTTTATGCCTGTACAACGAGTCATAATTATATGCCATTTTATGCCTGTACAAACCATTCATAATTATATGCCATTTATGCCACAAACCATTCATAATTATATGTTATTATATGCCACAAACCATTTGTAATTATATGCCACTGTACGCCTTTACAAACCAATCACAATCATATTCCATTTTACACATGTACAAACCATTCATAATTATATCCCATTTTATGACTTTACAAACAATTCACAATCATTAGCAGAATCTGTATGACTAAGGGTTTATGTGTAGACTGGTTCAGCCTTAAATCTATTATTACAAGTTGAACATACATGTATTAAAATCCTTTAATCTCTTTTGAAGAAAAATGAGAGTCAAGAAAATTTTCAAAATTATAGATGAACTATGAATGAAAGGGTTCAAAATGCTAATGATTGAAATCATCCACAGACAACAGAGAGCACTGGAGAGTTGTCCAGGAGCGAGAGCTTTGAGAGGTTAATGGAGGCCCCATCAGGGGAAGCTAAGCCTAACACGCAGGCAGCAGTCTCACACCAGTATAAACAAAAGGAGGACTGGGCGGTAGATGTGGATATCAACACACCAGTAGAGGACTTCTACAAACGTGTGCCAGATATGGCCTACTCTGTAAGTTATTGTTTAGATCAACCTCTAGAATATTGAAAACATTGCTTAGCACCTTAAAGCACAGAACTCCAATAAAAGAAGGCATGAAAGTTATTCTGCAATTGTCTGATAATTTATAGCTGTATGCTGCCACTTCTTAGCCTAACTGTTAGTCGTATTTGTAGTCTACTCCTCTATAGCCACTATAAAACTTTAAGCATGAGCTTGACATAAAGTTATTTTATGATTTGCAAGGTATGAATGCCTTTAATTTTTGATTGACAACAGATAAGATCTTTAAAAAAAGGTTTTTAGACTTGAGTTTAATACATTGTTTTCTGACTAAGAGAAACACTTTAGGCCCCACCAACTTGTAGCTCCAAAAACCCCTCACCATGTTGGTATGAGTATTGGTCAGGGTGAGAACTTCCATGTGGCGTGTTCTTCCAGCTGACCTGCAGAGCCGAAATATGTCTGGAGTCATCCTTGTTATGTTTGTGAGATGTATAAATGATCCCAAACCAAACTATTTCTTTCCTGCAACAACAAAAAACTGACCATAGCCAGTGAAGTTTACCATGTAAAAATGTCAATGCCAAATCATAAAGCTTGAAATTAAAAAATAGAAGGTACAAAGTAAAGAAAAACTTGCCAGTTTTAACGCGTTTTTTAAACAATAGTTTTGGGAAAGTGGAATAATGCCTCATATCTTGATTTTGAATCCATTATAAATGTATTGGATAAATTCCCAATAATCCCACCATGTACATGAATAAGTTATATCATGGCAATAATGAGTTTTATCCTGGATGTTTCAGTGGCCATTTGAGCCAGATGTGTTCCAGAAGCAAGCCATACTTCGCTTGGAGAACCATGAAAGTGTGTTTGTGGCAGCACACACATCTGCGGGGAAAACTGTGGTGGCAGAATATGCCATCGCACTCTCCCTCAAACATATGACCAGGTAGCCTGGGGTCTCAAAAATTCACTCTTGTTGAAAACATAAGGTTGCTTGTATCGTCTTAGTTCTTAACATTTATCATGATACATTTATTTTTAAGAAATACTAAATCTTAAGTCATGTCCACAAAACAACTTGTATAAATGGAAGACTAATTTCTAGGTTAATTGCACCAAATAATGCATATCCTGATCTGGATCAATACTTATTGCCCAATCAACTGGTAAATAGCATGCTAAATGTTAATACTGTCCAATCAGAATCCCTGTTACAGAACAATCTATACATTCCATAACTATACTTTATCCAGTCATAATCTCCTTTACAGAACCGTGTTTATCTCCCCTTTCAATGCTTTATCCAATCAGAATTTCTGTTACAGAACAATTTATACCTCCCCTATCAATGCTTTATCCAATCAGAATTTCTGTTACAGAACAATGTATACCTCCCCTATCAAGGCTTTATCCAATCAGAATTTCTGTTACAGAACAATGTATACCTCCCCTATCAAGGCTTTATCCAATCAGAATTTCTGTTACAGAACAATTTATACCTCCCCTATCAATGCTTTATCCAATCAAAATTTCTGTTACAGAACAATTTATACCTCCCCTATCAAGGCTTTGTCCAATCAGAAGTACCGGGACTTCAAGCAGACATTTGAAGATGTTGGCCTAGTGACTGGTGATGTACAGATCAACCAATCGGCTGCTTGTCTCATTATGACCACAGAAATCTTAAGGTATATTGTTTGTATATTTACAATCTTGCCACTATTCTTCTTGCAGACAATGTTGCTTTAATGTGCCAGTTATAGGTTTTTAAAAATAAACATATTTTGTAAGTATTTTTTTGTTCAGGCCAACAGAAGAAGTTATGTTTTCTTTATCTCTTATAGTGACAGTTATTGATTCTTAATACATGTAATGTTTAATTGATGAATTATATTTTGTAGTATAAGTCTATGTTATTAAAACCAATGATGACTGGATTTTAGAGAAACTGTCTGTCTTATGCATTGTAATCTGTTACATGTTTTTGTCATTGATGTTCATTAAAATAATGAAATGACAATAATGAATAGAGCTACATATAAAATATTTCCACTCTAGGTCCATGTTGTATAATGGGTCAGATGTAATTCGAGATCTGGAATGGGTCATATTTGATGAGGTCCACTATATCAATGACGCAGAGGTTCGTTACATGCTTTCTAAAATTATATATTATACCACACATAATTGTGTATTATTATCATTGCTAACTCAACGGTCCATTATTATCAATGTAGACCGATGAGGAACCGCTACACTACATACCTGGTCACTATTACCAGTCTATAAACTTTTTATGGATTGGGTCTATTGACTTTCACCATAAGTAAAAAATATACACCCCATGAATTGTAAAATACATAATAAAAGGTGTTTACAAACAATAAAGAGTTTTTTTCAATATATGGAAACTTGTCAATACATTTATGAAATAATGTTTGGTATAATATTAGAAATCGTCCACAGCACTTCAGGCCCAATGGCATTATATGGACTGGCTAGTCAGCTGGGAGAGTGATATTGACCTCATCTGCGCTTTGGTCCATATTACTATCTCAGCTGACCAGCCAATCCATATAATGCCATAGGGCCCTCAGTGGTGTGAACTATTTCTTAAGTAGTTCTTATGATCCAAAAATAGACTTTGTTTATGCGCTTGAGTACTTTGGTTATTTGAGAAAAGAAATTTTGGTCCAAACTGTCGGATGCCTCCTTTAATTATTATAGGTAATGATAGTAAAAAATACAAGAAAAGTCATCATTAAAACAGTTCACTATTTTGGAACATTTTAGTGATTCATATGTAAACTTAGATGGCCATTTAGTTGCAATGCGCATAGGACTTTGTCATATATTCTTATTTATGATCACAGCAATGTTACTTGTGCAGTGTGGCGGTCGTAAAAATCTCCCCGTGCATGTAATCTATGTTGTCATTTAATTCATCCTATAAGGATTATTAGGTGTATTTCCTTTGATGGACATTGGACTTTGGTTCTTCAATTCCATCTTCACATGAACAGGATGTTACAACCATTTATTCGTCTTTAGTCATGTTTGTTCATGATTCAGAAAGTTAATTTCTTTTATAGTCAACCATTTTTGTGTAGTTTTTCAACTCGAAATAATACCATATTCTTTTCTAAACACTATATGGACATTATTTTTCAATGACGTCACTACTTTCGCCATAACTTATAGAAAATATCAGCGCTTGGACATGTTGTATTCAAATAGATCGTTTTTCTTTTCTTTGCTTGCATTTTAGAATCTCGTCAGGAAGTGCGAGGTTAGAGCTCTGTAAAACCAGTTTAAGCACCCCAGTCGGTCCATATTGCCGACTGACCATTCCAAGTTGGTAACTGTCGGATTTGCTTTTTTCGTTAAATGACTCATCACAAATTTGTTCTTACTTTTCGCTTGGCTTGCATGTAAAATACCTTTGTTCTGTGCCTTTTCGGAGTGTGGTATATGTAGCAATTCTCATAGGACTTTGTCATATATTCTTATTATCTCACAAAATATATTTTTCGATGTTTCTATAGTGAGGTGTTGGAGGCTGTACAGATTATATTACCCCCAGCACATTAACATTCTACTGTACAGCTGTAATTGATTCTGTGTTAGTGTTCTGTAATCCCACAAGATATATATTTCAATGTTCCACAGCGTGGTGGGGTATGGGAGGTACTGTACACTGTATAGCTGTAATTGATTCTGTGTTAGTGTTCTGTGTTCCCACAAGATATATATTTCAATGTTCTCACAGTGTGGTGTGGTATAGGAGGTACTGTACACTGTATAGCTGTAATTGATTCTGTGTTAGTGTTCTGTGTTCCCACAAGATATATATTTCAATGTTCCACAGCATGGTGTGGTATAGGAGGTACTGTACACTGTATAGCTGTAATTGATTATGTGTTAGTGTTCTGTGTTCACACAAGATATATATTTCAATGTTCCCACAGCATGGTGTGGTATGGGAGGTACTGTACACTGTATAGCTGTAATTGATTCTGTGTTAGTGTTCTGTGATCCCACAAGATATATATTTCAATGTTCCCACAGCATGGTGTGGTATAGGAGGTACTGTACACTGTATAGCTGTAATTGATTCTGTGTTAGTGTTCTGTCTTCCCATAAGATATATATTTCAATGTTCTCACAGCGTGGTGTGGTATAGGAGGTACTGTACACTGTATAGCTGTAATTGATTCTGTGTTAGTGTTCTGTCTTCCCATAAGATATATATTTCAATATTCCCACAGCATGGTGTGGTATAGGAGGTACTGTACACTGTATAGCTGTAATTGATTCTGTGTTAGTGTTCTGTCTTCCCATAAGATATATATTTCAATATTCCCACAGCATGGTGTGGTATGGGAGGTACTGTACACTGTACAGCTACAATTGATTCTGTGTGAGTGTTCTGTGTTCCCACAAGATATATATTTCAATGTTCTCACAGTGTGGTGTAGTATGGGAGGTACTGTACACTGTATAGCTGTAATTGGTTCTGTGTTAGTGTTCTGTGTTCTCACAAGATATATATTTCAATATTCCCACAGCATGGTGTGGTATAGGAGGTACTGTACACTGTACAGCTGTAATTGATTCTGTGTTAGTGTTCTGTGTTCACACAAGATATATATTTCAATTTTCTCACAGCGTGGTGTGGTATGGGAGGTACTGTACACTGTATAGCTGTAATTGGTTCTGTGTTAGTGTTCTGTGTTCCCACAAGATATATATTTCAATGTTCCACAGCGTGGTGTGGTATAGGAGGTACTGTACACTGTACAGCTATAATTGATTCTGTGTTAGTGTTCTGTCTTCCCATAAGATATATATTTCAATTTTCTCACAGCGTGGTGTGGTATGAGAGGTACTGTACACTGTACAGGTGTAATTGATTCTGTGTTAGTGTTCTGTGTTCCTACAAGATATATATTTCAATGTTCCACAGCGTGGTGTGGTATGGGAGGTACTGTACACTGTATAGCTGTAATTGGTTCTGTGTTAGTGTTCTGTGTTCCCACAAGATATATATTTCAATGTTCCCACAGTGTGGTGTGGTATAGGAGGTACTGTACACTGTATAGCTGTAATTGATTCTGTGTTAGTGTTCTGTGTTCTCACAAGATATATATTTCAATGTTCCACAGCGTGGTGTGGTATAGGAGGTACTGTACACTGTATAGCTGTAATTGGTTCTGTGTGAGTGTTCTGTGTTCCCACAAGATATATATTTCAATGTTCTCACAGTGTGGTGGGGTATGGGAGGTACTGTACACTGTATAGCTGTAATTGATTCTGTGTTAGTGTTCTGTGTTCTCACAAGATATATATTTCAATGTTCCACAGCGTGGTGTGGTATAGGAGGTACTGTACACTGTATAGCTGTAATTGGTTCTGTGTGAGTGTTCTGTGTTCCCACAAGATATATATTTCAATGTTCTCACAGTGTGGTGTGGTATGGGAGGTACTGTACACTGTATAGCTGTAATTGATTCTGTGTTAGTGTTCTGTGTTCACACAAGATATATATTTCAATGTTCCCACAGCATGGTGTGGTATAGGAGGTACTGTACACTATACAGCTGTAATTGATTCTGTGTTAGTGTTCTGTGTTCCCACAAGATATATATTTCAATATTCTCACAGCGTGGTGGGGTATGGGAGGTACTGTACACTGTATAGCTGTAATTGGTTCTGTGTTAGTGTTCAGTGTTCCCACAAGATATATATTTCAATGTTCCCACAGCATGGTGTGGTATGGGAGGTACTGTACACTGTATAGCTGTAATTGATTCTGTGTTAGTGTTCTGTGTTCCCACAAGATATATATTTCAATGTTCCCACAGCATGGTGTGGTATAGGAGGTACTGTACACTGTATAGCTGTAATTGGTTCTGTGTTAGTGTTCTGTGTTCCCACAAGATATATATTTCAATGTTCCCACAGCATGGTGTGGTATAGGAGGAGGTACTGTACACTGTATAGCTGTAATTGATTCTGTGTTAGTGTTCTGTGTTCCCACAAGATATATATTTCAATGTTCCCACAGCATGGTGTGGTATAGGAGGAGGTACTGTACACTGTTTAGCTGAAATTGATTCTGTGTTAGTGTTCTGTGTTCCCACAAGATATATATTTCAATGTTCCCACAGCGTGGTGTGGTATGGGAGGTACTGTATGCTGTATAGCTGTAATTGATTCTGTGTTAGTGTTCTATGTTCCCACAAGATATATATTTCAATGTTCTCACAGCGTGGTGGGGTATGGGAGGTACTGTACACTGTATAGCTGTAATTGATTCTGTGTTAGTGTTCTGTGTTCACACAAGATATATATTTCAATGTTCCACAGCATGGTGTGGTATGGGAGGTACTGTACACTGTATAGCTGTAATTGATTCTGTGTTAGTGTTCTGTGTTCCCACAAGATATATATTTCAATGTTCCCACAGCATGGTGTGGTATAGGAGGTACTGTACACTGTATAGCTGTAATTGATTCTGTGTTAGTGTTCTGTGTTCCCACAAGATATATATTTCAATATTCTCACAGCGCTGTGTGGTATGGGAGGTACTGTACACTGTATAGCTGTAATTGATTCTGTGTTAGTGTTCTGTGTTCCCACAAGATATATATTTCAATATTCTCACAGCGCTGTGTGGTATGGGAGGTACTGTACACTGTATAGCTGTAATTGATTCTGTGTTAGTGTTCTGTGTTCCCACAAGATATATATTTCAATATTCTCACAGCGCTGTGTGGTATGGGAGGTACTGTACACTGTATAGCTGTAATTGATTCTGTGTTAGTGTTCTGTGTTCCCACAAGATATATATTTCAATATTCTCACAGTGTGGTGTGGTATGGGAGGTACTGTACACTGTATAGCTGTAATTGATTCTGTGTTAGTGTTCTGTGTTCCCACAAGATATATATTTCAATATTCTCACAGCGTGGTGTGGTATGGGAGGTACTGTATAGCTGTAATTGATTCTGTGTTAGTGTTCTGTGTTCCCACAAGATATATATTTCAATGTTCCCACAGCATGGTGTGGTATAGGAGGTACTGTACACTGTACAGCTGTAATTGATTCTGTGTTAGTGTTCTGTGTTCCCATAAGATATATATTTCATTATTATCACAGCGTGGTGTGGTATGGGAGGAGGTACTGATTATGTTACCCCAACATGTCAACATCATCCTGCTGTCAGCCACTGTACCCAACACACATGAGTTTGCTTCATGGATTGGGTATGTATGCATATACAGCTGCTTGGCTAAATAACAAATGAAGAACATTGGTTTGAGTTATTTGACTATTTTCTCTATATAAGTTTCTGTTCTGGAATATTTATCACCAGCAACTACTGGCACATTAAGGCCAAGTATTTGTGCATTAGGATTTCACAATCAGTCCATAACATGGCTTGCACAGATTAACATTATGTAAGAAACAATAGATTGGTATTTTTTTGGTATAATATCTGCTTGAAAGTTTGATATCTGACACCAACTTAAGATACTTATTAATTTTTCATCACTGGACTCGGTTTTTCTTTTTGTATCTTGCTCAAGGACTAAAAGATGTACATAAAAAGAAGTTAAAAATATGGAAATGATTCATATATATAATTCAAAATTATTACAGAATTAGGTCTCAACCACCATAATTCTTTACATACTGTACCTAGAAATAAAAGGCTATATGAATGCAGTGAATTGCAGTAAAACTGTGTCGCATTACAACACAAAGTGAAATGAAATTAATATATATCTGTAGTCGATATTTAACTAATAGTGATTCACTATTACACTCTGTAATTTACAGACGCACCAAGAAGAAAAAGATCTATGTTATCAGCACCACTAAGAGACCAGTTCCTCTCGAACATTACCTCTATACTGGCAACAGCAACAAGACCAGCAATGAACTCTTCAAAATTGTGGATGACAAAGGATCCTTTATCACTCAAGGGTAAATAAAAAGAAATACAGTCTACCAGACACAAGATGGGTTGTCTTGATTAAGGTTCTATCAATTTTCATGCTGTTTCCATCTTTTTGCTAAGTGCCAGCATGATATTTTTCCATCTAAATAAGTTTAGCATCCCTTTTTCAACACAGTCATGTCCTCGTTTTGTAGAAATAGTTTACATATTGTTTTATAGCCAGTTGGTATTTTATACCTGTAGTTACAAAGTTGCATGTCCATATTGTTTTATAGCCAGTTGGTATTTTATACCTGTAGTTACAAAGTTGCATGTCCATATTGTTTTTTAGCTAGTTGGTATTTTATACCTGTAGTTACAAAGTTGCATGTCCATATTGTTTTTTAGCCAGTTGGTATTTTATACCTGTAGTTACAAAGTTGCATGTCCATATTGTTTTATGGCCAGTTGGTATTTTATACCTGTAGTTACAAAGTTGCGTGTCCATATTGTTTTATGGCCAGTTGGTATTTTATACCTGTAGTTACAAAGTTGCATGTCCATATTGTTTTATGGAAAGTTGGTATTTTATACCTGTAGTTACAAAGCTGCATGTCCATATTGTTTTATAGCCAGTTGGTATTTTATACCTGTAGTTACAAAGTTGCATGTCCATATTGTTTTATAGCCAGTTGGTATTTTATACCTGTAGTTACAAAGTTGCATGTCCATATTGTTTTATAGCCAGTTGGTATTTTACAAAGTTGCATGTCCATATTGCTTTATAGCCAGTTGGTATTTTATACATGTAGTTACAAAGTTGCATGTCCATATTGTTTTATGGCCAGTTGGTATTTTATACCTGTAGTTACAAAGTTGCATGTCCATATTGTTTTATAGCCAGTTGGTATTTTATACCTGTAGTTACAAAGTTGCATGTCCATATTATTTTATAGCCAGTTGGTATTTTATACCTGTAGTTACAAAGATGCATGTCCATATTGTTTTATAGCCAGTTGGTATTTTATACCTGTAGTTACAAAGTTGCATGTCCATATTGTTTTATAGCCAGTTGGTATTTTATACCTGTAATTACAAAGTTGCATGTCCATATTGTTTTATAGCCAGTTGGTATTTTATACCTGTAGTTACAAAGTTGCATGTCCATATTGTTTTATGGCCAGTTGGTATTTTATACCTGTAATTACAAAGTTGCATGTCCATATTGTTTTATAGCCAGTTGGTATTTTATACCTGTAGTTACAAAGTTGCATGTCCATATTGTTTTATGGCCAGTTGGTATTTTATACCTGTAGTTACAAAGTTACATGTCCATATTATTTTATAGCCAGTTGGTATTTTATACCTGTAGTTACAAAGTTGCATGTCCATATTGTTTTATAGCCAGTTGGTATTTTATACTTGTAGTTACAAAGTTGCATGTCCATATTGTTTTATAGCCAGTTGGTATTTTATACCTGTAGTTACAAAGTTGCATGTCCATATTGTTTTATAGCCAGTTGGTATTTTATACCTATAGTTACAAAGTTGCATGTCCATATTGTTTTATAGCCAGTTGGTATTTTATACCTGTAGTTACAAAGTTGCATGTCCATATTGTTTTATGGCCAGTTGGTATTTTATACCTGTAGTTACAAAATTACATGTCCATATTATTTTATAGCCAGTTGGTATTTTATACCTGTAGTTACAAAGTTGCATGTCCATATTGTTTTATAGCCAGTTGGTATTTTATACCTGTAGTTACAAAGTTGCATGTCCATATTGTTTTATAGCCAGTTGGTATTTTATACCTGTAGTTACAAAGTTGCATGTCCATATTGTTTTATAGCCAGTTGGTATTTTATACCTGTAGTTACAAAGTTGCATGTCCATATTGCTTCATGGTTTTTAAAACATAGTACACGACTTTCCATCAGGCCACACCTGGTAGCACAATTGGTGGAGTGTCGTCTCCAGGTACGGGAGGCCAAGGGTTTTAATCCCAGATGGCGACATAACTGAGTCGTTAAAAATGGTAGTGGTATAGCTCCTTTGCTAATGCTTAAGCAAATATAAGGGTAGTTCTATATAACTGGTTAGCCAGGTGTCAGGATAATGTGACTGGGTGTGGTATCATGCCAGATATTCATGGCATGCTATACACAGTGAAGGCAGTACTATATCTGCTTCAAGTGGACACCATCTCCAGATAACTGAAACAACTTTCCATCTAAGTAAACTTAAGGTAATTTATTTATATCTTACATTTATATTATTACTATTGCAAGGTTTTTTATGTAAACTTTGATTTAGGTTTCCTATTGAACATTTCAGGTACCAGAAAGCTGTTGATGCCAAGAAGGAGCGAGCATCGAAAAGCTCTCAGAACTTTGGTGCCAAGGGAACACGAGGAGGTCATCCTAATAAGGTACATGTTATGGTGCTGAACATAGCGTAGTTGTCAGGTGTCAGCAACATGCATGTACTACTGTAATTGATCTACTTTTTTTTACATTTTGTTCATAAAGACATAAAAATGGCTTTCTTTAGAGTCGCCCTATCCTCTACCTCCAAAATAACACCATTTTAGAGATAACAGTGGAAAGGGTCTTACAAAAATTTAGTTTGTATGTATTATACAGGGCAGAAATAGTGTGAAAGGTAATAACAGAATTAGTTTTAGGTAACAATAATTTATTAAGATGTTAAATGAAAATATTTTTTGGTTCAAACTGTGGGACACCACCTTAAAGGGATGGTGTATATTAAACACCTAATATGTGAAAATGTGCTTTAGTCTAGACTCAAAATAGCTCTCCAAGAATACTAAAAATGATGGGTCAAATGGCAGTGATGGATTTCTATAAACTTTATAACGTGTCCTTCAGGACAAAAATGTGTGGCTTTCCGTCATTGAGATGCTGAGGAAGAAAGACAAGCTGCCGATCGTGGCCTTCACCTTCTCGAAGAAAAAGATTGAGGAGAACAGCTTAGGCCTGAATAACCTTGACCTTACTGTTGCTAAGGAAAAAAGTGAGATCCATATCTTCTTCCATAACGCGATCAGTCGACTGAAAGGGACTGATCAACAACTGCCACAGGTGAGTGAAAACAGCCAGTAAAAACTTTCAGTTTTAAATGGCAAATAAAAAATCAGTGAACTTACATCCTTCCCTTGAGCTAATGCGCCATTAAATGATCGTGCAGACAAAGTTTTTAGTTTGAAAAATGTAAGCCATAAAGACTTAAGTAATTAGAATTATAAGAAAATGAAGTATCCTGCAAAATATGCTAAACTGCTAAACTCTTTTAAACTGACAATTTTTATTGGAAAGATACAGTTTTTTAAACGCCATGTCATTCCATTCATACATTATTTTTTTTTAACAATATTGCTGATTTTCATGAAATGGGGACAATTGTGATTTGTTATCCTGCAGTATGTTTATGTGACATTTGTTTTGATTGGTTGTCTTGTAACCATGGTAATGCAGGTGCTGATGATGGAGGATATGTTAAAGCGAGGTATTGGGATGCACCACAGTGGGATACTGCCCATACTGAAGGAAGTTGTTGAGCTGCTATTCTGCAAGGGACTCGTCAAGGTGAAGCATGATTCTTTCTGTCTCACTAAAACATTTCATTTCCAATCAGCACTTACCACAGATTAGATGCACATACTTTATTCCATAGTCCCGTAACATGTGGTTTCATGTTTTTGTTGGGCAGAATACTGTTGTTGGATTACTTCCAGCTTACCTACATTGTGTCATCGGTTCTACCCAGACATTAGTCCAAGATCTGACCACCAAAATAGCTAAATGTTACCACAAAATGACCATAAATTATATTGTTAAGATGTTTGTGTTTACACAACAGCATGTGATTATTGAACATTTCAAATTTAAAATTTTACTGATTATTTTAAACTTTTATGGTAAGTTCTAGAAATAAAGTTATATAAGTTATGGTAATATTTTTGTTACTTTTAATACAATAAATTTATTTTGTAGATTTTTTGGTATTAAATATTCAAATTTTATATATTATAAGTTAAAATTTCATTATATATTTCTTGAGCAAAAAGAAGTTAACTTCCATGGTTAACGTTACATCTTTACAACAGTATTTACAGATGGGTAAATTAAAGCTTATTTGGTTGTTAATATTGTGTGTGTTTTTCAGGTATTGTTTGCGACAGAGACATTTGCCATGGGTGTGAATATGCCTGCCAGGACTGTAGTGTTTGATTCCATCAGGAAACATGATGGTACACACTTCAGGTAGATACCAGGTTACTTCATGTTTCCCAAGCTACCGGGAAAATGGGAAAAACCAGTGAATTTTGACAATTATATTACCAGCCATTGAAAATGCTGTGATTTTCACGATAGCTGTTCAAAATCTGAAAAAATTCGGGTAAAGTATGAAACAATTTGGGTACGAAATCAACAATTTATCATAACGTCTAAATAAAACAGGACCATTTTCCAAGCATTTATTTTGATCACGTTTCATGGATGTCTGCTGCATTTTTGCCTTTTTAATTCCAAAATTGAAGTCAGTTCGTTGAGATTTAATGTAAATATGCTTAAATAAAGTTGTATCATTTTTAATACCAGTACCCACCCACACCTTTTTTCATTTCTTGATGACCATTAAGCTATTCCTGTAATAGATTTATAAAATATAATATTAAATTAATTAAATAAAATTATTGCAAAAAGAAAATAATTACATTTGTAATTAATCAAAATTACATCATTGTTTCTTGATTTTGTAATTTTATCAAACTTGGATGTTTTCCCTAGCACAACCAGTATTATTTTTATTTTACTACAATAATGTTTGTCATTACTTTTTCACTTAAGTCCTCTTTGGATGTCAATATAATCTTTCTCACTCTACATTTACTGCTGTGTCTGTCACCAGAGACTTGTTGCCAGGGGAATATATCCAGATGGCAGGGCGGGCAGGGAGGCGTGGTTTAGACACCACTGGCACTGTGATCATACTGGCCAAGGGGGACGTGCCTGAAATGTCTGATCTACACAAGATGATGCTGGTAAGGGCACAGGGGCTGTGTTGGGATACTTGACATCTAATTATATTTAACTTATGAATGTTTTCTTGTAGATCAGGAGGACACCACCCCAAAGGATGCTGATAGGGGAACGGAAACTGTATTATAATACATAATATCTTAATATTTTTAATTTATGAATTTTAGTGCATGTACAGTAGGCAGAGTTACCATCCCAAATGATGCTGGTAGGGGGAACGGGCTGTTTTAAGATATTAAAAATTTAACGATTTTTTAAATGTTTCTTCACTTGTAGTGCTATAGATGGAGTTTGCACCCTAAAAGTAGAGATTCAGTTAAATACTGGGGTCAAACTCCAAGCCACGACAAACTAAATTCTTCAACAATGGTACTGGCATTTCCATCTTGCTATCTCTCAGAAACTAAGAGTGTGTTGTTGTTTTTAAATTAAATGTAAATAATAACTGTACAGTGTCTTAAACAATTTTAACTTTTAGCGACTTTTATGTGGTTATATTTAAGAAGATTCTGGAAACATAAAACTTAGACCTAAACATAACATAAACCTCAGCATTTTGAATGTTTCAACACATATTTGAATCCATGCACAAGTTTTGACTAAGGTTATGTGTCTGTTTTTAGTAAATCTATTTTAAGTTATTTGTTGTAATGTTCCATCCACCTCCAGGGTAAGCCTACGCAGCTCGAGTCCCGGTTCCGTCTGACATACTCTATGATTTTGAACCTGCTGCGTGTGGAACAGTTGAGGGTGGAGGACATGATCAAACGCAGCTTCTCAGAGTTTCACTCACAGAAGGATGTGGCCAAACACAAGGCTGATTTAGAACAGGTAAGTTCCTCTAAACATTACATACAAATGTGTCATAAAAAAAAATAAAATAACGAAAAGTTATTTTAAAAGAAGCCTAGACACAAATTGTCAAAAAGTTGTTGAGCACCCTAGATAAAACTTGCGAGTTTTTGGATAATCTATACACAGAACGTCCAGTTTTCATTTTCTTTTACTTTTGCATGGAATAAAAAAAATAAATATCACATTTGATCTGACCAACCTCATACGTACCAAGCTTAGGTCCGGTAATCATATTATTTTGTTATATTTTGTCAATATATTACAAGTTATACTGTTTATATCTTTATGGTATGGGTTCATACTCATCTTGAACTGCATAACCCATGAGCACAAAAGCTAATATTTACAAATGTTATATCTCATTGACTTTTTTTACTGTAAAATTCTTCAGATACAATACAGCTTAAAATCAACAGCAGTGAAATTATAGAAAACAATTTCGTGCGCTGTTAAGATGTTCCAGTGAAAAACGGTGTATGAAAATTACAGGGGGTGTATGGGAAAACGCACCATGATCACATGTCTGATGACCGATCATAAAGTGGTCCTGTAGCCGGAGGTATGATATGTACATAGTACATATATATATATATATATATATATATATATATGATAGCATATTATGCTTATTCTCTGCATGGTGTATGTTCTTCCTTCCCTTTCAGCTGCACAAAAAGATTGCATGTCTTCCAGACATTGAGTGTTTCATGTGTTCTGTGGATCTAGAGCCATACTGGGAACAGTGTCGAGATTACCACAGTCTAAACAAACATCTGCAGGTGAGATATCTTAACAAAGGCATAGCTACCATGGAAACAGTTAGGTACATTTTGCCTATAAGTTAGGTAATATATTTACTGATATACCTGGGGAGAATGTGTTAGTTAGGAAATATATATACTGGTATACCTGTAGAGAATGTGTTAGTTAGGAAATATATATACTGGTACATGTATACCTGAAGAGAATGTGTTAGTTAGGAAATATATAAACTAATATACCTGGAGAGAATGTGTAAGTTAGGTAATATATATACTGATATACCTGGAGAGAATGTGTAAGTTAGGTAATATATATACTGGTATACCTGTAGAGAATGTGTAAGTAGTTAGAAAATATATATACTGGTATACCTGGAGAGAATGTGTAAGTAGTTAGAAAATATATATACTGGTATACCTGTAGAGAATGTGTTAGTTAGGAAATATATATACTGGTATACCTGTAGAGAATGTGTTAGTTAGGAAATATATATACTGGTATACCTGTAGAGAATGTGTAAGTTAGGAAATATATATACTGATATACCTGTAGAGAATGTGTTAGTTAGGAAATATATATACTGGTATACCTGTAGAGAATGTGTTAGTTAGGAAATATATATACTGGTATACCTGTAGAGAATGTGTAAGTTAGGAAATATATATACTGATATACCTGTAGAGAATGTGTAAGTTAGGAAATATATATACTGGTATACCTGTAGAGAATGTGTTAGTTAGGAAATATATATACTGATATACCTGTAGAGAATGTGTAAGTTAGGAAATATATATACTGATATACCTGTAGAGAATGTGTTAGTTAGGAAATATATATACTGATATACCTGTAGAGAATGTGTTAGTAGTTAGGAAATATATATACTGATATACCTGCAGAGAATGTGTTAGGAAATATATATACTGATATACCTGTAGAGAATGTGTAAGTTAGGTAATATATATACTGGTATACCTGTAGAGAATGTGTTAGTAGTTAGGAAATATATATACTGGTATACCTGTAGAGAATGTGTTAGTTAGGAAATATATATACTGGTATACCTGTAGAGAATGTGTTAGTTAGGAAATATATATACTGATATACCTGTAGAGAATGTGTGAGTTAGGAAATATATATACTGATATACCTGGAGAGAATGTGTTAGTTAGGAAATATATATACTGATATACCTGTAGAGAATGTGTTAGTTAGGAAATATATATACTGGTATACCTGTAGAGAATGTGTTAGTTAGGAAATATATATACTGATATACCTGTAGAGAATGTGTTAGTTAGGAAATATATATTCTGGTATACCTGGAGAGAATGTGTTAGTTAGGAAATATATATACTGGTATACCTGTAGAGAATGTGTAAGTTAGGTAATATATATACTGGTATACCTGTAGAGAATGTGTTAGTTAGGAAATATATATACTGGTATACCTGGAGAGAATGTGTAAGTAGTTAGAAAATATATATACTGGTATACCTGTAGAGAATGTGTTAGTTAGGAAATATATATACTGGTATACCTGGAGAGAATGTGTAAGTAGTTAGAAAATATATATACTGGTATACCTGTAGAGAATGTGTTAGTTAGGAAATATATATACTGGTATACCTGTAGAGAATGTGTTAGTTAGGTAATATATATACTGGTATACCTGGAGAGAATGTGTTAGTTAGGAAATATATATACTGGTATACCTGTAGAGAATGTGTTAGTTAGGAAATATATATACTGATATACCTGGAGAGAATGTGTTAGTAAGGAAATATATATACTGGTATACCTGGAGAGAATGTGTTAGTTAGGAAATATATATACTGATATACCTGGAGAGAATGTGTAAGTTATGAAATATATATACTGATATACCTGTAGAGAATGTGTTAGTTAGGAAATATATATACTGATATACCTGTAGAGAATGTGTAAGTTAGGTAATATATATACTGGTATACCTGGAGAGAATGTGTTAGTTAGGAAATATATATACTGGTATACCTGTAGAGAATGTGTTAGTTAGGAAATATATATACTGATATACATGGAGAGAATGTGTTAGTTAGGAAATATATATACTGGTATACCTGTAGAGAATGTGTAAGTTAGCCAATTTAGGAAATATATATACTGATATACCTGTAGAGAATGTGTTAGTTAGGTAATATATATACTGATATACCTGTAGAGAATGTGTGAGTTAGGAAATATACATACTGGTATACCTGTAGAGAATGTGTTAGTTAGGAAATATATATACTGATATACCTGGAGAGAATGTGTTAGTTAGGAAATATATATACTGATATACCTGGAGAGAATGTGTTAGTTAGGAAATATATATACTGATATACCTGTAGAGAATGTGTAAGTTAGGAAATATATATACTGGTATACCTGGAGAGAATGTGTAAGTTAGGAAATATATATACTGATATACCTGGAGAGAATGTGTTAGTTAGGTAATATATATACTGGTATTCCTGTAGAGAATGTGTTAGTAGTTAGGAAATATATATACTGATATACCTGGAGAGAATGTGTTAGTTAGGAAATATATATACTGGTATACCTGTAGAGAATGTGTTAGTAGTTAGGAAATATATATACTGATATACCTGGAGAGAATGTGTTAGTTAGGAAATATATATACTGTTATACCTGGAGAGAATGTATTAGTTAGGTAATATATATACTGATATACCTGTAGAGAATGTGTTAGTTAGGTAATATATATACTGATATACCTGGAGAGAATGTGTTAGTTAGGAAATATATATATACTGATATACCTGGAGAGAATGTGTTAGTTAGGAAATATATATACTGATATACCTGGAGAGAATGTGTTAGTTAGGAAATATTTATACTGATATACCTGTAGAGAATGTGTTATTTAGGAAATATATATACTGATATACCTGGAGAGAATGTGTTAGTTAGGAAATATATATACTGGTATACCTGTAGAGAATGTGTTAGTTAGGAAATATATATACTGATATACCTGTAGAGAATGTGTTAGTTAGGAAATATATATACTGATATACCTGTAGAGAATGTGTTAGGAAATATATATACTGATATACCTGGAGAGAATGTGTTAGTTAGGAAATATATATACTGATATACTAGTACCTGGAGAGAATGTGTTAGTTAGAGAATATATATACTGGTATACCTGGAGAGAATGTGTTAGTTAGGAAATATATATACTGATATACCTGTAGAGAATGTGTTAGTTAGGAAATATATATACTGATATACCTGTAGAGAATGTGTTAGTTAGGAAATATATATACTGATATACCTGTAGAGAATGTGTTAGTTAGGAAATATATATACTGGTATACCTGGAGAGAATGTGTTAGTTAGGATATATATATACTGATATACCTGGAGAGAATGTGTAAGTTAGGATATATATATACTGATATACCTGTAGAGAATGTGTTAGTTAGGTAATATATATACTGTTATACCTGTAGAGAATGTGTTAGTTAGGAAATATATATACTGATATACCTGGAGAGAATGTGTAAGTTAGGAAATATATATACTGATATACCTGGAGAGAATGTGTAAGTTAGGAAATATATATACTGATATACCTGTAGAGAATGTGTTAGTTAGGAAATATATATACTGATATACCTGTAGAGAATGTGTTAGTTAGGAAATATATATACTGATATACCTGGAGAGAATGTGTTAGTTAGGAAACATATATACTGATATACCTGCAGAGAATGTGTTAGTTAGGAAATATATATACTGGTATACCTGGAGAGAATGTGTAAGAGAAGAGACACAGTAAGCTCAGTTGAAAGAACATTGGCCCTATTAGTGAAGGATCCAAGTTTAAGCTACTGAGTGGCATAAAAATGAAAAAAAGTAAAACAACTTAAGGTGTGGGGGCCAAATCCCTTGAAAAATCCCTGTTAAAAATTTGTTTCATAGGCAGACTGAACTCAACTAGCACTCTTTATTATAAGTTATTCTAATACAAAAACAACATATTTTTTAGCTTGAATTTCTTTTTTGTTCCTATAATGGGTCAGGCAAACACTCACTTTATGTATGTGCATCTGCTGATAAAGAATTGTGTTATCATATATATGTGTTCTATGTTCTGATTTCATGTAATCTTGCCCAGAATTCTCCCACATTTGTACTAGACTTATATGGTTTTAAAGGAAAATAAGTAAAATTAATTTTCATTTCTGCAAAAAGTTTTTGTAATGAAAAGCTGAAGCATTTTGATGACATCATAATTACTTTTATCAGTAACATCTTCATTAATATAGACAACTTTAAAAAGTGCTTTTAAAATTATTTGTTGATTACCTGAGCTTGTCACCACAACATGCTCAAGGTGAGCTTTTCTGACACACATTCATTCATCATGCTGCATCAACAATTTTCTTGTGAACACTCTACAGATTACACTTTTGATCCAATCTTCTTTAAACTTGGTCAGATTTAAACTTTACTTGAAATAATCTTTCATCAGGGGGTCAGAAAGTAGGTCACAAGATCCAATCCTAGAAAACCCCTTTTTATGCCATAAAGGTCATAATTATGGCCTAATCTTCACATACTCTTGTCAGAATGTTTGCCTCTGCATGATGTGTTGGATGTATTCATAACTGGGTCAATTGGGGACTTAAAGTAGGTCACTTGGTCAGTTTATTGAAATCTTGAAGCATTATATAGGGCAAGGGGTTGCCCTGTAAATAATTTTGGATCACTAGATGCCACTCAAATGTGTGTATTAAGTAGTCTGATAAGATTGTAAAGCATACTGAAATCCAGGCTCTCAGGTGAGCAATACAGGGCTATCTAAGTTTTATTCATGTTGTTAATTATCCAACCTGATGACTTCAACAATTGGATAGGGGAATACATAATGTAAAATGTCATATTACCAAAAAATTCATCAATTAGAAGGATTTAGGTAACCTTTTATCATTTTATCATACTTGCCCTTGAGTAAACCTGTAATAGTTGTCGGAATGTCTTGAGTAAACCTGCCCTTGTTGTGGAAATGTCTTGACTAAGCCTACCCATAGTTGTGGGAATGTCTTGAGTAAACCTGTCCCCAGTTGTGGGAATGTCTTGAGTAAACCTGTCCTAGTTGTGGGAATGTCTTGAGTAAACCTGCCCCAAGTTGTGGGGATGTCTTGAGTAAACCTACCCCAGTTGTGGGGATGTCTGGAGTAAACCTGCCCCCAGTTGTGGGTATGTCTTGAGTAAACCTGCCCTAGTTGTGGAAATGTCTTGAGTAAACCTGCCCTTAGTTGTGGGAATGTCTTGAGTAAACCTGCCCAAGTTGTGGGAATGTCTTGAGTAAACCTGACCTAGTTGTGGAAATGTCTTGAGTAAACCTGCCCTAGTTGTGGAAATGTCTTGAGTAAACTTGCCCTTAGTTGTGGGAATGTCTTGAGTAAACCTGCCCCAGTTGTGGGAATGTCTTGAGTAAACCTGCTCTTATTGTGGGAATGTTTTGAGTAAGCCTTCCCCCAGTTGTGGGTATGTCTGGAGTAAACCTGTCCCCAGTTGTGGGAATGTCTTGAGTAAACCTGTCCCCAGTTGTGTCAATGTCTTGAGTAAACCTGCCCCAGTTGTGGGAATGTCTTGAGTAGACCTGCCCCTAGTTGTGGAAATGTCTTGAGTAAACCTGCCCTAGTTGTGGGAATATCTTGAGTAAACCTGCCCTTAGTTGTGGAAATGTCATGAATAAACCTGCCCTAGTTGTGGGAATGTCTTGAGTAAGCCTGCCCCTAGTTCTGGGAATGTCTTGAGTAAGCCTGCCCCCAGTTGTGGGTATGTCTGGAGTAAACCTGTCCCTAGTTGTGGGAATGTCTGGAGTAAACCTGCCCCCAGTTGTGGGTATGTCTTGAGTAAACCTGCCCCCAGTTATGGGAATGTCTTGAGTAAACCTGCCCCAGTTGTGGGGATGTATTGAGTAAACCTGCCCCCTAGTTGTGGGAATGTCTTGAGTTTACCTGCCCCAAGTTGTGGGAATGTCTTGAGCAAACCTGCACCCAGTTGTGGGTATGTCTTGAGTAAACCTGTCCCTAGTTGTGGGAATGTCTGGAGTAAACCTGCCCCAAGTTGTGGGAATGTCTTGAGCAAACCTGCACCCAGTTGTGGGTATGTCTTGAGTAAACCTGCCCCAGTTGTGGGGATGTATTGAGTAAACCTGCCCCCTAGTTGTAGGAATGTCTTGAGTAAACCTGCCCCAAGTTGTGGGAATGTCTTGAGCAAACCTGCACCCAGTTGTGGGTCTGTCTTGAGTAAACCTGCCCCAGTTGTTGGGATGTATTGAGTAAACCTGCCCCAGTTGTGGGTATGTCTTGAATAAACCTGACCCGGTTGTGGGTATGTCTTGAGTAAACCTGCCCCAGTTGTGGGGATGTATTGAGTAAATCTGCCCCAAGTTGTGGAAATGTCTTGAGTAAATCTGCCAAAGTTGTGGGCTTTAAACTATCAAGAGTTAATGTTTTTAAGAGTTCAATTTTTGTAAAATTTGAGTGTAGGTGTTTTTAAAAAAAAATTATTCTACAGTTCCCTTTGGAGCAATTTAAAACATTGTGTTGCTGGATATTTCTGGCTATCAGAAATCTTCACTGTACCAAAATGCTTACAATTGAAAAGTTAACCAAAATATTTTTATACCACAGGAAATAGTTCTCGGTCATCCTGCAGCCGTTAAGGCATTGGCTCCTGGTCATGTGATCATCATTAACAAATCAGGACACAGGAATGTGTTAGGGGTGGTACTGAAGACTTATATGGGGAAGAATGAGCGGATGTTCTCAGTGTTTGTACTGTGTGAGAAAGATTGGGACAAAAACTTGCCAACAACTGAATCAGACACATCTGCTGGTACAGTTCAACCTGTGATAAAAACCAAGTTGTTTCAACCAGAGGGACCTTGCTGGCATGCACTTATTGAATGTGGGTCAGAAGATATCGCCGTGGTAACAACTAAGTCTGTAAGGATAGATCAGGAGAAGGTTATCAATGACATCAAGAAGAGAGAGCAGCCGAGGTTTAGGTATGTAAATAATGTTGATGGCATTGGTACATCTTTAAAGAGTCCCCCACCCTCCACCACCAAGATAACACCATGCAGTGAGATCACAGCTGGACACTTGATTATTGTAAACAGATGTGCCAGAGGGGAAGAGTTTGTAAAACAATCAGTCACACTTGATGCACATGGGCTTACTGCACAGCCATTGGTCGGTTACACTTTAATCCACTCCCCTTTCCTGATACCACTGCAGCCTGAGGCTGTGTCCAGCTGGCTAGACCCTCCCTCTTCCTTCTCCCAACCCATTAACCTCCTACTGTGCTCACAGTGTTAACCCAAATTAGGCCACATTTCAATTTTCAGTACCTTTAAAATGTGTTTTCTGACAGTTTTCCTATATCAAATGGCTGTCACAATATTTCCCCAATGTTTGGGGGAATTTAGCTATAATTTCTGTATGACCTCATACATAAGTCTAAGAAAAGACAATTTTAAACACTACCTTTATTGTTAGACAGTACAAATCCTGAAATAAATCGTTTCTAATCTTCATTGTTTCCAATTAATAAAACGATAAAGAGTTCTACTAAAAATAGATATCTTTGCCAGAGTGGATGACCAAGATGATGATATAACATGATCTCAACAGTAAGTAGTTACATTATTTTGTTAGTTTCAAAAGGGCTTGCTTTGCAGCATGGCTTAGATAGGAAATACATGTTTGTAATAACAAATCAGTGATATTCTTTACTTTTTAAATGACTGTAGGATATCAACTAAAATCATTTCATGGTATGTAGTACATGTTATGTATTTGGTTGTAAGAGAATTAATATCTTGAACCAACCTCTGAGATATCATCTTTAAAGTTGGTATCCGACAGTTTGCCTACATCTTATATATGTAACAGTATCAGTAAATAAAAACAATTCGGATTCCTGCTAAAAATAGACATCGACATCAGAGCAGATGACGTGGGTGAACTAAAACATTAGTGGTCATATGGTTATCTTGGTTTAAAAATAGCTAACTGTGAAGCGTGGCTCAGATAGGAAATACATGTTTGTTATGACGATTGTGGCGTTATGGTTCAGTTTACCGATAGGTGAAGGACATTAATAAACAGCGTTTTTCGAGATCTGTTCATATAACAATGGTTTACTAAGCTGTATAATGAAAATATTTTTTGGTCAAAACTGTCGGATACCACCTTTCAGTGTCATTATATTGATCAGTTTTCTTTTATTACATTCATGTGTTTTACACACAAAAAAAATAGAAGCACATAGAAATTTCTGGATTATTGTTTATACCAAATACTTAAGAGCAAGGTCAACTTAATCTCTGGAGAAATGCAGTATTCTTGTCTAGCCATGCATGACAGAAAGTTAATGAGTTGAAAAATAGACTTCTATGCTTGCTAGGCATTCTTTTGTCATTCTTGTTGAACTCCTCTGGTTTTTGTTGTTTGTCCATAGTTGTCTTTAAATCAGAGAAATAAACACACAAATTTAGGTAAGAAATAAATGTTGTATGCCATGAGAATACCTGCCTTGTTCACATGGATGGTGTGATCTGAAAAGATTGGTAATGATAACCTGTTTTTTTCCCCAGATTTACCATCATCTGTTGAGACGTATCCTAATTAAGCGATCTTGTAGCAGTAACTGTTATTTTGGTGTGTTTTTTTTTTCAGGCTGTAACATCATAGTTATTCAGGTTCAGGCTGTGTATTTATGATTGAATTATAAGTCTTGTTGTTTCTGGCTGTTTCTGGTTATGATTTCAAATGGCACTTCATATAATGTATGAAAGGAGTAACTACCATAGAAATAAATCTTAATATTATTGGTTGCACTGTAATTGTTTTATTTTCTAAAGGCACAAGAAGCCATCTTAACATTAAAAGAAAGGATGAAAACTGTACGTAAAGCATAATTACTTTCGATGTTACTATTATTACATTTCTTCTGGTATCATCACAGGTCTGACCCACCATCTCAGTCAGTGTCTACCTTGACCCAGGAACTGTTAAGACTCACGGAGGCCAACCCGCTGGGTCTTCCGGGACTGGACCCTATCAAGGATCTCCACGTACGGGATGTAGAACTGGTGGAGAAGTTCCGGGCACTAGAACTTATGAAGCAGAAATTTGAATCTTTCAACTGCGTCAACTGTCCTCGATTTGATGAACATGTAAGTTGTGTAGAATATGTTATATGGCTTTGTTTCTCCGGGAGCTTAATGTTTTCTGTCTGTATGTAGATTTTTTACATGGTTTTGAAGCACTTTGATTTAATTAGGATGGGCTTCTTATCAACCAATAGTATACAACTTTGTTATTCTTTGTTTAGAATATAAATATTGTCATGCGAATAATGTTCAGATTTAATTGTATATTTTAATGCTCTTTTAGATGCTGTAAGTGACTTTCCTTGATGAAAAAGGGACAGGTTTAAAGCCTGTTTGTCTGTTTGTATTGTTTTCAATCCTGTTTTTTTGTTTGTTTTTTTTTTTGGGAGGGGGCATTTGTTTCATATAAATTTATATTGTCAATGTGTCTACTTTACCATCATGATATCACTGTACATATTTTATGTGTGACAGTTCCAGCAAATGAGCAGCAACATGAAGCTGCGACAGAACTACAAACACCTGCAGTTCTTGCTGTCAGATGAGAGCCTCACATTGTTACCTGAATACCAGCAGAGAGTACAGGTGTGTACACAGGTAGATAGTTAGAGAGTATAGGTATGTATACAGGTAGATAATAAGAGAGTACAGGTATGTATACAGGTAGATAATTAGAGAGTACAGGTATGTATACAGGTAGATAGTTAGAGAGTATAGGTATGTATACAGGTAGATCATTAGAGAGGGCAGGTGTGTAAACAGGTAGATCATTAGAGAGGGCAGGTGTGTAAACAGGTAGATCATTAGAGAGGGCAGGTGTGTAAACAGGTAGATCATTAGAGAGGGCAGGTGTGTAAACAGGTAGATCATTAGAGAGGGCAGGTATGTATACAGGTAGATAGTTAGAGAGTATAGGTATGTATACAGGTAGATCACTAGAGAGTACAGGTATGTAACAAGTAGATCATTAGAGAGTACAGGTATGTATACAGGTAGATAATTAGAGAGTACAGGTATGTATACAGGTAGATAGTTAGAGAGTACAGGTATGTATACAGGTAGATAGTTAGAGAGTACAGGTATGTATACATGTAGATAAATAGAGAGTACAGGTATGTATACAGGTAGATCATTAGAGAGGGCAGGTGTGTAAACAAGTAGATAATTAGAGAGGGCAGGTATGTATACAAGTAGATCATTAGAGAGTACAGGTGTGTATACAGGTAGATCAGTAGAGAGTACAGGTATGTATACAGGTAGATCATTAGAGAGTACAGGTATGTATACAGGTAGATCAGTAGAGAGTACAGTTATGTATACAGGTAGATCATTAGAGAGTACAGGTATGTATACAGGTAGATCACTAGAGAGTGCAGGTATGTATACAAGTAGATCATTAGAGAGTACAGGTGTGTATACAGGTAGATCAGTAGAGAGTACAGGTATGTAACAAGTAGATCATTAGAGAGTGCAGGTATGTATACATGGTAGATCATTAGAGAGTGCAGGTATGTATACAGGTAGATCATTAGAGAGTACAGGTGTGTATACAGGTAGATCATTAGAGAGTACAGGTATGTAACAAGTAGATCAGTAGAGAGTACAGGTATGTAACAAGTAGATCATTAGAGTGTGCAGGTATGTATGCAGGTAGATCAGTAGAGAGTACAGGTATGTATACAGGTAGATCATTAGAGAGTACAGTTATGTATACAGGTAGATCATTAGAGAGTACAGGTATGTATACAGGTAGATCACTAGAGAGTGCAGGTATGTATACAAGTAGATCATTAGAGAGTACAGGTGTGTATACAGGTAGATCAGTAGAGAGTACAGGTATGTAACAAGTAGATCATTAGAGAGTGCAGGTATGTATACATGGTAGATCATTAGAGAGTGCAGGTATGTATACAGGTAGATCATTAGAGAGTACAGGTGTGTATACAGGTAGATTAGTAGAGAGTACAGGTATGTAACAAGTAGATCAGTAGAGAGTACAGGTATGTAACAAGTAGATCATTAGAGGGTACAGGTATGTAACAAGTAGATCATTAGAGAGGGCAGGTATGTATACAGGTAGATCATTAGAGAGTGCAGGTATGTATGTATACAGGTAGATCATTAGGGAGTGTAGGTATGTATACAGGTAGATCATTAGAGAGTGCAGGTGTGTATACAGGTAGATCAGTAGAGAGTGCAGGTATGTAACAAGTAGATCATTAGAGGGTACAGGTATGTAACAAGTAGATCATTAGAGAGGGCAGGTATGTATACAGGTAGATCATTAGAGAGTGCAGGTATGTATGTATACAGGTAGATCAGTAAAGAGTACAGGTATGTAACAAGTAGATAATTAGAGAGTACAGGTATGTATACAGGTAGATCATTAGAGAGTACAGTTATGCATACAGGTAGATCACTAGAGAGTACAGGTATGTATACAGGTAGATTATTAGAGAGTACAGGTATGTATACAGGTAGATCATTAGAGAGTGCAGGTGTGTATACAGGTAGATCATTTGAGAGTACAGGTGTGTATACAGGTAGATCATTAGAGAGTGCAGGTATGTATACAGGTAGATCACTAGAGGGTGCAGGTATGTATACAGGTAGATCATTAGAGAGTACAGGTATGTAACAAGTAGATCAGTAGACAGTACAGGTATGTATACAGGTAGATCATAAGAGAGTGCATGTATGTATACAGGTAGGTCATTAGAGAGTACAGTTATGTATACGGGTAGATCATTAGAGAGTGCATGTATGTATACAGGTAGATCTCTAGAGAGTACAGTTATGTATACGGGTAGATCATTAGAGAGTGCATGTATGTATACAGGTAGATCATTAGAGAGTACAGGTATGTATACAGATAGATCACTAGAGAGTGCAGGTATGTATACAGGTAGATCATTAGAGAGTACACTTATGTATACAGGTAGATCAATAGAGAGTGCAGGTATGTATACAGGTAGATCATTAGAGAGTACAGGTATGTATACAGGTAGATCATTAGAGAGTGCAGGTATGTATACAGGTAGATCACTAGAGAGTACAGGTATGTATACAGGTAGTTCAATAGAGAGTGCAGGTATGTATACAGGCAGATAATTAGAGAGTACAGGTATGTATACAGGTAGATCATTAGAGAGTACAGGTATGTATACAGGAAGATCATTAGAGAGTACAGGTATGTATACAGGTAGATCACTAGAGAGTGCAGGTATGTATACAGGTAGATCATTAGAGAGTACAGGTATGTATATAGGTAGATCATTAGAGAGTGCAGGTATGTATATAGGTAGATCATTAGAGAGTGCAGGTATGTATACAGGTAGATCACTAGACAATACAGGTATGTATACAGGTAGATCACTAGACAATACAGGTAGATCATTAGAGAGTACAGTTATGTATACAGGTAGATCACTAGAGAGTACAGGTATGTATACAGGTAGATCACTAGAGAGTACAGGTATATATACAGGTAGATCATTAGAGAGTATAGGTATGTATACAGGTAGATCATTAGAGAGTACAGGTATGTATACAGGTAGATCACTAGACAATACAGGTATGTATACAGGTAGATCACTAGACAATACAGGTGTGTATACAGGTAGATCATTAGAGAGTACAGTTATGTATACAGGTAGATCACTAGAGAGTACAGGTATGTATACAGGTAGATCACTAGAGAGTACAGGTATGTATACAGGTAGATCATTAGAGAGTACAGGTATGTATACAGGTAGATCATTAGAGAGTACAGTTATGTATACAGGTAGATCATTAGAGAGTGCAGGTATGTATACAGGTAGATCATTAGAGAGTACAGGTATGTATACATGTAGATCATTAGAGAGTTTAAGATGTATTTAAAAAAAAAAGAGATCATCTGACTATACATCATAAAGGTTCCACTTTAATTTTAGCTTCAGGATATACACTAGTATTTAAAGTATTTATTACAAACAATAATAATTTTCTTTCAAATACAATCTGGCAGGTGCTTCGAGCACTCCACTACATCGATGACCACAATGCTGTGCAGTTGAAGGGACGCGTGGCGTGTGAGATCTCGAGCCACGAGCTGATGATCACAGAGCTGGTGTTTGAGAACGCACTGACGGACCTTCATCCAACAGAGATAGCAGCTCTTCTCTCATCCATGGTGTTTGAGCAAAAGAGATGCAGTGAGCCTAAACTTATTGACACCTTAGAGAAGGTGAGTTGTCAAACTGAGTTCAAAGGTTAATGGGTGAAAGGTTACTGTGTTAAGTTCTGATTATAAGTATATTGGTTATTGGGTCAAAGAATTCTGAGTTGTCAGTATATTGGTTAATGAGACAATGAATTCTCAGTTGTTAATATACAGGTTATTTGCTCAAAACTTTCAGTGCTTTCAGTATATAGGTAATAGGTCAAAGTTTTAAGTTGTAAGTATAACAGTTGCTGTATCAAAGATACAAAAGAATGTGCAGAAAAAGGTGAGCAGATTTGAAAAGGTTATTAACACCATTTTAAAGTCATTTTCCCATGAAGCAATTTTATTGATACAGAATAGTTCAAAACAATGTATTACTTTTTTGTACTTTTCTTCATATTGTTACTGACTAGCTTATTAAAAGGTGCTTAAAGACAAATAAGTTTTTTACTAGAATTGTTAAAAACCATAGACAACTGTTATGGAGGAGGTGGAACTATGTGCTTGCTAGAGTTATTATGGTTTTAATGTATAAAAGAGTGATCATTTTAAGTATTAACAAAAACAGAAGTAAAGCTTTTGAGTCAAGAAAATTACACCATTTAAAGCATGTGTTGTGTATTTTTTATCTTGATTGTCTTCTTTATTTGTAACATTTGAAGAGACCTTAACTCAAGCTTGAAGTGTATTTTTACACAGGATGTGTCCTCTACATGTACTTGCTGCTTCAAAAAAAAACTTCAAATAATCATAATAAACACTTATATCTATAAACACTGATATATAAATTAGTACAATTTACGACATTCTAAGATCAGATTGCAAATAACAGTATATGAGCAAACAAAAAATAAGCCAGGTGTCATATGTTTGGTATCAGGGTCGAGACCACATCCTGAAGATTGCGGGACAGATCAGCCAGATACAGCGAAAGATGGGGATACAGTCGGAGACGGAGTACGAGGAATCTTTCAAGTTTGGTCTCATGGAGGTCGTCTTTGAGTGGGCACGAGGCATGGTATGTTAGAGTGTCTGCTTAGCTTTATCAACATCCATTTTATGCCCCCTGTTTTTATGGCATCGATTGATGTGGAAAAAAAATGCAATAACTAGATACAAATCTTGAAACTGCATATACATACGTACTGTTGTGGTTAACATACATCTGTAATTTATAACATCTGTAGTTTACAACTTAAGATGGAAGTCCCCCTTTAACTCAATGACATCATCGAAGAGGCCAGTTTTGAGTTGATAGAACTATGTTTATCTTTATGTCTCTATTTTATTATTTTCATAACATCAGTTTGTAAAACATTTAAAATCATCAGAATAATTTTATTCATGAACAAAATTTCCAATAGGTTGACTACAACTAACTACAACTGAGCCCAATTTAATACGCTATTTTGATCAAAGTTTCATATGGAACTGTGCTGCAGTTTCTGGCCACAAGTTCGTTGACAAATTTGCAAGTAATTTTCTTTCTTTTGTTTTCCGCCAAAAGAATCAATATTTGATAGTGTGTATCGATAACTG
Source organism: Sinonovacula constricta (assembly GCA_007844125.1). NCBI lineage: Eukaryota > Metazoa > Mollusca > Bivalvia > Cardiida > Solecurtidae > Sinonovacula > Sinonovacula constricta. The sequence goes on from CM017572.1 coordinate 37,893,607, forward strand.
AGCGGTCAAAAACTATCAACGATGCTTCGATATAGTTGGATTTGATGACAGCCCTACTGTAATGTGATAATGTTAGGAAAACACATAGATCTAGAATAATTACGATACATTTATTCAATTTGCAAGATTTTCTAAACATTTTCTTGCCGTTTGAAATAATGACATGTACAATTTTATCTGGGACTTTGGTAAACATACAGGAAATATAATTATTATTTTTCCTGTCCTGCTGTCTGTCATTTCTTTGTAAACCTGTCTACATTATCCGGAATATCGATAGCAAAAACAATGACATCTCTAAAGGTCAGATTACAGGTGGGATTTTTTAATTGCTTAGGTCTGCTTCATAAGTCATTATATCATCATGTTCAGCTTTCAACACCCTTTTAAGTAGTTTTATTGCAACCTTTGGTTTCTAAGGAGAGCCCATGGCGTAATGGTAGAGCCGTCGATTTGTAATTCCTTTGACTGCTTAGACTCTCACCACATAGGACTTGACATCAGAGGACTTAATGAGGGAAGGTTTTCCAGCTGACCTGCCGTAATCCGGCGGTTTTACAGTGACATTTATCTGGGGGTCTTCCTCCACCCAAACTGCTGGATGTCGCTATAATAATTATAATTTATATTAATGTATTTCGAAAACAAATCAAAAGAACCATTTTTTTATAGAGATTATATTTTGTGAACTTTGGTAAATGCCTTAGTTTCTGGTACTTATTGAAATAAGTTACAATGATAAAATGACCAAGAAACTTGTGATTTGTTTTTGAATATTATGAATATTTTCATTTCAATCTATTCTCTGATCACTCTGTTCTCTAGCAAATAACCAAGTTTCATTTCCTTCTTACAGCATACATGTATTTATAATGTATTTGCAGCATCCGACAATAATTTCCTCAAAATGTTTTTGCAATTCCATTTGATGTTGGACAGTTGTAGTTAGCTAGTATTTTATGTTAACTAAAACTGATGATAAATATAAATAGAATCTTTGATAGGATTAGATGCGAGATCAGGAGATCCCATCCCGAGGCTTAATCATTCTACCAAGTTGTATTTCTGGGTTCTTCCTCCACCAATAATAAGCTGGACATCGCCAGTATGACCATAATGGTGTCAGGGCAATGTAAAAAGAAGTTTTTCTACCGAGGCTATTATTAGTAACATTTTGTGACTGTTCTAATTGTTGATAATACCTTACCTTATTTATTCCCCTTTTTCAAAATGAAAGATGTTTTAGTTATCTCCCTTGCGGGAAGGTATTTATTTCATGCATATATTTTTCAGTCTTAGTGTTTTTCAGGAGTTTAAAAAGTGGAAAAATTTATTAAAGTTTTCTGCTTGAACTATTTAACATATACATACCTACAAGGGAGGTAAGAATGTAGTTTTTTCATAGAGTAAAGTCCCTTTACACCAAAAAGAGGTAATAACTCATTACTACTTTGAATGTCAGAATGTTTGACATTCAAGATAATTGTTCTTTCCAGAGTACTTACCTTGCCATGGGTCTTTTCTACAACAATTGTATTGGTATGTTTCCATACATGATCTGGAATTTAAAAAAAAGTTCCCTAGATTTAAAAAAAATGTCAAAACTAACCTTTTGACTTAAACAATTTTCTTTTAGTTTCAGGAACCTGTGTAATACTCTGACAAAATCAGATTTCCTGGTGTATTTGCATCTCTTCTTCAATTTCATCATCCAGGCAAAAACCAATTGAAGTATTCTTGTCAACCTTTATAATTGCATTGCGTACAAGTTATATGACTATATGTAAGATTTATATATACGAGATTTATATATGTGAGATTTATGTATGTGAGATTTATATATGTGAGATTTATATATGAAAGATTTATTTGTATTATATTTATATATGTGAAATTTATATATATGAGATTTATATATGTGAGATTTATATATATTGTATTTATATATGTGAAATTTATATATATGAGATTTATACATGTGAGATTTATATATGTGAGATTTATATATATGAGATTTATATATGTGAGATTTATATATACGAGATTTATATATATGAGATTTATATATGTGAGATTTATATATATGTGAGATTTATATATGCAAGATTTATATATGTCAGATTTATATATGTGAGATTTATGTGAGATTTTTATATGTGAGATTTATATATGTGAGATTTAACCCATCTCACTACTAAAGATTCTTTGTATGTGTTTCTGTATTCTCTTACTAGCATCCCGACAGAGAAGCATGTTTGGTACCAGAATAGCATTTCAACTATGTCTCTCTGCTGTCTTCAAATAATTACACCATTCTTGCATTAAAGCAAGTCTATTCCAAAGTTGTATTTGTATGACCTTTTACCATTTTTCCTCCAATTTGCAGCCATTCGCTGACATAACAAGCCTGACAGACGTTCAGGAGGGCATCATTGTGAGGTGTATCCAGCGTCTTAATGAGACGCTGAGGGACGTGAGGAACGCAGCTCGGATCATTGGTGACCCTGTGTTGTATCAGAAAATGGAGGAGGCATCTTCATTGATCAAGAGAGACATTGTGTTTGCTGCTTCCCTGTATACAACATAGGCATTGAACTGTGGTGGAGGAAATAAAATCAGAAAAAAGATATTTTCTTTTGTAATTACTTTACATATTTTTGTTTGATTGGGAAAAAGACATCACAGAGTAAAGCAGAGTAACAAGCTCAAATTTTGTCAACTTTGAGAGCTTTTTCAAAAAGCAAAAGCTTAAGTGGATTTATTTGTGACTCAAATCTGACAAGTCCAGTCAAATTTATTTATCGGTGGTAAGATAATGGTCAAAATTTAAAAAAAGAAATATATTAGCAATCTATTGCCTGTACAAATCTTTTTTATTTCAATTCAAGGATTTTAAAAAGTGACACCAACCTGTGGAAAAAACAAGAGGATGCGACTCACAACCTTTATGTGTCTCACAACCCTGATATGTCTGACAACTGATGCATCTGATGACCCTGATGCGTTCGATGACCCTGATGCGTCTGACGACTGATGCGTCTGACAACCCTGATGTGTCTGATGACCCTGATGTGTCTGATGACCCTGATGCGTCTGACAACCCTGACGTGTCTGATGACCCTGATGTGTCTGATGACCCTGATGCGTCTGATGACCCTGATGTGCCTGATGACCTGATGTGTCTGATGACCCTGATGTGTCTGATGACCCTGATGTGTCTGATGACCCTGATGCCTATGACGACCCTGATGCGTCTAACGACCCTGATGTGTCTGACGATTGATGCTTCTGATGACCCCAATGTGTCTGACGATCCTGATGCGTCTGACGATCCTGATGACCCTGATGCGTATGATGACCCTGATGCGTCTGACGACACTGATGTGTCTGACGAGTGATGCTTCTGATGACCCTGATGTGTCTGACGATCCTGATGACTCTGATGCGTCTGATGACCCTGATGCGTATGACGACCCTGATGCGTCTGACGACCCTGATGTGTCTGACGACCCTGATGTGTCTGACTAGTGATGCGTCTGATGACCCTGATGCATCTGAGGACTGATGCGTCTGACAACCCTGATGCGTCTGACGAGTGATGCGTCTGATGACCCTGATGCATCTGAGGACTGATGCGTCTGACGACCCTGATGTGTCTGACGAGTGTTGCGTCTGATGACCCTGATGCATCTAAGGACTGATGCATCCAACGACCCTGATTTGTCTGACGACTGATGCGTCTGATGACCCTGATGCGTCATATGAACCTGATGCGTCATATGACTCTGATTTGTCATATGACACTGATGTGTCTGACGACCCTGATGCATCTGACGACCCTGATGCGTCTGATGACCCTGATGCGGACGACCCTGATGCGTCTGACGAGTGATGCGTCTGATGACCCTGATGCATCTGAGGACTGATGCGTCTGACGACCCTGATGTGTCTGACGATGTTGCGTCTGATGACCCTGATGCATCTAAGGACTGATGCATCCAACGACCCTGATTTGTCTGACGACTGATGCGTCTGATGACCCTGATGCGTCATATGAACCTGATGCGTCATATGACTCTGATTTGTCATATGACACTGATGAGTCTGACGACTGATGTGTCTGACGACTGATGCGTCTGACGACTGATGTGTCTGACGACCCTGATGCATCTGACGACCCTGATGCGTCTGATGACCCTGATGCATCATATGACCCTGATGCGTCATATGACTCTGATGCGTCATATGACACTGATGCGTCTGACGACTGATGTGTCTGACGACCCTGATGCATCTGATGACTGATGTGTCAGACGACCCTGATGCGTCTGACGACTGATGTGTCTGATGACCCTGATGCGTCTGATGACTGATTTGTCAGACGACCCTGATGTGTCTGACGACTGATGTGTCTGATGACCCTGATGCGTCTGATGACTAATGTGTCAGACGACCCTGATGTGTCTGATGACCCTGATGCGTCTGATGACTGATGTGTCAGACGAGCCTGATGTGTCTGACGACTGATGTGTCTGATGACCCTGATGCGTCATATGACCCTGATGCGTCATATGACCCTGATGCGTCTGACGACTGATGTGTCTGATGACTGATGTGTCAGACGACCCTGATGCGTCTGACGACATGCATCTGACGACTGATGCGTCTGATGACCCTTATGCATCTGACGACTGATGACCCTGATGCGTCTGATGACCCTGATACGTCTTTTGTGACTGATGCATATGACGACCCTAAGTATTTTTGTTTATCTGTGTTAAGAAAGTATTTTATTTTCAAGTCATTGGAAAGGTAAAGCTTCATATTGTTTGAATCTGTAAATGTTAATTGCAATTTACCTCTTGTTATATGTGTTTTTGTTGAACTGTCACTATAAATAGAGGTCCTCGCCCAAAAACAGCTCTGTTTACTACATTTCCTATTTGTCTTAAAAAGTAATTAATTTCATATAGAAGAAAATCTTATGTTTATATTTTCTAATCCGGCACAAATAGCAGCATATTATATCCAGAATATTTAATGATCTTAAATTCACAAAAAAAACACAAAAGTAATGTGCGTAACACTGTCAAGTCATAATTATTTTCATACCGATAATTACCTCATCACGTATTCATACAAAATCAACCGTTAGAGCTTAAATACAATGATAAACTTGTATGTGTCCATTAACAACAGGACCGGCCGTAATAGCTCAAGCGGTAGAGCAATGGCTTGCGGATCGGAAGGTCGCGAGTTCAAACCCAACTCGGGTCAAACCAGACTTTAAAGTTGGTAGTAGTGGCTTCCCTCCTAACGCTCAGGGCTAAGGGGACAGCATTATGCCTGACTCGTCGGTGTCAGTATAATTTACCAGCCGGGTTCAGTCCCTGGGCATCTCATAAGTGCCCCTGTGCTTTAATGATAGAAATGTCGCCGCACAGTATCGGCAAAAATGCCGGCAAATCCCAATCCCATTAACAACATTTGACATGGAAAGTCCGTGTTGAACAAACACTATAAAGAAGTGCATTTCATTTTGATGCCTTCAGTTCAGGATTGTGTTACCTTGCAACATTGGAATTGTTTTTAGGCCAGTTGCAGAATAATCTTTTACATTACCAAAAACGTGTAGCAAGAATAATTCTTGATAAAGACTTAAATGCCCCAAGGGATATTTTGTTTAAGAACTTCAATGGATACACTTTTGTTGGGAAGGTATTCTTACAAGATGGATTCCTACAATATAGATAGTTTCCATGTGATGTCATAGGCACTAATAAGACAGTTTAAGGCAGCCATCTTTGAAGGCAGAAGCTAATGCAGGCCAAAATCTGGAAATATGTGCTGTATTAAACTCACCATTGTGTTTTTATATTTCAGTCTATTTTACGGAATTTTATATCAAATTTAACAAATTTTATGAAGTATTTTAAATATCAAAACTATATTTTGATAGTTTAAAAAGTAAAAAAAAAAATATAACCAAAAAGGATACACTGTTCATTTTGTTTAAAAATGAGCCAATAATTTTATTTCAGTGTAATAATTCTTTGTGCAATTATCAATGTTACAAAATATTGCATTTTAAAAATATGGATTTTAAGAGCTTTCCAATGGTTTATAGCTTTTAGTTTTTGGACCACAAATGAGGAAATTACAAGAAAATAAATTTTACCATTCTATACAATTCATCGAAGACGGCCACCAAGATAAGGATTTTCACTGATGTGGGAACTATCTATTTTTCTAAATAAAAATTCACCCACTCAATATTTGCATGGAATGAAACAAAAGATTAATTTCAACTGACACAGAGTTCAAATGTCCAGCCTAGATTTTTTGAAAATTAAATATTCTGGAGCCAATGTTTGAAATTAATTGCCTTGAAGTGTCCATTCAGCAGAATCTACAGCCCACTTTAAAAAAACAATACTTGAGGTGGACAAACCCTGTTAATGGGTCTTAAGTTACATAAATGTTTCTAACTAGAAGGGACATTTTATGTTATACTTTGCATATTCAGTGTGTTGGTATAATAGTTAAGTGTTTCAACTTTATTTATAACATTAATAACATGTATAAACATGTTTTGAATTGATTACTCATATTGTGAAGTTTAACTGTAAAATCAGGTACAATTTTTTTTAAGTTTTTAAATGTTTTGTTTAAAATGATCAGCCTCAAAAATAAATGTGTGCGTGCGCGCATTTGTGTACACGTGCTTGTGTGCTCGTGTGTGTGCACACGTATGTGCATGCGCGTGTGTGTGCACTATTTGTTTGTTTTTGCAATAACTGCTAGTGTTTTATTCTCATAAATAAATATTAACCACCTTATATATAAATAATGTGTATATGTATTATTTTGAGATCTCCACTGAAGATTGGATTTATCCAAGTGTGTAGTCTCAGTTAAATAGTCGTTATTATTATCCTTGCAATTACTTTATAATACATAACATTACTTCATTAGCTGATCAACAATTTTTTATAAAAAGGAAGGGCCATCAGACCAGTCACTGTACTGTTTTTCTCACCATGACCACGACTTTTAGTCAGTGCTAACATTAAACATAAAAGTATAAACAAGTGCTAAATTGCTTTTTTTTTTACATATTTAGAAAGTACAGACCCTAACCTCTACAATGATATATAAATAAATAACTTTATTTATAACAAAACCATTTTAAAAGACCAACAAATAATCACATAGGTAGGGCCATCAGACCAGTCACCTTCCTTTAAATATATAATACAAATGCTAAATTGATAATGCTTTCACATATTTAGAAAGTAAAGACCATAACCTTTCCATTGAAATGACAACAAAAACAATCTTGTAGGACCATGAACCTCATTAAATTCCGCGTGAAAAATGCTCCCTGACTGCAATTGACACTTCCCTATGAACAATCACATTTAATTATAGATTTTAACAAAATATATAACAACTATATGCAGGTGACCACCTAATTGCAGGTATGTAAATTGTTAAATCAGTAATTTACAGTTTACGTCAAATAAATAACATGATTAAACAATAAACTGTAACACAAGAAGTGAACCAACTTCATTATATAATATCATTGAGCAATTATGTTTGTAAGAGAAGGAAAATCTGTAAAACATTCAGTTCCTCCACTCATGACAATTTAGGAACCTCATTGAATCCCTTTAATTATGGAAATGTGACATAAAGCATACAGTTACAACATGACAAGGCTTTTGTTTCTTCCCTAAACTGTATTTAGCTTTACAAAAATAGACCCCTCCATCTCATTATTGAAAAATCTTATTTAAGGCAAGTTTATTTTCAGCACAAACACAACATCCAAGGACAAAAATGAAAGGCATATACTTGTAGTTTTATATAACAAATATTTATTTCACTTTATTTAACAATAAGTTTGTTCACAAAAATGTTACTGTTTTACTCATGATTAGTTAACAATCAAGGAAATATGTTGCAAATCAATTAACATGGCTGTGGAACTTGTCATGTATTAAATCTCCCTAGACATTCCATCAAGACTGCTATCTGGAACATCCAGAATTAATATGTACCTGAAAATTGCTAGCTGTGTTCAGTAATTTGTATTTTCTTTTTGTTTATAAACATATTATTACAGCCATATGAATGATTCATGTAAATACGAGCTATGTTCTTTTTAGCTCTAATCTCTTTCTATATTTATTTCATGAAACTTTTATCCCTTTTGATTCTATAAGTCTCTGTTTCTTCTACTTTTCTTAAACTTTCTCTACTACCATAATACCTAATTTTATTTTCACATAAGTAAAACAAATGGTTATGACTAAAGCATGTAATTTTCCATCATCTTTTTTAAATCTGTGTTGTGCCTTTATTTCAGCTTCCAACATTTTTTTTCTATGGATCTAATAAACAAACACAAGCAAGCCCCATGTTTTCACTGTTGGATAGTATAATGTTAGCTGGTACTAACCTTAACAAAAAACACAAAAAATTTCATTACTGACAAAGGGGCATAACTGTCAAAATAAGTTTTAAGATTACCTGCCCTATTGAAATGGGTTCAACTTTTGATAGAGAACTGGTATTTTATGTTCGAAGTCAAACTCTAAGACAGTTTTTTTTTTTTAAGAAAATGGTTGACAACCGTCACAAGATAATCATCACAATAGTTCCACTTTTTTTCTTCATAAAGTGGCGCTAAAAAGCGAAATAAGTGATTGCATACGAAGCATATACAGATCACTTCTAAATCGAAACAGAAAATTATTCTCAAAAGAAACAAAGATTATTCAACCTTATAACACAGATACTTTTTTCCTTCTGCATTGTGACAGCAAAATTTCAATTGATCAATGTTTGCTGAAGATTTAACTTCTGGCACTATGATACTTGCAGTAGACGACAATGGGATAAAACACGTCTTAAGTGTTTCAAAAAACAATGCCATATTTTACACATATTTTAATGTATACAGTTTATACATACTAGATTAAAACAATAAACATACAAAATCTTGCATTTATTCCCTTCCTCTAAGAGTCATCCTTCTTGAACCTGAAAATAGAACAATAAAATGTTACTACAGCCAGTATCAGTGACTGAAAACGGAACAATAAAATGTTACTACAGCTAGTATTAGTGGCTGAAAATAGAACAATAAAATGTTACTAAGCTGGTATCAGTGGCTGAAAATAGAACAATAAAATGATACTACAGCCAGTATCAGTGACTGAAAACGGAACAATGAAATGTTACTACAGCCAGTATCAGTGAAAACAATAAAATGTTACTAAGCTAATATTTGTGGCTGAAAATAGAACAATAAAATGTTACTAAGCTGGTATCAGTGGCTGAAAATAGAACAATTAAATGTTACTACAGCCAGTATCAGTGACTGAACATAGAACAATAAAATGTTACTACAGCCAGTATCAGTGACTGAACATAGAACAATTAAATGTAACTACAGCCAGTATCAGTGACTGAACATAGAACAATAAAATGTTACTACAGCCAGTATCAGTGACTGAACATAGAACAATAAAATGTTACTACAGCCAGTATCAGTGACTGAACATAGAACAATTAAATGTTACTACAGCCAGTATCAGTGACTGAACATAGAACAATAAAATGTTACTACAGCCAGTATCAGTGACTGAACATAGAACAATTAAATGTTACTACAGCCAGTATCAGTGACTGAACATAGAACAATAAAATGTTACTACAGCCAGTATCAGTGACTGAAAATAGAACAATTAAATGTTACTACAGCTAGTATCAGTGGCTGAAAATAGAACAATTAAATGTTACTACAGCCAGTATCAGTGACTGAAAATAGAACAATAAAATGTTACTACAGCCAGTATCAGTGACTGAAAATAGAACAATTAAATGTTACTACAGCTAGTATCAGTGGCTGAAAATAGAACAATTAAATGTTACTACAGCCAGTATCAGTGACTGAAAATAGAACAATAAAATGTTACTACAGCCAGTATCAGTGACTGAAAATAGAACAATTAAATGTTACTACAGCTAGTATCAGTGGCTGAAAATAGAACAATAAAATGTTACTACAGCCAGTATCAGTGACTGAACATAGAACAATAAAATGTTACTACAGCTAGTATCAGTGACTGAACATAGAACAATTAAATGTTACTACAGCCAGTATCAGTGACTGAACATAGAACAATTAAATGTTACTACAGCCAGTATCAGTGACTGAACATAGAACAATAAAATGTTACTACAGCCAGTATCAGTGACTGAACATAGAACAATAAAATGTTACTACAGCTAGTATCAGTGACTGAACATAGAACAATTAAATGTTACTACAGCCAGTATCAGTGACTGAACATAGAACAATAAAATGTTACTACAGCTAGTATCAGTGACTGAACATAGAACAATAAAATGTTACTACAGCCAGTATCAGTGACTGAACATAGAACAATAAAATGTTACTACAGCCAGTATCAGTGACTGAACATAGAACAATAAAATGTTACTACAGCCAGTATCAGTGACTGAACATAGAACAATAAAATGTTACTACAGCCAGTATCAGTGACTGAACATAGAACAATAAAATGTTACTACAGCCAGTATCAGTGACTGAACATAGAACAATAAAATGTAACTACAGCCAGTATCAGTGACTGAAAATAGAACAATTAAATGTTACTACAGCCAGTATCAGTGACTGAAAACAAAACAATTAAATGTTACTACAGCCAGTATCAGTGACTGAACATAGAACAATAAAATGTAACTACAGCCAGTATCAGTGACTGAAAATAGAACAATTAAATGTTACTACAGCCAGTATCAGTGACTGAAAACAAAACAATTAAATGTTACTACAGCCAGTATCAGTGACTGAAAATAGAACAATAAAATGTTACTAAGCTACTATCAGTAACTGAAAATAGAACAATTAAATGTTACTACAGCCAGTATCAGTGGCTGAAAATAGAGCAAATAAAATGACAAGTTACATCGATATCCAAAGGTGCCTTTACAAATTGGTATAGACTGAACAGCAAATAGTGTAGATCTTTAACAGACCCAGCAACCACTAACCCAGCAACCACTAATCCAATGCAGATTAGGTGGTGCAGATTCTTTAATGATATTACATGTCATGTAAGACAACAGCTTAAAGGTGGTATCCAACAGTTTGCATATATCAAATTCATGTAACAATACCTTACCACTGCTTTGGGGAATTAGGGCATCATTTCTGCACACTTTAGTATAAGTAAATATGGGTTTGAACCTTTCCTACATTGTTTGACAGTACAAATCTAGAAATATATATACCAAACTGACCTCTGCTAAACATAGATACCAACATCGGAGCGGATAACACGGATGACGATATACCGTAATCTCAAAAGTGAGTTGTCACATGTTTTTTCCTAGTTGAAAATAGCTATCTGTGCAGCATGGCTCAGATAGGAAATACCTGCCTGAAATAAGGACTGGGGATTTATGTTTCCCTGTTCACAGTGATCTAGGGCATCCATGAGCAGTATTTTGCAAGATCTTTTTAGGTAACAATGACTTATTTGGTTACTTGAGGAAAAATATTTTGGTCCAAACTGTCGGATACCACCTTTAATGGGTAATTTATATTTCTTTGACAAAACTTACTTTTCTGCCAACCCAGACTTCTTCATTAATGAGTCAAATGTAGACTTGGAGATTTCAACTGCTTCATTGGGGTAACACAGAGTGGTCGCAGCAAATGCGGCAGCCGTACCAAACAAGGTCTTACGTACTACACCACCTAGGAAATACAATATATGTCCATAAATAAATAAAAATCAAACAGTGGACAGTTAACCAGTTTGTACAAAAATACCATCCATTGGCAATAAATATGAACTAAATTATACAAAACAATAATGCAATGTGAAGTATTTTTTACTTTTTATTTTTTTTTAAATATATTACAGCAACCATTTATGATCATTATAGCAAACGTCCAGCTGTTTGGTGGAGGAAGACCCCAGACAAATGTCTGGGTAGAACCACTGGTGCACCGCAGGTAACCTGGAAGACCTCACATTAAGTCCTTCGCGCAGAACGGGACTCAAACCCACGTAGTGAGAGGATAGGCAGTCAGAGGAGTTATAAATTGGAGACTCAACCACTACGCCAAAGGCGCCCTATTTTACTTTTTAACAACATGATATGACCATATATAAAAATAAATAAATCCTAGGAAAATTTAGTCCAATGTTATATAACAAGCCCTTCTAAACCCATCAATGTTGTTCACACATCACACAGTACTGGCACATTAAATGGATGGCATATATTTTGCCTTATATCTTTAATCACAGCAAATCGGCCCCAAAGGAGAAAGTGTAATTGATTGTAATATTACATCAACAGATATGGTATTCATCAGATATGGTATTTCTAGCTAATACGAGTAATGATAGTTTTACAATTGTCTGGAAACAAAACATGTCTCGACTCTGCAGCCAACTGTGGGTCCCTGACCTACAAAGATAAGGAGCAAGAAGTGGTTCGGGTCCATCACTCTTACTGCTGAAACCTGATGTCAGGAAATTCCCACATACAGAAACAACTCCAATACAAGGCTGCAATCAGACATTTTTTTTTATATTTTTATGGTTATATAAATTCAGCCATATTGTGGCAAATACAGCTTCTGCCTAAGAACATTTATGTGACAAAAAATTGCAAGCAAAGAATTTCTCCCAAGTTTCCAGACAAAAATTGTTTCAAATGTAACAAAATTAAAAAAAAAAGTTTGGTTAAGCAATTTGTTATTATTCATAACATTTCACATTTATTGGAAATTACTGTATTATTATTTATTATTATTATATTTTATTATTCAACAATAATGTCTAATAATCAAATAACAATATTACAATTAATACAGTATCAAGTTAAAAAATAAAACTAAACAAAACCTTTGTCATGTTGGGCTAGATTTCAGCCCAACTTTTCAACGTGTATGCATTAGTTGAAGTACACCAGATGAACATGTATCCAGTGTGTGGAGATTTCCTACCTCTGTAACCCAGGACAACACCTCCCAAGCCTGACAACGTGATGATCGCCATGCGAGGCAGCACTCCATCCTCTGTACGGATATAGTCCACCGTGGCTGAACAGAAAGGGTCAAAATAAAGATTATAATCCATTGGAACTTCTATACAGCATGGTCAACTGTAACATGGGAGTCTATTAGTGATGGTGCCCGGAATGTTGAAATGGTAACAATATTGGGCATATAATTCCAGCAATCAATTGTACTAAAATGATGCTAAAGACTGCACACTTGTTTACTCACTATTTTGTTTTAAAGGTGGTATTCGACAGTTTGGACCAAAAATATTTTCATCATACATCTTAGTAAACCATTGTCATCTGAACAGATCTCGTAAAATTCTGTTTATTGGTGTCTTACACCTGACAGAAAAGTGAACCATAATGCCACAATCACCATTACAAACATGTATTTCCTATCTGAGCCACGCTGCACAGTTAGTTAGCTTTTTTTAAACCAAGAAAACCATGTGATCACTTATGTTTTAGTTCATCAACGTCATTCACTGTAAAATTGATGTCTATTTTTAGCAGGAATTCCAATCATTCTTATTTAGAGATATTGTTACATATATAAAATGTAGGCAAGCTGATGGATACCACCTTTAAGTGTAAATGTATTTAAGCAAGTGTAAGTTGGATGGATGGTTTCAGGGAGAGAAATATGCAATGACTCCAGACTAAGAACTTTCATTTGTCATTCATCACCAGTTTTTGTCTTAAGAAAAGGTTTTAATAAAGAATAATTAAATTGTGTGTTTTAATACAGCCCTAAAGATCGATCAGTAATTGTGATGATCAATTCTCCCTATATACATGTATATACACACAATAGGGATGGGATTTGTCGGCATTTTTGCCGATACTATTCAGCGACATTTCTATCATTATAGCACAGGGCCACTTATGAGGTGCCCAGGAACTGAACCCAGCCGGTCCATTACACCAACACAGCGAGTTAGGCCTAATGCTGTCCCCTTAGCTCTGAGCGTTAGGAAGGAAGTAACTACTACCAACTTTGAAGTCTTTGGTTTGACCCGGCCAGGGTTTGAACCCGAGACCTCCTGATCCACAAACTGATGCTCTACCACTTAAGCTTTTGCAGCCGTTACACACGAGAGGAGTACATGTAACTCATAAATGTTATACTGCAGTTCTTTATACAGCAGATTGGTTTCTTGGACCTTGGAGACAGCCTTCACCTTTAACAATATCACACATATCTCTGTAAGATGGCTTTAACATCTTATCAACAGTTTAAGAGAAATATTCCCTTACCACAAAGATTCACAGTCTACTGACACTACCAGCTTTGGTAATTAACTATTCCATTATGACTGTTTCCTTCAATGTATTTTGTTCTTAAATTTAGTAAAAGTGTTATAAAATGGAATCAAAGTTTTCATGTTACACAATGTCACACTCCTACAGACCGTTTTTCATAGTCGAAGGAAATCGTGAATTAAATTATACATAGTGTACACAAATAATACAGCAAACAATTTCTTATACAAGAAGCAAGTGGTGGCTGGAAAAAAAAGTTTACAGAGATCTCCAACATAAGTGATGTCAGAGAAGTCGTGTGACATTCTGCACTGGTGGACATTATAAAGTGGCACAGAGTTAATTTTGACATGTTTAGCTGTTCATAGCCGGGTAAAGTGGGTTTAGTGATGTCAGGGAAGAAAAAATAAAACAGACATTATTTTACCCAGGATTAATTTTTTAGTTAAGAGGATTATTCTAAGGCTGTGTAACATAGGGAGAAAAATGTGCAGCCTGTCCGGGACTCAAACCCGGGACCCTTCGCTAACAGGGCAAATGCTCTTCCGACTGAGCTAACCAGACCGCTTACACATTCTCTCCTGATCACCAGGCTACAGCTGTATTTCCTTTTAATTGTTAGTAATCTTTCAGTTATGCCTTCCAAAGGACTAAGCAGAAAATAGTGTAAACAGAATTGATCAACACTACTTGCCTAAGCCTGGTGAATTTGTGACAGAATGGATCAACACTACTTGCCTAAGCCTGGTCAATTTGTGACATTGGCTAAGCATAAACAAGACTGATGACTTACATATTGTATGAGCTTTCCCTGTGCTGTAAACATCCCCAACTTTGTTGGCAGTACCCTGAAAGTAACACAGAAATATGTAAACATTAGTCTTGGTATATTGCAAGGCCAAAGGACGTACATATATGTTGAAATTATAAAACATGTGCAACACCAAACACATGTCTTGTCACTTGTTTTATTTGTTCATTTCAGTGTTTTTCACAAGTCTATCCTATTTAGGGATGCTTAATGATCTTGTCTGAAACTGTGTGCACAGAAAAAAGAAACTTTTAATATGCAGGTGACAGTTTTCTTTGCGGGTGGCAGTGTTTGATTGTTGATTTTTTTAATAGTCTCAATTTTAATATTTTATCTGATACCAACATAAGGTTGGTAGATAAAGATAGGATAAACAGTTCACTAAACTGTTGTTCTACATTTACGACCTACAATATCAAGACCAACCCACCTCCACAGACTGCCACCATCCAAACACGTGTTGTCTCACAACGGACACCCCACTACGGAAGGTACTGATCTTCTCTGGTAAAACTACCACCTCTTCCTTGGGGCTGCCATATAATGGCAGCTGTAATAGAAAATATGAAAGTTTGGAGCTAAAAAGGAAGAAAAATAAATGTAAGCGACATATTAACTGTGATTACTTACTGAGGCATATCTTTGATCCATTATTACTTATGTTGTACAAGACCTGATTTGTTTTGATTTTGTGTGTGTGTGTTTTTTAAATACATTGCAGCAAATATTTATGATCATTACAGCTATGTCCATATTTGGTTGAGGAAGACCACAGACAGATGTCTGGGTAGAACCACCACCAGCACACTGCAAGTCAGCTGAAAGACCTTCCTTTGTCCAGAACAGGACTCAACCCCATGCAATGACAGGCTTAACTGTCAGAGGTGTTACAAATCATCAACTTTACCAATTCGCCACAGCATCCCCTGAACCTATATGACTGTTGACTATATTGATAGAAGTGGTAAAAAAAAATATCACCAAAATTTTCCAGCCGCCCAGCGACAAAAGCTTTGATGAAGTTAGCATCATCATGGACTTTACTATAGCGACAAAAATTTACAATGAAGTTAGCATCAAATCGGACTTCACTATAGCAACAAAAGCTTTACAATGAAGTTAGCATCATGTCGGACTTCAATAAAGCGACAAAAGCTTGACAATGAAGTTAGCATCATATTGGACTTCACTATAGCAATAAAAGCTTTACAATGAAGTTAACATCAAATCGGATTTCACTATAGCGACAAAAGCTTTACAATGAAGTTAGCATCATGTCGGACTTCAATATAGCAACAAAAGCTTTACAATGAAGTAAGCATCATATCGGACTTCCATATAGCAAAAAAAGCTTTACAATGAAGTTAGCATCATGTCAGACTTCACTACAGCAACAAAAGCTTTACAATGAAGTTAGCATCTTGTCAGACTTCACTATAGCAACAAAAGTTTTACAATGAAGTTAGCATAATGTCGGACTTCAATATAGCGACAAAAGCTTTACAATGAAGTTAGCACCATGTCGGACTTCACAATTGTGACAAAAGCTTTACAAAGAAGTTAGCATCATGTCAGACTTCAATATAGCAAAAAAAAGCTTTACAATGAAGTAAGCACCATATCGGACTTCACTATAGCGACAAAAGCTTTACAATGAAGTAAGCATCTTGTCAGATTTCACTAGATTTGTGTTATAGTGTTATGTCAGTTTATTATTCATTTAGTTTTCTTTCAACCTGTATGTTTTAAATATTCAGTGTTATTGTTTACATTTGCATACTTATCTGCCTTAAGTTAAAAGTACAGAAAATTAATTACATTAGCCAAAAATATTACACCAAAATTATATTTAACCTAGTTGTTAATTGAACAAATTGACAGTCACGTGGGTGATATTGTTGCTGGGATAAATGTGAGAGTAACAAATGTTAGAAGGAGGATCTTGTATATCAGTTATGGATCAGGACAAGGTTGTGTTTAAAGTACTCATGGTTATATTATTTTCACATTTTCCTTGTCTTATGATTAATTTTTACATTAATTATATTTTCACCGATGTTTTTACATTAATAAAACAAGCACCCAGTGCAGTAACTCTTGCTTAAAGTCTTCTTATAAACATTGAAAATATCAATCCAAACAAGCTCACTTGTGAAATAGGGACAGTCTTCTTGTCATCTGTATCCCCAGCTGCGTAAACTGTTCCACCAACCAGTGGTACTCCAGCCAACATTGAACCCTTGGCAATGTGTCGAACAAACATCTGAAAATTAATGTGTATCTTAGTAATTTCCCCAATTTGATTAAATGCCAATGGACATAGTTTCCCTTTTTTTCAACATACATGACATTGACATGCAGAGAAAAAAAAGGAAGATCAATGCATGAGGTTAATAAGTCTCACCAACCCTACATATCGGTTTTGAAGATATTTTTTGTCACACGAACTCCTAAATTGGTAATTTGGTAATTTTATAATCACTTCAATATGGCATGTCTGTAATAGTGATAACATTCTACAACTGAGGACAAATGGATAAAGATGTAAAGAATTAATAATATGTGAAAAGGTGTCAGGTAAAATAAGGACAAACTGATAAATGTTAGTAAGGTGTTAAAAGGAGATTAGATCATATTAATCAGGCAAAATGATATTAATGATAATTAATCACCATTGGGTGCTGTCACTTGGAACAGTGCCCAGAGTTGTGAAAAACATGAATTTCAAAGAACAAATTATTTTTACTACAGCGACAAAAGGTTTACAATGACGTTAACATAATATCGGACTAAAGAAGACAAGATGTGCTAATTGTATCTGGGCTGCTTCCAATGTTAGCATTATTATTGTAATCTGTTTAAACTAGATGTTCAATTGATTATATTGTGTATAGCAGATATACATGAAATGCAGATTTACGTATAAAGCAATGCTGCAGGAATATCACTTAGTGACAAGGAGAGGGAGAAAATGTTATTAGAACTAGTGTTCCACTGACTGTGCATTGTATAGTAGGCTTAGACATTAGCCAACAAGGGGCAACACTATGGCTCTAGACAGGGTTTGCAATAGGGATAAATTTAGATTCAGATCACAGGGATGTTATGTTAACAAAATAAATCAAAGCGAGTGTAGCAGCTTTACAGATGCTCTAGTGACCAACTAACAACTGAGAGTTAATTGTGAACTCAGTCTAACTTGGTCGCGTCCGGTAGCTCTTATTTAGACCTAATTTAAGTTAAAATGCAATCATTTGTAAAGCAATGTATGTTACAAAATAGTTTCTACAAATGAATGTTAGTGATTGTATTGCAGCTTTTGATAAGCTATAAAAGGAAAAAGGTAGTTATTTTGTAGCTGAAAACCTGCCTGCTTTCTAATGCATGTACCATGGAATGGATGATGGAACAGCAAGTGACCATTAGTGATTTCTTGTATGCAGGATGAAACTTACACCAACCAAAAATCGTTTTAATTAAACGACAAAACTGGCTGGTTACACTTACAAAACTGCATTGTAACGAAATGACAAAAAAGTTCCAATTTATAGAGTGTCAGAGTAGCCCTGCAGTGACATGTTAGCTTTCCTCATTACACTAGTAGTAGAAATAATTCATGAATACATTTTGCTTTGCCATGAGTAAACTACTAACAGAACCGTAAAACATTTTTTTTAACAAGTTCGAATTGTTTACAGTCCGAATACATATGAGGCAACACTACAACTGTTACTCAGCTTCTGGGATAGACAATATCTATATCAAATAATTACTTTCAATAAAAACAATTTGTCAGGTTAAAAATATATATTATTGTCAAAAAAAAACCTGCTTAGGCACTGTTGTAAGAACAGAAAGAACAAGAAAACGCCGGTCACCTTCGTTGATTTTCAAGGGTTACACGACACTAAAAGCAAGAATATTTTAGTATCTTGCAACCTTGATCGTTTTACAAGGATAACTTCCAAGGGTTGCCGTATACGTGTAAGTTCGATAACCATGTTAATCATGATGTCCGAAATTAGGCATCTGGGGACATTAAGTAGAACGGATGTCGTTGGAGAAGAAGAGGCATAAAGTAGGACGGATGTTGTTGCGGTTGATCATATGAAGTAGAGGACGAATTCGAGTGACAGTAAAAGAGGTGATCTTTTGAGGTTGTATAATTTGTAAGTTAGATGTGTTTTTTGGTATTTTTTATGTTTTAGATGACAAAACCAAACGATATTCCTAACAATTTTTGTATTTGAAATAACAAAAACTAAATAAGATAATCATAATTTGGCACTGTTCTCAGACTCAATTAATGCGGTGTGGTGTCCTTGATACCAGACAATGTTTGTTTTTGAATCTCCTCACATAGACACAAGTAGTGTTTATATTGACGTCCAGTTGTAACTGGCAAAGAAAGACCCAAGACAAATGTTTAGGTAGAACCACCGATGCAGCGAAGGTCAGATGGAAGTCTCTGACCCCATATACCTGATGGTATGTAGTTGGCTCTTTTTCAGATAAATGGAAAAAATAACGGCCATCACTTTTTTTGCTTAGTTTCAAATCTGGTTGCACAAACTCAATTATTTTGTTGTATTTATGTCATATTGAATGAAAATATAAATTATAATTTTATATTATCACATTTTTTCTTTTACTAAATATTTATTTTTTATGTAAAAGATGTCAACCTTTAAAGTTTTGACATTTGTGACAAAAAAATACTAATGACCAAGTTATGACAAGCAACACAAAGCTGTGTACTTGTTTAAATAATATCTTTGCAGGTAATATGAAAGAACAATATCTTAATAATACAATTTATGCAAACAGATTCGAAACTAAGCATAAGAATGTCATGGCCATTATTTTTTTAAGTTATCTGAAAACAGCTCTCTCTATATAACTCAGCCAGGTCGGGGAGGTGAGCATACTTACATAACATAATATTCAATAAACTTAATCCACAAGGTGGAGATTTGTGTCAGTAACATAGCTTTTTTTTTATAATACAATCATTCATTATTTGAATTGCTAGCCTATAGGTGAGGTTAACATAAAAAGTCTGCTCACAAGTTTTGTTCCATTGTACATTTTTGTTATTATGTTTGATTGTTTATTCACATTATATATGGACTGCAATAATACATCATGCTGCCCAGGAGCAAGAATAAGGGTACAAGAGGTACAATTTCTGGTCAGGATCTAAACCTTAATGTAGAAGAGATATTCCTGCTAAGCTGCGTCATTGGGGTCTTATCCCACTGGTTGCTGTTATGACCATGAATGTGTAATGCAGGCTGGCACTTTCCAATGGTCACCCATCTATACACAAGCCAAAGTAACCTTTGCTTATCCACGCAACTTTGGAAGCCGCTTAAACCGTGTTGCTAAAGAGTAAACCTAGCAGCGACTCCAGTTTGAAGTGCTAACATGTCTACCACTGTGACCATTACAATTGTGTTGCTGTAATATTTGTAAAACAAAATAAATCAGCATATCTTAAAAAGATCCTCGTTTTATAAGACATTTCCCTACAAATCTAAGGCCAGCTATAACTTGCTATATGATCTATTTAAGGAGAACTGGCCTTTCACTACATTTATTAAGTTTGTTTCAAGTACATACTAGAATTTCATGCAGTAAAATAATACCAGTGCATCCAGTCAAGAAAATAATACAGAGACAGGAGACATCAGTTAAACATTTTGCTGATTAACAAATTGAATTTTTGCAGACTTGTGACAAGTTTGGAGTCTATGTGAGAGTTATAGAAGCAATCAAAACACCTTGCTATGAGTTTCTTGAACATTAAGAGTTTAAACCATTTAATAGTTAAACATTAATTTCAGTTGGCATAAAAATGAAAATTACATATAAAATACATAAGTGTACCTGTATATAATGTAAATGCTGCAGAGAACACATATTTAAAGCAACTTTGTCTTCTTTGGTAAAGTTTGCAATAGTTGTTCAAAAATGCAAATCTTTGTTGAACCACAATAATAGAATAATAGGTATGTCTGATCATTATATGTGAACATGCTCTTCATCATATTATTGTGATGTCTACACTAGGACCGGACAATCAAAATCTATACAACTATGATGTTTTTAGTTCAATAATATTTCACTGAAATGCTCATGCGGTAATGTAGGTCATGTGTATGCGTCAGTTATAAAAACCCAGGCAGTAAGTTTTTTCTTAGTGTTTTTTCTTTATTTCTGTATTTTTATTCAGGATGAGCAGTTGTGCCAAGGCTGTATCTCGTGCCATCATGAGAGCTGTCAAAGTGCATCAGTTTGGTGGACCAGAGGTGCTTCAGGTGGAGACAAACGTCCCCATACCAGAACCTGCAGGTTCTCAGGTGAGAATGGTTCTAGCTTTGTTTATTTTTGTGCTCAGGACTCTGTATCCACTTACAAATGCATAAACAAAATTTTAAAGATGTTTCATTATTTATTTGTTTTCCTTATATAAAATGGGCATACAGTGCTATAGCAAACAAGTCATATTATTGGCTACATTTATAAAGCAATTAACCGTTTATGACATAAACACAGTTGAAGTGCATGTTGATGATACTTCATGGGTATTTGCAGTGAAGAAATCATTCTTATATTTACCGTCTGTCTTTAGGTTTAGATAAGGACTCTAAAGCATTGTTTAGTCCCATACACCTCTTGGGAAATTTTCTGAAAGACTTGAAAAAAATGTATACCTTTTCCCATTGGCAATAAGACTGGATAAAAAGTCCCTGAATACCAATTATCTCTACAGGTACTTGTTGAAGTGAAAGCAGCAGGTATTAACCCTGTGGACACCTATGTCAGGACCGGTACCTACCCAATCATGCCCCATCTCCCCTACACCCCGGGATCTGATGCCGCTGGCCTTGTCAAAGCCGTAGGATCTACAGTTACCAAAGTCAAGGTAATGTGGGCAAGACATACCTCAGGAATACTGATAGGAATGGATGAACAAGTGGCTGCACCTACAGTCATATGGTCATTTAATCAAGACTGAAAGCAAGAATGACAAAAATTTAAATTGCATGTGAAAAAAGGCAGACATGCAATTTGTTTATAAGAAAAAAACTTTCACATTTTTATCTGACATTCTTACAAAAATTCTTAGACAAAATAATAAAGTCACAGGGTAAATATTTTTTTTAATATTTTAAAATATCCTATTATAATGTAACTCACCTAGTTAGTTATATTCAGTTTACCTGTGTGTACATCTATCACTTTTTTCCTAGCCTGGAGATCGTGTGTACCTAATCAGAACCCTAACTGGCAGCTATGCAGAGTATTCTCTGGCAGATGAAGAGATGGTTCAACCCCTCAGTGAGAAATTGACCTTTCAACAGGGGGCGGGACTAGGCGTGCCCTGCTACTCTGCCTACAGGGCTCTGTGTATCAAGTAAGCTTTTATTGACTTATACAGTACAAGCCACTGATCTTTTAACAGGGGGCGGGACTAGGCGTGCCCTGCTACTCTGCCTACAGGGCTCTGTGTATCAAGTAAGCTTTTATTGATTTATACAGTACAAGCCACTGATCTTTCAACAGGGGGCGGGACTAGGCGTGCCCTGCTACTCTGCCTGCAGGGCTCTGTGTATCAAGTAAGCTTTTATTGACTTATACAGTACAAGCTACTGATCTTTCAACAGGGGGCGGGACTAGGCGTGCCCTGCTACTCTGCCTACAGGGCTCTGTGTATCAAGTAAGCTTTTATTGACTTATACGGTACAAGCCACTGATCTTTTAACAGGGGGCGGGACTAGGCGTGCCCTGCTACTCTGCCTACAGGGCTCTGCGTATCAAGTAAGCTTTTATTGACTTATACAGTACAAGCCACTGATCTTTCAACAGGGGGCGGGACTAGGCGTGCCCTGCTACTCTGCCTGCAGGGCTCTGTGTATTAAGTAAGCTTTTATTGACTTATAGAGTACAAGCCACTGATCTTTCAACAGGGGGCGGGACTAGGCGTGCCCTGCTACTCTGCCTACAGGGCTCTGTGTATCAAGTAAGCTTTTATTGACTTATACAGTACAAGCCACTGATCTTTCAACAGGTAGCAGGCTTAGGCGTGCCCGGCTACACCCCCTACAGGGCTCTGTGTATCAAGTAAGCTTTTATTGACTTTAAACAGTACAAGCCACTGATCTTTCAACAGGTAGCAGGCCTAGGCGTGCCCGGCTACACCCCCTACAGGGCTCTGTGTATTAAGTAAGCTTTTATTGACTTATACAGTACAAGCCACTGATCTTTCAACAGGGGGCGGGACTAGGCGTGCCCTGCTACTCTGCCTACAGGGCTCTGTGTATCAAGTAAGCTTTTATGGACTTATACAGTACAAGCCACTGATCTTTCAACAGGGGGCGGGACTAGGCGTGCCCTGCTACTCTGCCTACAGGGCTTCTGTGTATCAAGTAAGCTTTTATTGACTTATACAGTACAAGCCACTGATCTTTCAACAGGTAGCAGGCTTAGGCGTGCCCTGCTACACCCTCTACAGGGCTCTGTGTATTAAGTAAGCTTTTATTGACTTAATACAGTACAAGCCACTGATCTTTCAACAGGTAGCAGGCTTAGGCGTGCCTTGCTACACTGCCTACAGGACTCTGTTTATCAAGTAAGCTTTTATTGACTTTATACAGTACAAGTAAGCATTAATTGACATTATACAGTACAAGCCATAGATCTTTCAACAGTGATTGAGAGCTTGGCACGCCTTGCTACACCGCCTACAATTTACTTTTGAGAAAACATTATATTGTCATTTTGGTAATCTGCTCTGATGTTGATAGCTAATTTTTGCTCGGATCACTAT
The DNA here is from genome assembly GCA_007844125.1 of Sinonovacula constricta. Classification (NCBI taxonomy): domain Eukaryota; kingdom Metazoa; phylum Mollusca; class Bivalvia; order Cardiida; family Solecurtidae; genus Sinonovacula; species Sinonovacula constricta. The sequence continues at coordinate 37,917,636 of CM017572.1, forward strand.
TGTGCTTATTAGTAGATTTACAAAGAATGAACATTTAGAGTGATTTTTTATAGATTTGTACAGTCTTACAATATAGGTAGTGTTAACAAATCCCTTAATTTAGACTAAAGTATGAGTTTATTTATGCAGAAATTATGCCCAAATTCCCCAAAACATTTACATATATTTAATATAAGATTACACTTTTAAAGTGTTTACTTGCTTAATTTAATCTTGATATCATATAACCTTGTACTAGCTTTATTTGAACATATTTTGTCTTTAAGGGCCAGAGACAAAATCAAACCCGGAAACACTGTGTTGATCCATGGAGCTAGTGGGGCTGTAAGTAGTTACTTGTTGGATTGTGTAGGTTAAATACCCGACAACTTTATTTAACAGGAGTCTGGAAGATCCCATACTTAGATAGAAATCTAAATGTATGGATTGTACATATTATACTTACCGGTACATCCTGTTAAGAGACTTCTTCCACACAATTACTGGTACTTCCCTCTTTTAAAACTCTTGTTCATATCTACCACTCTTGTTCTTATCTACCACTCTTGTTCATACCAGTCTTGTTCATATTTACCACTCTTGTTTATATCTACCACTCTTGTTCATACCACTCTCGTTCACATCTACCACTCTTGTTCATACCTACCACTCTTGTTCATACCTACCACTCTCATTTATACCACTCTTGTTCACACCTTCCACTCTTGTTCACACCTTCCACTCTTGTTCATACCTTCCACTCTTGTTCATACCTACCACTCTTGTTCATACCTACCACTGTCATTTATACCACTCTTGTTCACACCTTCCACTCTTGTTCACACCTTCCACTCTTGTTCATACCTACCACGCTTGTTCATACCTACCACTCTTGTTCATACCACTCTTGTTCATATCTACCACTCTTGTTCATATCTACCACTCTTGTTCATACCTACCACTCTTGTTCATACCACTCTTGTTCATATCTACCACTCTTGTTCATATCTACCACTCTTGTTCATACCTACCACTCTTGTTCATACCACTCTTGTTCATACCACTCTTGTTCATATCTACCACTCTTGTTCATACCTACCACTCTAGTTCATACCTACCACTCTAGTTCATACCTACCACTCTTGTTCATACCTACCACTCTTGTTCATATCTACCACTCTTGTTCATATCTACCACTCTTGTTCATACCTACCACTCTTGTTCACACCTTCCACTCTTGTTCATACCTACCACTCTTGTTCATATCTACCACTCTTGTTCATATCTACCACTCTTGTTCATATCTACCACTCTTGTTCATACCTACCACTCTTGTTCATACCTACCACTCTTGTTCATACCACTCTTGTTCATACCTACCACTCTTGTTCATACCTACCACTCTTGTTCATATCTACCACTCTTGTTCATACCTACCACTCTTGTTCATACCTACCACTCTTGTTCATACCTACCACTCTTGTTCATACCTACCACTCTTGTTCATACCTACCACTCTTGTTCATATCTACCACTCTTGTTCATATCTACCACTCTTGTTCATATCTACCACTCTTGTTCATACCTACCACTCTTGTTCATACCTACCACTCTTGTTCATACCTACCACTCTTGTTCATACCTACCACTCTTGTTCATACCTACCACACTTGTTCATACCTACCACTCTTGTTCATACCTACCACTCTTGTTCATATCTACCACTCTTGTTCATATCTACCACTCTTGTTCATATCTACCACTCTTGTTCATACCTACCACACTTGTTCATATCTACCACTCTTGTTCATACCTACCACTCTTGTTCATACCTACCACTCTTGTTCATACCTACCACGCTTGTTCATATCTACCACTCTTGTTCATACCTACCACTCTTGTTCATACCTACCACTCTTGTTCATACCTACCACGCTTGTTCATACCTACCACTCTTGTTGATACCTACCACTCTCATTTATACCACCCTTGTTCATACCACTCTCGTTCACACCTTCCACTCTTGTTCATACCTACCACTCTTGTTCATACCTACCACTCTCATTTATACCACTCTTGTTGATACCTACCACTCTCATTTATACCACCCTTGTTCATACCACTCTCGTTCACACCTTCCACTCTTGTTCATACCTACCACTCTTGTTCATACCTACCACTCTCATTTATACCACTCTTGTTGATACCTACCACTCTCATTTATACCACCCTTGTTCATACCACTCTTGTTCACACCTTCCACTCTTGTTCATACCTACCACTCTTGTTCATACCTACCACTCTCATTTATACCACTCTTGTTGATACCTACCACTCTCATTTATACCACCCTTGTTCATACCACTCTCGTTCACACCTTCCACTCTTGTTCATACCTACCACTCTTGTTCATACCTACCACTCTCATTTATACCACCCTTGTTCATACCACTCTCATTCACACCTTCCACTCTTGTTCATACCTACAACTCTTGTTCATACCTACCACTCTTGTTCATATCTACCACTCTTGTTCATATCTACCACACTTGTTCATACCTACCACTCTTGTTCATACCTACCACTCTTGTTCATATCTACCACTCTTGTTCATACCTACCACTCTTGTTCATACCTACCACTCTCATTTATACCACCCTTGTTCATACCACTCTCGTTCACACCTTCCACTCTTGTTCATACCTACAACTCTTGTTCATACCTACCACTCTCATTTATACCACCCTTGTTCATACCACTCTCGTTCACACCTTCCACTCTTGTTCATACCTGCAACTCTTGTTCATACCTACCACTCTTGTTCATATCTACCACTCTTGTTCATACCTACCACTCTCATTTATACCACCCTTGTTCATACCACTCTCGTTCACACCTTCCACTCTTGTTCATACCTACAACTCTTGTTCATACCTACCACTCTTGTTCATATCTACCACTCTTGTTCATACCTACCACTCTCATTTATACCACCCTTGTTCATACTACTCTCGTTCACACCTTCCACTCTTGTTCATACCTACCACTCTTGTTCATACCTACCACTCTCATTTATACCACCCTTGTTCATACCACTCTCGTTCACACCTTCCACTCTTGTTCATACCTACAACTCTTGTTCATACCTACCACTCTTGTTCATATCTACCACTCTAGTTCATACCACTCTTGTTCATACCTACCACTCTAGTTCATACCTACCACTCTAGTTCATACCTACCACTCTAGTTCATACCTACCACTCTAGTTCATACCTACCACTCTAGTTCATACCTACCACTCTAGTTCATACCTACCACTCTTGTTCATATCTACCACTCTTGTTCATACCTACCACTCTTGTTCATATCTACCACTCTTGTTCATACCTACCACTCTTGTTCATACCTACCACTCTTGTTCATATCTACCACTCTTGTTCATACCTACCACTCTTGTTCATACCTACCACTCTCATTTATACCACCCTTGTTCATACCACTCTCGTTCACACCTTCCACTCTTGTTCATACCTACAACTCTTGTTCATACCTACCACTCTCATTTATACCACCCTTGTTCATACCACTCTCGTTCACACCTTCCACTCTTGTTCACACCTTCCACTCTTGTTCATACCTACAACTCTTGTTCATACCTACAACTCTTGTTCATATCTACCACTCTTGTTCATACCTACCACTCTTGTTCATATCTACCACTCTTGTTCATATCTACCACTCTTGTTCATACCTACCACTCTTGTTCACACCTACCACGCTTGTTCATACCTACCACTCTTGTTCATACCTACCACTCTTGTTCATACCTACCACTCTTGTTCATATCTACCACTCTTGTTCATACCTACCACTCTTGTTCATACCTACCACTCTAGTTCATACCTACCACGCTTGTTCATACCTACCACTCTTGTTCATACCTACCACTCTTGTTCATATCTACCACTCTTGTTCATACCTACCACGCTTGTTCATACCTACAACTCTTGTTCATACCTACCACTCTTGTTCATACCTACCACTCTAGTTCATACCACTCTTGTTCATACCTACCACTCTAGTTTAGACAACTCTTGTTCATATCTACCACTCTTGTTCATACCGCTCGTGTTCACATCTACTACTCTTGTTCTTACCATTCTTGTTCATATCTGCCACTCTTGTTCATACCACTCTTGTTCATATCTACCACCCTTGTTCATACCACTCTTGTTCATACCACCCTTGTTCATATCTACCACCCTTGTTCATACCACTCTTGTTCATACCACTCTAGTTCATATCTGCCACTCTTGTTCATATCTACCACTCTTGTTCATATCAACCACTCTTGTTCGTACCACTCTCCAGGCTCCCAGTTTGAACCCAACATGCTGCTAATGTGAGTGCCATCACTTTTTTTAATTTATAGTAAAACTAATGATCTTGATATGTGATTTTACTCATTTGGTATATGTAAATGTTAAGGAATATGAATATGTACTCAACTGTCATATTATATAGTGTCTGGTTTACAGAAAGACTGCTTGGAGAAACTAACTGACACTTCTTACATAAATGCTTAAATTCTCATTCTAATGTATCATGATTATTTGAAGTCTTCATCCTAGAGTGACTAAAAGAATTGATACAATGTTCAATTGAAAAAAACATACTTTCTTTTACATTCATCCCTCTTTTCTTACCCCAGAATGTCACCCGTCTGCCGCAGCCTGTCTTAAAAAAATGTTGGTTTATTAAACTATGTTAATAAAAAAAAACTTTTATGTGTGGAGATATTCAGCTGGCCAGCTTTGTACCACTGGTTCTACTTAGACAATATCAGGTTGTCTTCTTTCCGCAATAATAGCTGGACATCCAGATACTGAGTACAATCTGTTTATTGAAAAATCATTGCCTCTAATATATGAAGCAATATTATATAAAATTATCAATTTATCTCCTATTCTGAATATTAATGATCTGTGCCAGGTTGGGTTGGCATGTGTCCAGATTGCTGCGGCCCGTGGGTTAACTGTGATCGGGACAGCTGGAAGTCAGGCCGGCCTCCATCTTATTATGCAGCATGGAGCATCTGCAGCATTCAACCATCAAGAGCCCAGCTACATTGATCAGATTGTGGTGAGTAAAGGCTTGATTAGAAACACAACATTGTAATCCTTTTACATTTATCCATATAAACATCCTAGTTCAGATTCCTATTTTTTATGTTTATCTACATAAATATCCTAGTTCAGATTCCTATTCTTATATTTATCTATATGAACATACTGGTTTAGATATACAGAAAAATGTAAGCATATATAAACATAAGATTACTGTTTAGGCTTTTGTTTGCCGACAATGTGTGTTCTAGTTATGCATGTACAAGATACAACATCTTTGATGAGTAGAAAAGATGAGTATCCTGTAAGTCAGTATGAAGGTACCACGTGATTCATTTATAAACGTACCTGGTGATTCCTTTCAAACTCCATATAAAGGTACCTGGTGATTCCTTTCAAACTCAGTCTAAACGTACCTGGTGATTCCTTTTAAACTCAGTATAATCATACCTGGTGATTCCATTCAAACTCAGCATAAAAATACCAGGTGATTTCTTTCAAACTAAGTATAATCATACCTGGTGATTCCTTTCAAACTAAGTATAAACATACCTCGTGATTCCACTCAGACTCAGTTTAGAGGTACCTGGTGATTCCATTTTAACTCAGTATAAAGGTACCTGGTGATTTCTTTCACACTCAGTATAAAGGTACCTGGTGATTCCATTTAAACTCAGTATAAAAGTACCTGGTGATTTCATTTTAACTCAGTAAAAAGGTACCTGGTGATTCCATTCAAACTCAATATAAAGGTACCTGGTGATTCCATTCAAGTGATTCCAATCAAACTTAGCATGAAGGAACATGTTGATTCCATTCAATCTCAATATAAAGGTACCTGGTGATTCCATTCAAGTGATTCCATTCAAACTCACTATAAAGGTACCTGGTGATTCCATTCAAACTCAATATAAGGGTACCTGGTGATTCCATTCAAACTCAATATAAGGGTATCTGGTGATTCCATTCAAACTCAATATAAAGGTACCTGGTGATTCCATTCAAACTCAATATAAAGGTACCTGGTGATTCCATTCAAACTCACTATAAAGGTACCTGGTGATTCCATTCAAGTGATTCCATTCAAACTCACTATAAAGGTACCTGGTGATTCCATTCAAACTCAATATAAAGGTACCTGGTGATCCATTCAAACTCACTATAAAGGTACATGTTGATTCCATTCAATCTCAATATAAAGGTACCTGGTGATTCCATTCAAGTGATTCCATTCAAACTCACTATAAAGGTACCTGGTGATTCCATTGAAACTCAATATAAGGGTATCTGGTGATTCCATTCAAACTCAATATAAAGGTACCTGGTGATTCCATTCAAACTCAATATAAGGTACCTGGTGATTCCATTCAAACTCAATATAAAGGTACCTGTTGATTCCATTCAAACTCACTATAAAGGTACCTGGTGATTCCATTCAAACTCACTATAAAGGTACCTGGTGATTCTATTCAAACTCAGTATAAAGGTACCAGGTGATTCCTTTCAAACTCAATATAAAGGTACCAGGTGATTCCTTTCAAACTCACTATAAAGGTACCTGGTGATTCCATTGAAACTCAATATAAAGGAACCTGGTGATTCCTTTCAAACTCACTATAAAGGTACCTGGTGATTCCATTCAAACTCACTATAAAGGTACCTGGTGATTCCATTCAAACTCAGTATAAATGTACCTGGTGATTCCATTTAAACTCAATATAAAGGTACCTGGTGATTCCATTCAAACTCAGTATAAAGGTACCTTGTGATTCCATTCAAGTGATTCCATTCAATCTTAGTATAAAGGTACATGGTGATTCCATTTAACCTTTGTATAAAGGTACCTTGTATTGTAGTAGAACTTCAGTGCATAAGAACAATAACTCTAAATCTTTTTTATTTATCTTCGTTTGTTTTTCTTGTCCAGAAAATATTAACTACTCGATGAATTCACATTACCTTAGCACCTGTTGATAAGTAGAAATAAGCTGACTCTACCAGTGTTAAGTTTGAGTCATTTCCTTTGTGTATTCTTTTTTTCTAGAAAATAGTCACTTATGGATTGGTATGTACATGTATGATGATGAATAGAAGTGTAGTGAGTGACAACAATAAAACCTTGTGAACACACCAGAGGCCACAAACTTGGTCAGGATGTTTGTCTGCATGAAATCTAGGATGAGTTTGTAACTGGGTCAGATGGGATCAATAAGTAGGTTTCTAGGTCAACTCGTAATCACTTTATTCCAGATATAAGCCTACTGACAGCCGAGTCCTCGAGTGAGTAATTATTTAGATCTTTTATAAGAATGTTAAATGTTGTCATGTTATTCAAGATTATGATACCATTCTAGGCAGCCTCTGGAGGCGTGGGTCCAGACGTCATTATTGAAATGTTGGCCAATGTAAACCTGGAGAAGGACCTTATGATGGCAGCTAGGAATGCTCGTATTGTTGTACGTAAACACATTTTGTGCTAACTTGTTAATAGTTTCTGGTCTCACAATATGATCAATATTGCCAGATAAAGTGATGTCCCATCAAGCCACAGTATTATCAACTTATTTAACAGCATGGTGTGCAGTGTGTAAGGACATGATCACAAAGTGTACTAAACTACAAAACATGAACACATGACCCATCTTAGAGACAAGTTTATTATAGCCTCCAATCTCTTTCCATTTTAAATGATCTTATCCACTTCAGGTTTGCCTGCATGTAAACTTTAAAACTGTGATTTCTACAGTGGTCTTTTGAATTTGAAAACAGAGTCTACAGCGAAGCGGAGTAATTTTTCATGCATTCTAACATATTTACATGTGTATTTGAGAAGGATCAGAAATGTTGCTGGTAATCCAACTTATCTTAGCTACATTTCTTTGTTGGCTGTAAATGTGTCAAATTATGAGCATCACTATCGACATTTGATACTTTTTCATCATTATAACATAAACAATATTACACATGGCAAAGTGTAACAATAGATTTTGATAAAAGTAATAATAGAAATAATAATAATAATAATAAATATTATTATTATGATATTATTATTACCGTATTGTTGTTATTACTGTTATTATGGCTTTATTTGATGAGGATACCTATTTGGATAAATTCGGTCTTCCCTGTGGGCCTCAAAGTGGTACATGTATGTACATTATACAAGATACAAGGTGGTAAATATTTTCAATTGATAGACTTGCAAAGGTCAGTGAAGCATAAAGGATCACCACATAAGTAGATGGACACATCAAAGTATTGATACACAGTGATCATATTTGTCATGTTAATCTGTTAACTGGTGAGTTGGTCAAAAACTGATTTTGCTATCTCAAGTTTATATGCAATTTTTTAAAGTTAATGATGACGCACTGAAGCGCCATATTTCTCTTACTGGTACGTTATATTCTTTTGTGTCATATTGGATGCTTTGCATCAATGTTCTTCTTGTATCTCACTCATTGTGGTTGCCTTGCTTGAAGAAACACTGCATATAAAATCAATGTATAAGGAGATTTAATGAAGAAAAAAAAAATTAGCAAAATTCTCTGAACCTTGGGCTCAGTGCTCGTAGCAGCAAGGGTGTGGACCTAAGAAGGGTAAAGCCTTTTGAAGAAAGATTCCACTCGGAATTTATTTGTCTAACAGGAGTTCTTTGTACCTCCTCTTAGCTGTAAGGTGGACTAAATCATTCATATTAAATGGTTTGAACTTCTTAAAACACCTAAATTATAATTTTTCACTAAAAATCTTACAATTAAGTTTGTATGTCTACATGTTTTAAAAAGGCGACCCTCATTGATCAGTTTATTTGACTTTGGTTAAATGTGATATCCAACAGTTTGCCTGCATCACATATAGTAACCGTGGTTTGTGGAAATTATAAATAACACAAAACGATTATTAATACTATCTAAATTCAAAGACAGTAGAAATAAGCATGATTGGAATTTCTGCTAAATATAGACATTGACATCAGATAGAAAATTTCTCAGATGATGATTTAAGTGGTCATATGGTTTTCTTAATTTACAAATAGCTAACTGTGAAGTATGGCTCAGATAGGAATTACTTTTTTATAATAATGAGTGATTTGTTATGCTTCACTTTTCACATTGAAGTAGGACACCAATAAACAGCATTTCACCAAACGTGTTAACGCAGTCGGTAGAGCATCGGCTTCAGGTATGGGAGGCCCTGGGTTTGGTCCTGGACCGCGACATACCAAAGTTGTAAAAAAATGGTAGTGGTATAGCTCCCTTGCTAACACTCAAGAAAATTGTAAAGGTAGTTTCACGACTGGTTGACCCGGTGTCAGGATAATGTAACTGGGTGTGGTATCATGGCAGGTGTTCACGGCATGCTATACACAGTGAAGGCAGCACTATATCTGCTTCAAGTGAACACCATCTCCAAATAACTGAAATACAGTTGGTTGGATCATAAACCCAATAAACAAACAAACAGCATTTTGTGGGATCTTTTAAGGTAACACTAATTTATTTGTTTGTTTGAGAGAGAAAAACCAGTTCCAAACTGTTGTATACCCCCTTTAAATTTTATTGTACTTACAGTTAGTTGCAGTGTCACTCGTGCTATTACTGTGCTGGGTGTTGTTTTTAATATGCATATGCTCAATGATGAAACATGAAGCATGTTTAATATGAAGAATAATTTCTGTTTTGTTAATTGGATATAATTGGTTGACAGGTGGTTGGAAATAGAGGAAGCCTTGAGATCAATCCACGACTTTTGATGCAGAAAGAAGTATTGGTCACTGGGATGGCCTTAATGAATGCAACAGAGGTAAAATGTATTTTCTCTGTTATCCCCACTGCCGGAACCTTTGTTTATTTTTTTTATTAATAATTTTATGTATTTCTCCATGTTGTATAGCTTGTATACCTGGATGAATAAAAGTTTGTTCTTTTCTGTTCTGGTAAAGATTTACTGGGGATGTGTTGACAGACAACTAGTTGGTCATCATCATCATTAATAAGATCTATGTTTACTGAGGTCATGCACAATCCAAGAAAATGGTGTTTATTCTTATAAACACTATTTGGACATTATCATAAATTTTACATTGTATTGTGTTTTTCCATTTTCACAAACTTGAAACAGTTTGGTGGCTCTTTCTTAATGTTTGTTTGGGCTTTTAGTCATTAAAACTTATTATTAGTAAAATAAACAGAGATTACAAACATTTAGTTGAGGAGAAATTTCCTCTTGATTCTATTCAGGATGAATGGCGAGAGATGCATGCTGGTGTGGCAGATGGTGTACGCCAAGGCTGGCTGCAGCCCCACATCTGTAAGGAGTACCCACTGGAGGAGGCGCCCACTGCACATCATGATGTCATCCACGCTGGCGCCTCACTTGGCAAACGTGTCTTTGTCTTGTAATTCATAATGTCATTTACACATGTCCTTTACTCGGCGAACATGGTTTTGTCTTGTAACTTAGCCATTGTAGGACCTACATATAGAGTTATGCATACATTAAATAGATGAGGTAAATTATATTTGTATATAACAAATATCTACCTGTAAATTTAGTTGTTATAACAAATAACTTCATATATATGTGTGTCAATACATACTGTCTTGGAAGCTATAACTGGGCAAAAAGCATTAATCAGACATTCCTATTCATACATATATATGAATACTTGAGTCATAAATATACATACATGTCTGTATAATATACAGTGTTCACTTGTTCTTTTGTCACATTGCAGTATTGGGTCTGACGAATCATTTTGTAATTAGGCAGTAGTGTCAGAATGATCCAAGCATTCATTCAGGTTAATCACATTTGCTAATACACATTTTAAGCTGCACTTGTTAACCATGCAAACATCTTGTTGTATAGCTATCATATATGTTGCCATGGTACTATTTATAGTCGTTATCAATGGTTGTCTTGAGTTGGCTGAAAGAGAAACTAGTCATGTAAGACGTTTGAAACCAACAGACCCTATAGCAAGGAGTGGATGTGTTTTTGTGTGCTTTATCCTGTAGATTAACTGTAAAAAAAACACCAACAGATCCTGTAGCAAGGAGTATCCTCTGTAAAAAACTATAAATCCTGTGAGATGGAGATGATGTGTTTTTTCTTGTGCTTTAACCTCCTATTTCTACTGGAAAAACTGATGACGTACTGATTAGAAATAAAACATCTACCTGTATATTTAGTTGTTAGTAGACAGTTCCTTTCATTCTTGCATAGTTACTGTTATGTAGCCAGTATTTTAGTAAGCTGAGCAGCACAGGGTTTAGGCTGTGAATTATAATCAGGAATCTTTGATGGTGCTTTATTTTTATTTTAATCTTAAATTATCATAGTTGCTGTAGTTCCATGACAGTATGAAATACAGTGGCTTGTTCAAAGTTATAACTCTAACAATGTTATGATGTATTAATTAATAAACACCAAAACATAGGTATTATCAAATGTTGTTGCTAGTGATAACAGTCATGACAATATCGTGGATTGTACGGTTTATTTTAAATAATAACAATAACAATAATTACTAAAATAATAACACGTTGAATAACTGATCATCAATGCTGTTTGTTTTGTGTTTTTTTGTGGGGGTTTTTATATATTTTTTATATTTTTTATTTACTTGGATTTTATGGCACACCTTTTATATTTAGAAACCCAACATCTACCAAATAATGTGTATAATTGTAATTTACGATTATTAATTTCAACAACCTCTTCTTCAGTTTACTGTCAAACAGTATTCTATTCCTTACAGTTCTTTGTGTTTATGATGCTCTGGACTAAATGTATGCAAGGTTGGATGATAATGTTAGATCTATGTGTAATCTGCTACAATATTAAGGTTCACGGTCATACCGATATTACTGTTATACTCGTCATTATGTGCTTATCTTGTTGTTTTTATAGAAAATAAATAATCAGGAAGCATTGCAGGTTGTCTTGTGGTACTTTTATTCCTATAGATGTATCTCTTCAAAATGTCGTAGAGTGGTGAAATTACCTTTTAAAACAGTTTTTAATGTTGGTTATATATAGCTTTCTTCAGCAAAATTTGTAAGTATAAAATATGATCCAAGGTTTCAATTCAACATTTATAAAAACAACACAAAAATGTTTTGAGTCTTCACATATATATTTGACATTGTTTGTTAAAGTCTTGCAGTCCTTACCTCTCCTGAGCACAGCATGCTCAATGTAAGCTTTTCTTTTTGTTATTAAAATGTCTAAACCTTTAACTTTAATGAACATTTAGTCTCTGTCCATACTTACTTATGAAAGTAGACATACATGCTCTTTGGTACGTCCTTCAATGGTTGGACTGCATGTTAACAAATTGAGATTTTCTATAGTAGCAATGAAACAGTATATAGCAAGAAAAAGCTTGTTCCGAACAACCCATTGAGAATGCATGGTAAAAACCTGACTTCAGATGCAATGTTTCTTCATTATTTAAAGATACAATATACATAAACGATGTTATGATCTAAAAAAATAGCTTTTCCAGTGCTGCCAACATGTATGCTTTTATAGCATCTCTGAAGTGTTTGTGGTCAAAAGATAGACTCTGGATCGATGGGTTTCAAATTAAAATCATTGTCCTGCCTCGACAAGATTTCAAAACGATCTTATTAAAGATTCTGATTACTTGCATAACAGCAATGTGCAAAATACCATGAAAGCATTTATTCTATGCATGAAGTATTCTTGGTCAAGCGGTTAAGGTTATGGACTTGGGATCGGTGGGTTCTGGATTCAAACCCTGGACCTGACATGAGACTTTGTTCATGACTTCTATGACATGGGCATTTGGCAAAAACAATAAATATATGTTCAGACTAATTATTACTTCCTTACACCCAGATTTACTAAATAGCTGTATCCATCTTGGTTAATATTAAAATATTGTTGTTTTTTTATAAGTCAAATTGAGTATTTTTGTTGTATTTCGGTCCTAAATTGAATGAATTCTACCTTTCACTTGACAGCAACTTTTGTTAAGTTATATTCTTAATGTCAGTTCAGTGTGTAATTATAAACCACAGAAGCATACACTAAAGTAATAACATTGCTTTGTTACAACATTAGTTCCATCAGGTATAAAGCCATACCATATCGTTCCATTTTTACTAATTCTCTCAGTTCGTCTTTATCCATTTCACTTTAAAATGCATCTACAGAAAACAACCATGAAAATAAACAGTAAGATATCGAGAGAGAATGAACTTACTTAGTTCTAGAAAGATACTATCTGAACAATAATTATTTGTGTAATGTGAGGCTGCTGCACTTGTGCAATTTTTGTTTGTACATTCTAGTTTTATAGTTAGCAATAATAATTTTTGCAACTTGTTTTCTACATATATAACATCTTGGAAAACCTATTAAATGGTGTCGGGTTTTGCTTTTTATTTTGTTTTAAACCAATCCATGATCTTTCAAATAAAGACCATAACTTTTCAAATATGTCAATGTAACTTGCTCTCATATTGCTTTAACTTGTTTAGCGACACCGTCAATGAATTTTCTTATTTCTAATGGCACAATAAAAAAGCAAGGACAACAAGAGATGTAACCCAAATTTTAAAATTGTGGTATTTTCTTTAACCTTGTAACAAAGAAGAGGGCCATGACGGCTCTTAATCGCTCACCTGAGTACACGGGCTCATATCTGGCGTCAAGTAACTAAGAGTTATTGGACCATTAGAGTGGCCACTGCGCTTGTAACATTTTCAAGAATTTTACCTTGTGGCTTACTGAATCCACGTGACCTAGTTCAAAACATATATAAAATTTCATACTGGCAAACCTTATGGCCAAGTTTCTTGAAGATTGGGCCATAAATGTGGCCTCTAAACGTGTTCACAAGATGTTTTCTAGAATTCGACATAGTGATCTAGTTTTTGACCCCACGTGACCCAGTTACGAACTCCCCCAAGATTCCTTGCAGGAAAACATTCTGGCCATGTTTGTGTGGTCTCTAGTGTGTTAACAAGGGTTTTCTAAGATCTGACGTAGTGACCTACTTTTTGACGCCACGTGACCCAATGACGAACTCAGTCAAGGTTTCATGTAGACAAAAATTCTGATGAAGTCGTCGTCAAATGGTTTTGTTTACCATCGTCTTTCACATTATAGGCAAATGGCGACCCTATATCATAAGGATTATACGAATAACTTGATGCTTAAATATTTTGATGTCTCGGGATGTCGAGGTTGGTCATTGAGACCTTTTAGTTCCAAAATTTTATTTTCTAAAAGTATTATCGATATGTAGGCTATAAGTTTACAAATTTTCCTGTTCCTACTAAAGACCTGGGGGATTAAAAATCTAATTTAAAGTGTATATAAAGTACATACTAAAATCAAAACAACAACAAACAAACAACAATAGCAACAAAACCGATATTGGTTTATCACAATTGTGTAAATAATATTAATATTAATAGAGTAAAAATGACTGTGCATTATCACAGAACGTTATCTAAGATATAAGATAGTGCTATATTGCAGCCAAGAACTATGAATGTGAAGACGTATTTCTGTGCGCGTGATCCGTGTCCGTCATCCGTTTCCGTGGCCGTATCCGCTAGGGGCTTTTTTCATGTGTACGTATCGAAAATACGTAAATGCGTGATATTTCTTCTTTTCGTGGTCAGCGTTTAAAAAAGATAGGATGTCTCTTAACTTAAAGCTACTCGTGTATGACCAGCTTCTTACATTGGGAGCGATGTACATTTGCAGGAAAAGGAAAAAACGGACACATCGCTTGTGGGTTCGATCAATCCTCAGAAATCGCAATATTGGACATACCATCATTTCGTGAAAGAACTTGAATTTTGTGATGAGGAATTTACTTGTACCTTAGACTGACCAAGCATCAGTTTAGATTTTACAACTGGGTGCTCCTTGACCAGTTCTATTAATTTTTCACAAGTTCTCTTGACTAGAGCTTGCTTTGGGGCATCTTGTCTGTTGTGTGCCTCACTGCGCGATTCGTCACGGATACGGACACGGATACGGAGGTATACTGACATGGACACACGGAAACGTTTTATCATGTTTTATTGGTTCGATATTTTACGTTATGGACTATGGCTGACGGACACGGATGACTTTTATATGGAAAAGCGGCTTTGATGTACAAATGTGCGATCCGGTACCCCAGCGGAAATGTAACATAGTATTAATACTTATTCTGTTGATAAAATGCATTGTTTATAAAATAGAATGGTTAAATTATTATTTCAATAAGTTTTTAATTAAAACATTGCATACTTATATTTGCATTTTAGTTTAATACATGTGTTATCATTGGTGTTACATGTAGCGGTATGTGCATGAATGCAATAGTGTCCAACAGTTTAATGGTGGTGAATTGTTATATAAATAATCATCAATCGATTTTTAATGTAATTTGGTTTAAACAATCGCAGCAGTGGCCAGCAAAGCGTCACTTTTATTATATAGTATATAGTTAGTATATAATATTTATATTTATAATATATAAACTTCACAATCGATGAATGGCTACGAGATGTGTGGTTCAGTTAAAATTGTGCATAACTGTTCTATATGCAGCAAATCAAATATCAGTGATGATGTTGTAAAATAAACATGTTAGAAAGATCTATGACAAGTTGATTAAGAAGATAAATTTATTGTTCATCACTTCTGAAGGGACGCGACGAGTTTATATTCAAATCGAAATTGATCAACAATGCAGTCATGGAAATTGTAAAATGACGATTTGGTATTGCATCAACAATTTCGACTAAGGAATTTTATGTACGCGGAATTGCATATAAAACTATAATTCGCTAATAATATTGTTTGAGTACGACTCAATAACCACATACATTTATGTGCTGTTCAGGTCTAGCGGGGTTCGGAGGCACACCCCACTGGACATTTAATAATATAATTCTCGTAGATGCGTTTTCCAAAATTTCCCGGCTAAAATAAAGTCTTTCATATTGCACGTAAAGATTAAGTAAGATTATATGTGAAGCCAATTTGCAATAAATCCATGTTTCTATTGTTTGGGGCAACTTTGTTGATCACATAATCGATGTTTTGCAGGAATCGCTGCGTATATGTAACAATACCGGTTTACCTATCATTTCATATCCCAAATTGGGCGTGATTCCAGAAGTGGATCTAGGGTTTTATCTTGAGCGGCCGTGAACTGTCTGTAAATGTTTAAACGACTTCACTATATTTTTTGTGCATTTCTTAACACGTCAATGCCATATATTACATCTAGACCCTTAAAGATACCATTAATGATGTATTTGAACGTTGTTCTGAACACATCTGTTATTAGGGTGGACCCGTGACAGTCTCCCCTGTGTAAATTAGATTTCTGAATGTGTTCTGAGGTAAATGGGGATTACATCCGATACAACCAGTCTTTAAAATTTAATTCATGTTATGTGTTTATTAGATATGTTCTAGGATTTTTTTATTCGTGTGCCTACAAAAATGCACCTTTATTATATAGTTCGTAGATTATCGTTTGTATTAATGGAGATGTATATATAATCGATAATTGTTATATTGTGTTTATTGTTGTTTTTTTTTAAACAGAACGGGATTTAAGCGGTCTGGATATAGTTTAACATACAGTGTATGTGTACATGATTTGCATTGCAGGTTGTTGTTTATTTTGTTGTTGTTTTGTGTGTTGTTGTTTTTTTGTTGTTGTTTTTTGGTGTGTGTGTGTGTGGGGGGGGGGGGGGGGGTTCTTCACATATTTCGTCACTCTCACGCCAAATATTGTATACAGCTGATGTGTATTCGCGAAAACACTGTTTAATTGTATACGTATTATATTAAGTGACCTGTACTGTCCAGTGTTTGCTTTGCTTAAGCTAACTGCAATAGATTCTGTTGCCGACTAAACACAAATGAATTACTCTTTTCTTGAATTTCGCCCAAAAGGCATTTAGCAAAAATATGTTAAGTTGCATACATTTGCTACTAGGATGGACCAGGGACTGCTTTTCCGTGAACATGTCTATTTCTAGAATGCCGGATAAGTGATCGGACGTGAAACGGGGACCTAATGCAATACGTCTTCCAGATATTTGATGAAGATAATTTTGGCGAAAACTCAAGAGAAGCGTTATTTATCTGCCAATATATATATATCTTGTGTTTGCTTTGATTTGTTTTTAATTAGCTTAACTAATATCTATGTCTGTGTTTATAATTAACTATTTAATTTATGCTTTTGGTCATTTTGTCAGTGAAATCCCCATAACCTCCAAACCAGAAAACCGTCCGTTATCAAATTGCTTTAACCTTAACGATGTTTTCCAAACACTTAATGCTGCTAGGGGTAAAGATAGTATGTTAAATATTAATTCAAGTAACACGAAGTGGTGTGTTATTCAATAAATATCACAACACACTGTAAAGGTTAAAATGCACACAATAGTATATATTAAAATATTTCGAAAATTTGCAAGTCCCGCGATAAACGAGAGCGAGATTTGGAGGGTCGCGATCCACTATGAATCTTTAATCATATTTCAATGTTTATTGTTTTGTTTCTAACTTGCGGACTCGAAGTTATTTCCGAAAGTATAACTGAACTTTACACACAAAATGTATATAGGCTGTTAAGTGATGCAAGATCTGTTTCTATTGCTATATGATGACATTGGGAATTTCTCCAAATAGAAGTCGCTTTGATATTCACCTGGGCTGACCTTGCATCAGCATTTTTAAGCTATTCCTAAAAAATGAGCAAGTATGCCTTATAATCTGCTTTAGTAACAGATGATAACTTTTTTCCATAGTTATAAGCATGTATTTTACCCAATTCTTTTATGCATATAAGGAGTAAACTGATAAAACAAGACTTTCACAGACAGTATAACCCCGCCTACTGGTGCTTGTGTAACGTGCGCCCGAGCCGAATAAGAGAGGATATGGGGGTGAGAAGGGTACACACACCCGGGGGTAGCGGACGAAACCTTGTCTTAGACTTACCGCAGAGTACTAATGAATTGAGCTTGCGAGCCTAGCCTCAATAACTTTAGATAGACAACTAGCTCAGCCAAGCCTTACGCAGGTGTGTCGCACTCACTCTAGTCACACACACTTCTCGTCACGCACACTCCTCTGTCTCATGCGTGCCCGTAACATGTGACTCGCTCTCACGCGTTCTCTTGATGCAAAGATGAACCTGGCACGCACGTGACTCGTTACTGGCTCCATCGTGTAGCTTGTCAGTTTCACACGTGTTTTATCATTGACTCTCAATATTCTTTTTATCAGTCTCACACGTGCCTCGTCACGTATGTACCAATTCACTGAAATGCTATACCCTGCCCGGAAGTGCCCCCACTGACTCACCCGAGCCAGTCTAAGCACGACTTAAGACTACCGGATTAAGCGCGGTCTCCATAACTCTGTTGAAGAGTCCAACCGGAACATGCCAAGGATATGATTTCCTGTTGGTATTGAAAATTCCCACAAAGTAAAATTGAAGCAAATTATTATTCGGGACTTATATAATATTTATATGTAAGGGATATAAGGCTTTTTATAGATTCTTTTTAATTTAATTGCCAATTCAAAGCCTTTAATTTAATATGCCTAACAAACCATCTTAACAATCTTTCATCATGATTGCCATGAAAAAATGTTTGAATTATCTTACATCCCCAAAATGTCTAGTGCTTGTAGTGGGCTGGCCATACCTAGCTGCCAATTAAGGTGTGTTGAAGATACACTAGTGTAAGCTGCAACATACGATTGGCCATACCTAGCTGCCAATTAAGGTGTGTTGATGATACACTAGTGTAAGCTGCAACATACGATTGGCCATACCTAGCTGCCAATTAAGGTGTGTTGATAATACACCAGTGTAAGCTGCGACATACGCTAATTTAAATAGTCTTGGCTCTTGAAGCTTTTGTGCCGCCAAACCAAACCAAACAGATTTGTATAGGGTTAAGCTAAAAGAATGTAGAAGGTTGGCTAAGTTAAGCCAATATATGTTCAGATTAACTAATCTTGCATATACTATAGCCCCTATGGCCTTTAGAAAATCTATAGCAAAAGAGCAGTTTCTTGGTGTCTGTACTATGCTGAATTGTGGCTTTGGGTGAAACAGTCATGGCCAGTGAGTCTCGAGAATGCAGTCAGTTATGCAGTAGAGCTTGTGGCTTTTATTAAGGCAGAGGGAGCTAAGATGGATGGGCAAGGCGCCTTATAGGTAAAGAACAATGAGAAAATACGTTTCGAACAGCATATAAAATAGTACATGCATAAAATATGAGAAAATATTAATGTTTTGAAGAGAAAATAGAAAAGAACATCAGTAGCTGAAAGGGTGACAGTGCTTTGCTATGGCTCCACAGAACATTAGTTTTGAAATTGTGCTACTTAGACCCACATGGAAAGATGGAAGATCATCAGCACCTTTGAGTGTCACAAATGTATGATACTAGCTCTCCAGACCGACGCGGCCAGCACCTGAGCAGTACACATCTTCAGGGGACCCTTTTAGTACAAGGAGCAACGCAGAGCGATATTTCATTGATCCCCATTTAGATAAATGACCGAGGTGATCCGACTACCTACATACAATCGAGAGATGATTCTTGAATTATCCGAGGTGTTCCGATTGCACCGAAGCGTGATCCGAGTGCATGCAGGGTAATAACTGGTACATTACACTTTTACCAAATCCTGTTGGTAATATACATACAGTATCAACTAAGTTAAAAATATTCTTCAACGAAGCAATCTGCTCTTCTTTCAAGGAGTGTTGAATCTCCATCATATCTAAAGCGTACTGCATGCACTTTGAAAAGTCAGCCATTTTTGTTTACATAAGGCAATGAGAAGTTATTCGCCGGGTCAAATCACCAACTGGTGTATTCCTACAATTACATATATCACGAGGTGATATATCCGAAGCTTGCCGGAGATCACCGAGTAGGTACGATTGACGTGAAAATTAAAAACAAACACAACCGAATCTGCGAATATAATAAACGAATAAGCGGAATATTCTCTTTGCTGATATTATTATACCATGTAAAATTCTATTCCATTATGAAAAAGTATTTAAAAAGTATTGCTTTTTTACATTCTAATTATGTTGTTATCTAAAGTTATACATTTCCCTAATACATTTGTTCGCAAGAAAAAGATTATTTTTCAATTAAACTTTTATAATCGGATTCCTCAATCTTTTTAAGTGTTTATATCCGTGAGTTGCGAATTCTACCCATCAACCAGGAAGTATAAAGTTTTTTAACGATATATTACAAGACATACTTTGACAGTAGTTATACTGGAGTAATTTAATCGAAATGCCAACGAATAATTATCATCCACTACCCGATTTTTCGTCATTAATTCGCTGGACCGTGCAAGATGTCATGAACTGGTTGGAAAAGGTAACTAGGGATGTAGTACATCACGTACTTTCAGTTTGAAAAAATGACAATTTGAGATTGTTTTTTCTTAGTTTCAACCATTTTGTTAGTAGTTAGGAAACAAGATATTTCACTGTAACTTATGCCTCATTTTCTTTCCACTTCGTGGGTAGAACACTACTGAGGTTATAGCTCGTAAAATCAACCTGGTGACATGTCACTGTTTTATGTGGGTGTTTGACATATAGAACCACAGGATACACAATTAATGTATATGTATGTGTAGTGAACATGCTCATCTTGAACTTAGCTGGTAGAGCACCTGAATCAGGAGCAGGCTGTCATGGTGACGATGCTCGCCATTGGTTATGGTGTTTTTCCATGTCAGAAGTGGTTCTTAACAGGACCTTGCAGAGCTGGATTGGACTAGGTACTAGTGGGCCTGTCCAGTGGATACCTGGCTCCAGAGGGTTAACAAGAGGAGAAGGGTAATGAATAAGCTGTCCCCTGAGCTCAATTGGTAGAGCACCTGAGCATATGGTCGTGGTCGTGGGTTGGATCCCCACCCTGGGTAATGAGATTTTTCCAGCTAGACTCACATCATATATAAACTATTGAACTATTGTATCACTAAAGATCCATCAGCACAGTTTTAATGACTGAAATATACAGATGACATATATTATATACATAACTTTGAGAGAACTGTCTGTTCACCACTGTCACTGTACCATAATGTTTCATTTTTCAGAACAAATTGTCTAGCTGTGGAAAATTATTTAGAGATGCCGGGATAGATGGAAATAAACTTTATGTAAGTACTTGTATGAATGATTTTGACATTATTCCTGTTCCTTGAATCAGTCTGAAGTATTGGTATAACCAATATTTGTTATGCCTTTACTGCAATATAATGTTATCCATCCATATTTGTCCTTAAGATATTTGCTAACATATACATACATATATAATGTACATACTCTTTGTTTTGGAGGTTATTATAATTTAATAATCACTTTGCAATAATTTGCTCAGATAATTGATGAGATATGTTGGCATACATTAGTGGTTGCTGTAGGGGTGTATCGATATACCGTACGACGGTATACCGCGGTTCAATATTCACGGTTCGGTTTACGGTTCACTTCTCAAGAATATAACGGTACGAACCGTGCAATACAGTTAAGTAAAAATCCTACACTGTGCTCTTGAGTTCGGGTCGAATCGTTGTTGAGTCAGTTGTGGACTATTTTTTACACAGATAAAACGAAAAAGTGGATCAAGATATAGCACTTTTATGACAATGTTTGCCGAGATGTAAGCATTGTTGTTTTCAAGAGTAGCTGATCATTCAGAACACTATTTTGTCATTCTTGATTCTACCATTAGAAAGTTAAATTAGTAAGCTATGAAGTATATCTTGTATCGGTAAAGCGCATTGCGTAATGCTAATTAGTATTCAAAATGGCGGCTGCCGAAAACTTGTAATCTCTGTTTAAGAAATCACTGATGGAATCGGACAATCTATATTGCAAAAAGAAATCCTTTGTAGATTTTGGCATGATTGATAACATCTTTTGCTCTTGAGACTTCGGCTAATCGAATGTATTGCCGTCATTATGAAATTGTAAAACGATGACGAAAAAACGCCAAAATTTGCGTTTCGTCATATAGTTATGATTTTGTTGTTGTTTTTTTTCCCGAAAGAATAAGAAAATTTATTTCTCATTTCTATCTTTGTTTAGTTATGTATCTAAGAAGTTGTTTCAGAAGAAACTATTTTCCGGTATTTGTTTCGACTTTTTTTGCCCCACGAATTATCACACCTATTTACTGTCCCGATCTCCCAATCAAAACACATCCCTAGAAATCACCCACATCTCTAGAAATCACCCACCTTTTAGTAAGAGCAAAATAAGTGCCCCAGCCAATACATATTCAGCATATATTGTAGTGAATGAAACAGGTAGCAGAGGCATTGATTTATGAGCGAGTTAATTTATGCATAGATTGACACCACCAAATTTACCTGACTACATGTACATAAAATTGGTGCACTTTTGGTTTTTGTAGATACAGGCCTTGTCTAAATTATGTTTTGAATTATGTACTTCGACTTATAACACACTGCTTGTTGTTTTTGCTGAAGAATAATTAAACACACGCACCATGTGAACATGGAACATGACCGTCCGAATATATGTACACTTTCCGGTAATTTGTCGAACTACAATTTGACGAAGATGTTGGTGCACTCATTATAAATTTGATGTGACTAATTCAAACGGGTATGTTTTGTACCTTCATGACCAGACTAATAATAATGGAGCAAAATTTCTTTGGTTTAGAGAGAAACTTCTGATATTTCGAATCATACGTTGATTTAGAGAGAAACTTCTCTTATTATGAATCATACGGTGACATTCCAAAAGCAGTGATAATTGTGATAAATATTTATTTGAACAGTTCTTTCCAGTAGATATACTATTTAAGTACATGTAATACTTAATGGTAAGCATCAAGCTCACAGTAATAGGCAAACAATCAATAATATCATATTTTGTCTTTAGCAGTCATCTCGTTTTAAGCAGTGAAATTTAGGCTCTCCCTTGGTTGGCTGCTTAATACTAGCGTGACTGTAGTTAGAAACTGTTTAAAGCGTTGCTGGTCTTATTCTGGATAAAGGAAGAAATTGTCATTTGGGAGGGGGTGTTATGACATTGTACATTTTGAAAAGAAATGACATTTAATGCATAATCCTTATTTTCTAATCTTATTATATAAAATAATAAAACAAAGAATTTCTGAAAATTTCCTAGGTGATGATGAAAATGAAAGCATGAGAAATGTGAAATCACACGCACAATTGATGGCATCAATACAGATTGCCTTTTTTTAAAAGCAGAACAATAAGAATGCTCTGGCCTCATCAGTAGGACAAGAATATGTTTTTATACCAGGGAACAAATTTCCCACTGAAAAGTATTTATTTAACCCTATATTACCTATAGATACCATGATTTTTTTAATGTTAAAGGAAACAGCCTCCTTTGTATAAACTTGACCAATACTAAACACCATGTTTAGTAGAAGGACTGTATAAATTATACTACTGGCAATAGTTGATTAGTTTATAAACACACACAAAAAAAACAACAATAATAAGCACTTACATGTATATTTTCTGATATATGATACATCCAATATCGATCATTTTTGTATTGATACACATATCATATCGATGATTCTGATCGATACGGAGCCCTTGTAACTGCCATCATTATTTCTCTAATATTTCATAAAAAACACGAACTACTTACTATCTGAATGTGTTGACACTTCATATTGTTATTAAATTTTTATCTTGTTTTTTTTAATAGTGTACCAATCTGTTGTATTTTTATTTGTGAAGGACATTCAGAATTCACAATAAAGATGAGAAAAAAATATCTTGAGAAATATTATATTATTTTTTATTGTTTAAGATCCAACATTTTAAAGTTTCAGGTGATTCTAACAGTTAAATCATTTAATATGTGGATAACCTTTTATGTCATACATTCTTATTATTGACTTTTAGTTATAGTTATGCTAACATATTGTTTAATATAAGTCATGCTGTAATAGCGAACCTATGTGATAAGCAAAAATGTATTTTCCATACCAAAATATTATGTATCGCGATACGTATCGTATCGTGTGGTATGTATCGCGATACGTATCGTATCGTGAGAGTAGCGTATCGTTACACCCCTAGGTTGCTGTAACCTCACAGATGCTATATATCTCATGCAATTAATGATAGAACCATACATGTGAACTCTTCCACTTTTGGAGGGAGACTCCCACTTTTAAGGTTTATCATTATTTGAAAATGAAGGGTGTTGTGCACATTTTTAGAAATATCCATACTTGGAAACAGATAACTTCCTTTTTTGTTTATATGAAAATAACAAATCTCCCACTTTGCAAGTAAAAATCTCTCACTTTGGACTCATAATAAGTTCACATGTATGTATAACAGCAGTCTGGCTCTTTAAAACTTTGTCTAACTAAAAAACATTTGCTTTGATCAATTAGAGCTATTAAGGAAACCTTTATTTCTGTTGTTTTGAATGCTAGATGGTGTGCACTTTGTTTGAAAACATTTTTATTTTCATTTTGCAGAATTCTACAGAAGCAGACTTGATAGAAATAAATTGTCCCAAAAGAGAACTGGGGTAAACATTTGTTAATGATAAAAGTGGTCATGTCACATTAAAATTCTTACATTGTTAAAAAGAAGATTGAAAAATATAATTTGGGCAATTGTGTTGTTAAAAAACACAATAATATAAATTACGTGCATTTGTTTTAGTGAATGGGCCATGAAAGTGTGTGAAAGGAGATGCCAATAATGTTTCTGTCAAAGATGTTTTCGAATTCTTCTCGTAGTATAAACTTCTAATAACTGATATTTCAACTTTTGAATTTTTTTATTTTCAAAGAGTTGTAGACTTTTTATTGTCACAACTTCTAGAATGTTCAGAATTGTTAAAAGATGCATAAAAAAAGCTTTAAAAAAGTTCTTTCAATCTGCATGTTCTTGTGTTCTCAATGGTTTTGATAACAGTGCATGTAAAATTGTTCATTTTCTTTACTTTTTTCATTAAACTGAACTGAACCTCTCAAAAGGGTCTAAACTCATAGTCTGTGTGTAAAGAATTTGTTTCAATAAACTCATAAAATATGTGTATTGGATTTCTGAAATTGATTTTCACACATTAATATGATTTTATTGTCTCTTTCAGCATAATTGTAGACCTTTTAAAACAAGTACAGCCTCAAACAGGACAGTAAGTGCAAGTATTTTCTAGACTTTATTACTGTTACATAGCCTTTAATCTGTTACTGGAAGCCCATACTAAGTGACTGTTAACTGTCAGCTTTCAGCTTCATGGTAATTGATTGTTTTTTGTTTGTTAGGTTTATTGCCCCATCAGCACCTTTCAGCTAACCAGCTATTATGTTCACTTGAAGCAGACATAACAAATATTCTAAAAAGTTTCTAGGATTACTGCCCATTCAGTCCATTGAAACTGGCAATATTACTGAATCATATAAATTATCACTGGACCAAGACTCCACAAATGAGTAAAAATTAAGGGGTAAATACATTGAAATGTAATATTTGTGATGTTTTCACTAGTTAAAAGACATTATTGGATACTTTATTCTCTGTTCCACATGACCCATAAACGTATAGTCTGAAAGAGGTAGACTCAAGCTTAGACAGAGGGACACTGGGTTGCTTATAATTTATGACATATAATCTTATCAAAACCTTAACAGCATGTACATGTACTATCTTCAGGATATAAACTGCAAATTCCTTGCAATAAGATTATGTATTTCCTGTTAAAACTTTACCAGTGCTTTATTTATCAATCCACAAATGCTTGAAAAACTAACTTAGTTTTGTCAGATTATACAATTTACTACATGAGTAATCACACAAGGAAGAAATGTCACATGTAAGGTAAGGTTATGTAGGTTAAAGAATTCAGATTTTGGTTATTAATCAAAAGGGTTTAATGTTGTTTTAGGGGTTTTGGAGTGTGGGATGGGGCATTTACACAATTTGCTATTATCTTTTCAGCTCACAACATGCTCAAGGTGAGCTTTCTGATACCCCTTCGTCCCTTGTCCATTGTCCATTGACCATCGTCCGGCGTCAACAATATAGCTTGTGAACACGCTAGAGTCAATAGTTTTTTGTCCAATCCTCATCAAACTTGGTCAGAATGTTTGTCTGCATGAAATCTTGGATGATTTCAATATCGGGTCAAAAACTAGGACAAAAGGTCAAATTTTATTTAAAAAAACTTGTGAACACACTTGAGGCCACATTTATAGGCCAATCTTCCCCAAACTTAGTCAGAATGTTTGTCTGCATGAAATCTTGGAGAAGTTCACAACTGGGTCATGTTGGGTCAAAAAGTAGGACATTAGGTCAAATCTTAGAAAAACCTGTGAACACAGTAGAGACCCTATTCATAGCCTAATCTTCACCAAACTTGGTCCGAATATTTGTCTGCATGAAATCTTCGTTACTGGGTCACATGGGGTCAATAAGTAGGTCAATAAGTCAAATCGTAGAAAAAGTTTGTGAACTTACAAGAGGCCACATTTATAGCCAAATCTTAGCCAAACTTGGTCAGAATGTTTGTCTGCAAAAGTCTTGGGAGACATTCGTTATTGGGCCACGTGGGGTCAAAAAGTAGGTCACTAGGTCACATTTTAGAAAAAGCTTATGAACGCACAAGAGGCCACATTTAGGCTCCAATCTTCACCAAACTTGACCAGGATGTTTGCCAGTATGAAATCTTTGATATGTTTTTAAGTGGGTCATGTGGATTTAGTATGTCACTAGGTAAAATTCTAGAAATTGTTATCATCCCAGTGGCCACACTAATTGTTTAATTTTCACCAAAGACTTCTAAAGTAAATAAGTATTGATTACTTGAGGCCAGATATGAGCCTACTAAAAGCTTGTGTCCTCAGGTGATCGATTAAGGGCCATCACACAACTACCAGCTTGATTTACTTTTGATCACATTTCTGAAACTGCAAATATAAAATCTACAGCTCCAGTACCATTAGAAATTGCTAAATAATAGATCATTGATTTGTTTAACATTACAGTCAGATCAGACACTCTAAGGTTTTGTTAGGATCACAAAATCGCTGGTCA
This sequence comes from Sinonovacula constricta, assembly GCA_007844125.1. NCBI lineage: Eukaryota > Metazoa > Mollusca > Bivalvia > Cardiida > Solecurtidae > Sinonovacula > Sinonovacula constricta. The sequence goes on from CM017572.1 coordinate 37,944,886, forward strand.
GGTTCATTGTACAAGAAATTTTCAAATATGTGATATCATGCTGCCTGCATGTGTATAGCATAAACTGAACACCTAGCATTGAACCACCCAGTCACATACTTTTTCTAACATTTGGATACCAGTCATGGAAATACCCTTATATTTGCTTAAGAATTAGCAAGAGAGCTATAGCATGACTCGTATGTTGTGGCCTGAGTTTTAACTCAGGACATACTGTACCTGGAATAGATTTTTTACCAATTGCACTATCAGGAGGTTCGGTGTTAATGAGCCAGACATGGTTGCTAGAGACTTATCAGTACCAATATATAAGATCTCAATAAGACAGCTTTTAGTTGGAACAGGGTAATATTGATCTATACTAGTTGAGAAATTCATAATAAGCTGATAAAAAATTAAGATAGAAATGCATACAAAATGTTATCACTATTAATTCATTTTAATCTAGGTGAATTACCTATAAAATAAGATCTAAACTTTCTTCCTCATTTTCCTGTTTCAGACTATAAATGTTCTACTAATTGTAACCCTTGAGTTTTATCCTTGTTTTCTATGAGCTTTAGGTCCTCTAATGACTATGTACATTTTATCACATGTTATGTATAAATAGTGATGTATATGTGAACACAGTTTGAGGAAGTTTTTGGCTGTACAGGAAACATAAAAGCATAAGTTACGATTATATCCAGGCCTTGTTTTACTTATTTTATCTCTTAATATTACATTGTGTCAATAAACCTGGTAAAATCTGTAAAATGAACACATAGACTTAAAGTTTGTATGATGGCCCTTTAGGAGTTATTTCCAGAGCACTAGTTAACTCAAAAGTAGAAGTCAGTTTAAATGACCTGTAGCAGTATTTGGGTAATGCATAAATCCTTAACCATTTACTTGCAGGAAAAACATTTACCTCATTAACATAAAACATACAGTGATGTTTCCAGCAAATGAAGGGTTAGCCATACATGATGGACACTCCTAAACTCAAAGCCTACTAAGTGCAATTACATGTAAATCTGGCTAAATCAAAGTTGGCTCAAGGTACACTTGTGCTCAGGGCTCAAAGCCAGGTTGCAGCAAGGATTCTTGCTAACGCCAAAGCATTTATAAGGGTAGTGATGAATTTTCAGGAAAATGTGACTGAGTGTGGTATCATGCCAGGTGTTCAGAGAATGCTATAATAGTGAAGGTAGCACCTTACCTGCTTCAAGTCTCCTGACAATGATTATTGGTGAGACAATAAACCCACCAAACAAACAAAATGTAGATGATATGGGTTAAACCTACATTGTATTATATAGTCATAATCCATCCAAGAAACAATAGTTCTTTACTGCTTCAGAGGAGTATATGATAAATATGTTAAGTAAAAGTGCCCTCAGACACATGAAGTCTGTCTAGCTCTGGGTGGCAGTATATTACTTAATCTTTTAACTAAACCTCATTTTGTATGAATTTAACTAATTTCATTAAGAAAATTGTAATCAGTACCAGGAGCCTATGATTAGGGTGACATAATAATTTAAGCATCATTGTTATATTTTTCACTGAAGAACTTCAATCCAATTCGTCAAACTGTACTGCATTACATTTCATGTGGATAGATATTTTATATTTACATCCTGTATTATGGGACATTATACTGCGGTATTATGATAATGATGTAATTTTATATTTAAATTTCATTATTTTTTAACTTTCTCAAAAACACTTTCTTGAGAACACATTAGTAATGAGAACTATTAATTGTGTAATACTTAAGTGAACAATAGGATTGACAATATTAATCCATGGACTGTTGTAAAACTGTATATGAAGGCTTATTCTATCTATTTCCTTAGCATAAATGAAACTTACTCTTTGACACTGTTAGTGAGCACTTTATCTTGATATGAATCATGCCAATTACAGAACAATCCACTGACTAAAGTATTTATAAAAACTTACTGACAAGTTAGATAAATAATACAGTCCAGTCGTGCTACTTTGAATCTCTCGTAAATCAAATTAGTTATAAAGTAAAATCGTGGAATTTGTCAAGTGGCAACTAACATGTCAGACATTGCCGAAAACATGCTCATGTTCTGATGCGTGATACTTTATTTTCATAAGTCGCAATCATGCTATTATTATTCTGTTTGCATGGAATTAAATGTAAAAGAACATATGTTTAATAAATATTTATTTTTAATGCAGTTGTATTATGGTATTGCTTTAAATACAGATTTTAACTTGCAATGAAAATCTACTAGACTTTCCATTGTCTAAATTACTCATTATTCAAGAAAACCTCCCTCAATGATTAGTGCACAGTTATAGTTTGTCACAGTTTTGATCGACGTGCAAATCAATGCAAAAGAGATCGAGAGAAGGTGTCACCCACAGAAATATGTGCTTATATAGTTGTAAAACAATTTAACTATTTTATTGCTTCAAGGGGCTGTGATTGTCTATCAATCGTGATGATCTGATACATCATGATCTAATGGATCGTAACATGTTTGCATTTGATTATATAGGAACAATGACAGACCAGCTGTTAAGTCATTCTTACAAAATTTCACCGGATGTCGTATTTTGACTTACTCTATGTTGGTTTATTAATAAATCGATGTCCATTAGGTGTTGCATTTTGTAATCACATTTGCATGTAGTTTGGACGGGCTAGGCATGCTAATGTAAACATTTTACAATTCTGCTATGGGAGTTAAACTGTGTGATTCTACCTTTTGTTTTAAATCCTGCCAGAGAAATACATAAAATAAAAATACATAACTCTGCCTTTTGTTTTAGTTCTTTTCATGAATAGACATAAAAATACATAAAAAGTAAATGGAAGTACAAGTTTAAGGTTGTACATTTCTCCTAAGTATGTTAGATTAACACTTACAAAACTCCTGTTGTGTACATTAACTTGGATATGCTTTGCATAAACTTAGTAGGCCTGGGCAAAACCAAAAGTGTCGATCGAAAACCTGTGCTCCCACTAGGAGGTGTCTGATCAGGATGCAATCGGAACACCTCGGATAATTCACGAATCATCTCGGCCATTTCAATAAATGGGATAGCTTTTGTGACAGAAGTCAAAACAAAGATGGCAGCACGAATGACGGCTCACTACAGAATGAAGCCTGTAAAACTTCAATTTGTGGTGACTTCAATTTTAAATCATCCAGGTTTAATTTACCCATCGCAGCAGACATGCAGCTGTCAAACGATGCAATTGTTCATGTTTTGTGTGAACTACATTTTAGGCATATTCTTCTTCCGACTTCCGGCGAACAAAACGATCGTGATTTCATTAAGTATCATTGCACCAGATACATCCAAGGGATGATTGTCCCGAGGACAGAATTACCCAAGGAGTTCCGATTGATCAGGATGCATTGCCTAAGCTTTATCACAATTCTTTTGTTGAGGAAAAAGTAGTGCAAGAAAGTAGTCCTTGAAATTGTGTTTCACCAGCAGCATAATTATCAGTAAAACAAAGTTGATGGGTCAACTGAAGACTAGTCTAACTAGTTTTTTTCCATTTTTTGCAGCAGAAGGTAAAAACTTATTCTTTAAATCAGTAAAGTAAATATCTTATTCTTTACCTTACATTATGACAAAATAATATGTTCTTTCATTTGTAATATAGTTTATATGTATTTATCAAAAAATGTGTTTTTAGTGTGCATTTTTTGTAGACAGAATAGTTTGATCTCTAATTTAAAAAAAAGGTCACAACGTTTATTATACACATTAAAGAATAGTCATTAGAAGTGAACAGTATGGAATAACAGCAAGTTTTATATAGAAAACTATTCTTGTAGTTACAATAGTTTAGAGCATAAACAATCTAACTGGGATGAAACTTTTGTCGAGCAAGAGTATTCTTACTGAAGTTTGACTACTTTTGCATTAACCTTGTTATGGTTTTAAGTGTTCTAATGTTTTGTTATAACTTACAATTTATGTACACATTAGCCAAAATATTACTACAGTATTATATAGAGGGGTTCAAAACATACTGCAACATCAGGGAAAAAAACTGTTTCTAAAATACATTGAGTTAGGTTAGTTATCTGTGGACCTATGAAAATGGTCTGCTTATTACAAGTGAGCACATCTGTTTCAGAATAAATGTAGTTAGATTAGACATTAACCCTCACCTTACCTGATATATTGATAAGCAAAATGCAATCTTGAGTTATTTGCTGACAGCTACAATCACCGGTAACAAGACATGTAGCTATACAATAAGCTGCAGTTAGTGCTGATACTGATCTGGCAACCCCCAGCTGGATCTGTTTATCTAGATCTACTCTATTTGCCAGAGCAGATAAATTCATTGCCTGGCAAGCCCAAGAGCTTTCTGACTTGTGAACCTTAAGTGTTGTAGGGTGTACAATCCGATAAGGATATTAAAACAACTCATGATCAATAAGACAAGCACATGTAGATGAAAATGGGGTCGGTTTAAACTTTTGTACATAGAACTGCATATGGTTATATTTACCATGTATACCCATGGACTCAGGGTACCAGCCAGACTAATGTTGGGCCCCTCGTCCTGTAAGAGAGGTGCACAAGTATGTTGACTTGTCCATTAGAAGTTAACTCATCATGCATCTTTTTAATTTTTATTTTATATTTTTTAAAGATTAAAAATGTCACTTAATATCCTTTCTGATGACCACAAACTTATTATACCCAAAGATATCAAGTGGGGACTATATTGAAGTCATTACTATTGACTGACCTATCTGTAAAGGTTTGATTTTTGTTACATTGCACAGACACAACTAGAGTTATGTTGGTGATGTCCAGCTAATTATTTGTGGAGGAAGACCCCAGACTTAATGTCAAAGTAAAACCACTGGCGCACTATAGGTTAGCCTGAAAACCTCAACACATGGAAGTTCTCAACCCGACCGGGCCTCAAACCCACGTGGTGAGGGGCTGAAGATTACAAGTCGACAACTCTCATGGCTTGGCCATGGGCACTCCCATTTTGCAGTTGAGATTTTTCTGCACTATTCCTCGGCTACTATTTAACAGATTTTGATGAAAATTTACAGGACTGGTTAGTACTTAGCCTAGTTAAGCATATTGTTGGCATGTCATGGCCATCTTAATTTTCTATGAGTTATGGCCTTTTGTTAAACTTATTGGATATAACTATGACAGCAGTATCTGGAGGTATTAATCAACATTTTTTAGTCAACTTCAGATGAGTACTGATCAGAATGACCATTTGTTTTTAAACAAAAAACAAAACCAAAACTTAACAATAAGCTGCAATTAGTGCTGATACTGATCGAGCAACTCCCAGCTGGATCTGCATATGGTTAATTTTACCATGTATGCCCCTGGACTCAGGGATGTTGACTTGTCCATTAGAAGTTAACTCATCCATTTGGGTTTTTGCACCCAGTGACTCACAAATAAAGCCACGTATTGATAAATAACATATGGATCCAGCTGTATTAAATTATTTTATTAAATAGTTTAATAATTAAGATATAAGTGAATAAACTCCCTTTACTATTCTATGATTTGGACTTCTAAGCTTTTGTTTTTGTATTATTTTGAGTGTATATGATTTTTATACTTAGATTGTGCTAATCTGATTAACAGTCATCAAAATACACAACCAAAAGTCTTGTTACAACAATGTAAATTGATCTCTTGGTCTAGGTTTGTGCTTTCTGATGATAATTATCCATTAATACACAACATATTTTCTTCCTTAAAATATCTCAACTGTTTCAGGAAGTTTTCATCATCTATGAAAAACTGTCATCAGTATCTTATCAACATGCTGCTGAAGACTGCATGAAATAGTCAAAATATATAAAAGTTAATAAATATGTTGTGGGTTAATTAATAATTAGCATAATTCTCAATTTTTTATAACTTATAATAAGTTATAACTTATAATAAAGATTAATGGACCCAGTTGATGGAAAAGTACCAAATTCCAAATTAAAATATGTTTAATATATGTTTGTCATTGATACCTACTTAAAAATGCCTGAAATAAAGTCTGAGTATTCCAACTAAAAAGACCTACTGTTTGGACTACCTCAGATATTATCTGATAAGGGAGACAGTGTGTTTATCACATGTGTCCCAATTTATTCAGATGCTTTGATTTAGTTTAGTTTGAGATATTTAACAAACTTCTGGGTAGACATATAACCAATATTGTCAGCAGGCCAGCTGACAAGCATTTGCATTAATACTTGGACTCTTGTTGGGGCTAAGGGCTTATCGCTTATTTGTTTGTTTTTTATTTTATAATACATCGCAGTGACTTATCATAGCCATTAAAGCAATATCCTTAATTATGACCATTTTAGCGATGTCCAGCTATTTTAGTGGAAACAGACCTCAGACAAATGTCTGAGTAGAACCACCAGTGCAGCACAGGTTAACTGGAAGACCTTCGCATATTGAACCACCAGTGCAGCACAGGTCAAATGGAATACCTTCCCATCTTAAGTCCCGCACGCCTAATGAGATGAGAACCCACATAGTGAGAGGCTCAGCAGTCAGACTAGTTACATCGGTAACAATATCACTATTTGTTTGCATGAGGTCTTTTAAATACAAATATCTGTAAAAAAACAACACTCACAGTAAAAACACTTGTTCTTGTTGTATATTCTAGAAAAAAACATCTTCACAATTTGAAAATAAATTTCAATACACTATACAAACATAGCTGGTAAGATTTGTGGGTTTTTTGTTGTTGTTGTTTTTTGAAGGAGTATGATTTTGTATGAAATAAAATGACCACATTTGATTTTTAGGAAAAATGAAGCTTTAAACAGATATTGATTTTAGCCTAATAAACACTTTCTCAATTCTCATAATAATGTGCTGTGTATATACATGTATATTGTACATATGTAACTATAAAGAATTCACTTACTATTATTTGGCAACATTAGATTGGCACTTAATGAATAGTCAGTAAAACCTGTAAATTTTATATTAGGTATGTCAACAGTTAACCAAACAAATAGAAAACCAGATATTACATATTTATCCTAATATGGATTTTAATACATTATCTGTTTAAGATGCACATAACTTTAAATAATTATTCTCAGCGGTCCATCTCCACTAAATTTGGGTTCTGACTCCAATGACTCTGTGGTACAAGCCTTGACCCCACCCCTTTCATGCCTTGATAAAGCATGCTGCAACTTAGGATCAGCTGGCAATAGAAACGTGCGTTGGGTTATTGTTAGAGCAAGCAGCTTCTCCAGTTAAGACAGTCACAAACTTCGTTTGGGCAGTCAGCTTTTCCAACTAAATAAGACAGTCACAACTAACTTTGTGTTATTAACCAATCTTGATTGTGTTTAATGATGTAACTTATTCAAAGTACTATTACAGTTATTTCTGGATTACACTACATCAGCTTTTCTGACACCCCTTCGTCTATCGTCTATCGTCTGTCGTGCATCATCAACAATTTGCTTGTGATCACACAAGAGGCTACAGTTTTTATCCATTCTTTACCAGACTTGGCTAGAATGATGTCTGCAATCTTGGCTGAGTTCATAATTAGGTCATGTAGAGTCAAAAACTATGTCACTAGGTCAAATTTTAGAAAACCTTGCAAAAATGCTACAGGTCAAATTTAAGGTCCAAATGTTGTCAGAGTGTTTGCCTGCCTGAAATCTTGGATGGGTTTGCCTCTGGGTCACGTGGGGTCAAAAACTAGGTCACAAGGTCAAATTCTAGAAAATGTTTTAACCCCAGAGGCCACATTTATGGTTTAATCTTCACCAAAGATTTCTAAAGTAAATACCTCTTAATTAGTTGTCTCCATATGTGAGCGTACTAATAGCCCATATCCTTAGATTAGTGATTAAGGGCCATCATGGCCCTCTTCTTTTATTGATGTTTGTGTTTTTAACCAGGTTTTGCAACGAAAATCCTGGTTATTAGATTGGGGTTGGGCAGCGTGCGGCATCAAACAGAGGGCTTCCGGTCAATAACTTTAGTTTGAACAAACCAATCTTAATGAAACTTTGGATTTAGCAAGTTTGCATTAAGACCTAGCTTGGGATTGGATTTGGGGCCAGTAGGGTCTAGGTCGAGGTCACTGTTACTAAAAAATAGAAAAACAGTTTCCTGTCAATAACTTTAGTTTTGATAAACAAATCTTGTTAAAACTTTTGGATATAGCAAGCTTGCATGAAGACCTAGCTTGGAATTGGATTTGGGGCTGTTAGATCAAGATCAAGGTCACTGTTTCTAAAAAGACAGTGTCCTATCAATAACTTCAGTTTGAATAAACCAATCTTGCTGAAACTTTGGATCTAGCAAGCTTGCATTTAGACCTAGTTTTGGATTGCATTTGGGGCCACTTGGGTCAAGGTCAAGGTCATTCTTATTCAAAAACAGTTTCCAGTCAATAACTTTTGTTTGTATTACCCAATCTTGCTGAAAATTTGGATATAGCAAGCTTCCATGAAGACCTAGCTCTGGATTGGATTTGGGGCCAGTTTGATCAAGGTCAAGATCACTGTAACTAAAAATAGAAAAAAACAGTTTCCTATCAATAACTTCAGTTCGAATAAACCAATATCGCTGAAACTTTGGATATAGCAAGCCTACAAGATGATCTAGCTTGGGATTGGATTTGGGGCCAGATGTGTCAAGGTCACTGTTACTAAAAATATAAAAAAAACATTTCCACTTAATAATTTGCATTAAATTGTTAAAATATTTCGCAATTTCATCAATAGACATCTGAAGCATGTTTAACTTCCCCCAGTTTTATTTACTGAAGTAACAGCCAGCAGTTAACACCTCTATAATTTTTAGAGGCACGAAATTAGTCATTTGGATTTATGGGGCCATTAAGTAGAACGGATGTCATTGGAGAAGAAGGAGCATAAAGTAGGACGGTTGTTGTTGCGGTTGATCATATAAAATAGAGGACAAATTTGAGTGACAGTAAAAGAGGTGATCTTTTGAGGTTGTATAAGTTGTAAGTTAGATGTGTTTTTTGGTGGGTATTTTTTATGTTTGATTTAGATGACAACACCAAATATTATTCTTAACAATTTGTGTATTCAGTTTGTTCTTGTTTTGAAATAACAAAAACTAAATCAGATAATCATGCATAATTTGGCACTGTTCTCAGACTCAGACAATATTTGTTTTAAATCTCCTCACAGAGACACAAGTACTGTTTATAAGGAGGTCCAGCTGTAACTGGCAATGGAAGACACAAGTCAAATGTTTAGGTGGAGTGAAGGTCAGCTGGAAGACCCTTACATTAAGTATGTTTTGAGTGAGACTCAAGCCAACATAGATAGATATCTGGCAGGGTAGTTACAAGAGTGAATTTGGTTTTGTTTACGGCACCATTCACCTGATGGTATGTAGTTGGCTCTTTTTCACATAAATGGAAGAAAAAACGGCCATCACTTTTTTTTTTGCTTAGTTTCAAATCTGGTTGCACAAACTCAATTATTTTGTTGTATTTATTTCATATTTAATAAAAATATAAATTACCGTATCATTAAAATGTATTATATATTATCACATGTTCTTTGACTAAATATTTATTTTTTTGTAAAAGATGTCAACCTTTGACAAAAAAGTACTAATGACCAAGTTATGACAAGCAACACAAAGCAGTGTACTTGTTATCTTTGCAGGTAATATGAAATAACAATATCTTAATAATACAATTTATGCAAACAGATTTGAAACTAAGCATAAGAATGTAATGGCCGTTATTTTTTTTAGTTATCTGAAAACAACTCTCTCTATATATAACTCAGCCAGGTCGGGGAATCAGCATACTTACATAACATAATATTTAATAAACTGTATCCCCAAGGTGGAGATTTGTGTCAGTAACATAGCTTTTTTTTGATAATACAATCATTCATTCTTTGAATTGCTAACCTATAGGTGAAGTTAACATAAAAAGTCTGTTAACAAGTATTGTTACATTGTACAATGTTGTTATTATGTTTAATTGTTTATTCACATTATATATGGACTGCAATAAAACATCATGCTGCCCAGGAGCAAAAAGAGGGGTACAAGACGTACAATTTCTGGTCAAGATCAAAACCTGAATGTAGAGGTGATATTCCTGCTAACCTGTGCCATTGGGGTCTTATCGCAGTGGTTGCTATTATGACCATGATTGTGTAATGCAGGCTGGCACTTTCCAATGGTCATCCATCCATACACCAGCCACAGTAACCGTTGCTTAACCACGCAACTTTGGAAGCAGCTTAAACCATGTTGCTAAAGAGTTAACCCAGCAGCGAGTCTGGTTTAAAGTGCTAACATGTCTACCAATGTGACCATTACAATTGTGTTGCTTCAATGTTTGTAAAACAAAATAAATCAGCATATCATAAAAAAGATCCTAGTTGTATAAGACATTTCCCTGCAAATCTAAGGCCAGCTAAAACTTGTTCTCTGATATTGCCATATGATCTGTTTAAGGAGAACTAGTCAGTAACTACATTTATCAAGTTTGTGTCAAGTACATGTAACCATTTCATGCAGTAAAATAAAACCAGTGCATCCTGTCAAAAAAAATATACAGAGACAGGAGGCATCAGTTAAAATTTTTGCTGATTAACAAATAATTTTTTGCTGCAGACTTGTGACAAGTTTGGAGTCTATGTGAGAGTTATGGAAGCATTCAGAACACCTGGCCATGAGTTTCTTGAACATACTAAATGAATATCTCTCATTACTGAGATAATAACCAAGAAGGCATTTTTACACACCTGCTTACTGTTACACATGAAATTTTTACAGAATTTCACCAGAACTGAGGTAAGATATTGTAACAGGTATTAGATATTGCAAACTGTCAGATATTATATTTAAAAGTATAGAAAATAAACTGCCAAAAAAATTTTTTTCTTAGTGTTTTTTCTTTATTATTGGTGTATTTTTATTCAGGATGAGCAGTTGTGCCAAGGCTGTATCACGTGCCATCATGAAAGCTGTCAAAGTGTATCAGTTTGGGGGACCCGAGGTGCTTCAGGTGGAGACAAACGTCCCCATACCAGAACCTGCAGGTTCTCAGGTGAGAATGGTTCTAGCTTTGTTTATTTTTGTGCTCAAGACTCTGTATCAACTTACAAATGCATAAACAAAAGTTTAAAGATGTTTCTTTTTTTTACTTATGTAAAATGGCCATACAGTGCTCTAGCAAACAAGTCATATTATTGACTACATTTATAAAGCAACTAACCATTTATGACATAAACACAGTTGAAGTGCATGTTGATGATACTTCATGGGTATTTGCAGTGAAGAAAACATTCTTATGATTACCGGGGATTTTTTTCACAAAAGTGGGAAGAGGACTTGCTATGACATTGGGAATTTCTGTAAAAAAACACAGATAAGAGGATTTGTTCAACATATTTCCATATAAAAGTATATAAAATGGCTGATTTTGTTTACTATGCTTATGCATAGAAGTAACCATAATTAACAGTTTGTACAGAACCTGTCATAAAAATCTGTCTTTTGATTTAGATAAGGACTCTAAAGGATTGTTTTGTCCCATTCACCTCTTGGGAAATTTTCTGAAAGACTTGAGAAAAATGTATACCTTTTCCCATTGGCAATAAGACTGGATAAAAAATCCCTGAATACCAATTTTCTCTACAGGTACTTGTTGAAGTGAAGGCAGCAGGTATTAACCCTGTGGACACCTATGTCAGGGCCGGTACCTTCCACATCATGCCCCATCTCCCCTACACCCCGGGATCTGATGCCGCTGGCCTTGTCAAAGCAGTGGGACCTACAGTTACCAAAGTCAAGGTAACGTGGGCAAGACAGACCTCAGGAATATTAATGGGAATGGATGAACAAGTTGCTGCACCTACAGGCATATGATCATTTAATCAAGACTGAAAGCAAGAATGACAAAAATTTAAATAGCATGTAAAAAAAGGCAGACATGCAAATTGTTTGTAAGAAAAGAACTTTCACATTTTTATCTGACATTCTTACAAAAAGTCTTACACAAAATAATAAAGTCACAGGGTAAATATTTTCTTTAATATTTAAAAATATTTATAATGTATAACACTTACCTAGTTAGTTATATTCAGTTTACCTGTGTGTACATCTCTCAGCCTGGAGATCGTGTGTACCTGACCGGAACCCTAACTGGCAGCTATGCAGAGTATTCTCTGGCAGATGAAGAGAAGGTTCAACCCCTCAGTGAGAAATTGACCTTTCAACAGGGGGCAGGACTGGGCGTGCCCTGCTACTCTGCCTACAGGGCTCTGTGTACCAAGTAAGCATGAATTGACATTATACAGTACAAGCCACTGATCTTTCAACAGGACGCGGGCCAAGGCGTGCCCTGCTACTCTGCCTACAGGGCTCTGTGTATCAAGTAAGCTTTTATTGACTTTAAACAGTACAAACCGCTGACCTTTCAACAGGAGGCGTGCCTTGCTAACCCTCTACAGGACTCTGTGTATCAAGTAAGTATTATGTGTCTGTCTTAAACTTTATTCCACTAAATATTTAACTGAGAGCAGGGTAAGGCATGCCTTGTTATACCACTTTCAAGGCCCTGTGTATCAAGCTTATATTGACATGCAGTATCCTCCACTGACCTTCTGCATTCGTTTTTTTTAACTAAAAAGCCACGTGACAACTTACCTTTGAGATCACGTTATATTGTCATTCTGGTAATCTGCTCTGATGGCGATGGTTAATTTTTGCCCAGATCACTATTATGCTTATTAGTAGATTTACAAAGAATGAACATTTAGAGTGATTTTTTTATAGATTTGTACAGTCTTACAATATAGGTAGTGTTAACAAATCCCTTAATTTAGACTAAAGTATGAGTTTATTTATGCAGAAATTATGCCCAAATTCCCCAAAACATTACATATATTTAATATAAGATTACACTTTTAAAGTGTTTACTTGCTTCATTTAATCTTGATATCATATAACCTTATACTAGCTTTATTTGAACATATTATGTCTTGATTTTAAGGGCCAGAGACAAAATCAAACCCGGAAACACTGTGTTGATCCATGGAGCTAGTGGGGCTGTAAGTAGTTACTTGTTGGATTGTGTATGTTAAATACCTGACAGCTTTATTTAAAAAAGTCTGGAAAATCCCATACTTACATAGAAATCTACAGGTATGGGTTGTACATATTATACTTACAGGTACATCCTGTTTAGAGACTTCTTCCACACAATTACCGGTACTTCCCTCTTGTTTATATCTACCACTCTTGTTCCTATCTACCACTCTAATTCATACTACTTTTGTTCATATCTACAACCCTTGTTCATACCACTCTTGTTCATATCAACCACTCTTGTTCATACTACTCTTGTTCATATCTACCACTCTAGTTCATACCACTTTTGTTCATATCTACCACTCGTGTTCATACCACTCTCCAGGCCCCCAGTTTGAGCCCAACATGCTGCCAATGTTAGTGCCATCACTTTTTTAATTCATAGTAAAACTAATGATTTTGATATGTTATTTTACTCATTTGGTATATGTAAATATTAAGTAATTTGAATGTGTACTCAACTCTCATATTATATAGTGTTTGGTTTACTGAAAGACTGCTGGGAGAAACTAACATAAAGTTCTCATTCTTATGTATCATGGTAATTTAAAGTCTTCAACCTAGAGTGACTAAAAGAATTGATACAATGTTCAATTGAATAAAACATACTTCCTTTTACATTCATCCCTCTTTGTTTACCCCAGAATGTCGCCCATCTGCCGCAGCCTGTCTTGAAAAATTGTTGTTTATTAAATAAAATTAATATAAGAAAAACTTTTATGTGTGGAGATGTTCAGCTGGCCAGCCTTGTACCACTGGTTCTACTTAGACAATATCAGGATGTCTTCTTTCCACAATAATAGCTGGGCATCCAGATAATGAGTACAATCTGTTTATTAAAAAAAGCATTGCCTCTAATATATGAAACAATATTATATCAAATTATCAATTTATCTCCTATTCTGAATATTAATGATCTGTGCCAGGTTGGGTTGGCATGTGTCCAGATTGCTGCGGCCCGTGGGTTGACTGTGATCGGGACAGCTGGGAGTCAGGCCGGCCTCCACCTTATTATGCAGCATGGGGCATCTGCAGCATTCAACCATCAAGAGCCCAGCTACATTGATCAGATTGTGGTGAGTAAAGGCTTGATTAGGAACACAACATTGTAATTCTTTTACATTTATCGATATGAACATCCTAGTTTAGATTCCTATTCTTATGTTTATCTACACAAAAATCCTAGTTAAGATTCCTATTCTTATGTTTATTTACATAAACATCCTAGTTTAGATTCATATTCTTATGTTTATCTCTATAAACATCCGAGTTTAGATTCATATTCTTATGTTTATCTATATAAACATCTGGGTTTAGATTCATATTCTTATGTTTATCTATAAAAACAACCTGGTTTAGATATATAGATAATGTAAGCATATTTAAACATAAGATTTCTGTTAAGGCTTATGTATGCTGACAATGTGTGTTTGAATTATGCATGTACAAGAAACAACATCTTTGATGAGTAGAACTGATGTGTAGCCAGTAACTCGGTATCAAGGTACCAGGTAATTCCATTCAAACTCAAAATCAAGGTACCTTGTGATTCCATTTAAACTCGGTATAAAGGTACCTGGCGATATCTAAACTCAATATAAAGGTACCTGGTGATTCCATTTAAATTCAGTATAAAGGTACCTTGTGATTCCATTTAAACTCAGTATAAAGGTACCTGGTGATATTTAAACTCAGTATAAAGGTACCTGGTGATTCCATTCAAATTCAGTATAAAGGTATTTGGTGATTCCATTCAATCTCAATATCAAGGTACCAATGTTTCCATTTAAACTCAGTAAAAGGTACCTGGTGATTCCATTTAAACTCAGTATCAAGGTACCAGGTGATTCCATTTAAACTCAGTATAAAGGTACCAAGTGATTCCATTTAAACTCAGTATCAAGGTACCTCGTGATTCCATTTAAACTCAGTATCAAGGTACCTGGTGATTCCATTTAAACTCAATATAAAGGTACCAGGTGATTCTATTTAAACTCAATATAAAGGTACCATGTGATTCCATTTAAACTCAGTATAAAGATACCTGGGGATATCTAAACTCAGTATAAAGGTACCTGGTGATTCCATTCAAATTCAGTATAAAGGTACCTGAGGATTCCATTCAAACTCAATATCAAGGTACCAATGTTTCCATTTAAACTCAGTATAAAGGTACCTAGTGATATTTTAACTCAGTATAAAGGTACCTGGTGATTCCATTCAAATTCAGTATAAAGGTACCTGGTGAGTCCATTCAAACTCAATATCAAGGTACCAATGTTTCCATTTAAACTCAGTAAAAGGTACCTGGTGATTCCATTTAAACTCGGTATCAAGGTATCTGGTGATTTAATTCAAACTCAATATCAAGGTACCAGGTGATTCCATTAAAACTCAGTATAAAGGTACCTGGTGATTCCATTAAAACGCAATATCAAGGTACCTGGTGATTCCATTTAAACTCAGTATAAAGGTACCTTGTGATTCCATTTAAACTCAGTATAAAGGTACCTGGTGATATTTAAACGCAGTATAAAGATACCTTGTGATTCCATTTAAAGTCAGTATCAAGGTATCTGGTGATTCCATTTAAACTCAATATCAAGGTACCAGATGATTCCATTAAAACTCAGTATAAAGGTACCTGGTGATTCCATTTAAACTCTGTATCAAGGTACCTGATATTTCCATTCCAACTCAATATAAAGGTACTTGGTGATTCCATTCAAACTCAGTATCAAGGTACCTGGTGATTCCATTTAAACTCAGTTTCATGGTACCTGGTGATTCCATTCAAACTCAATATTAAGTACCTTGTGATTCCATTCAAACTCGGTATCAAGGTACCTGGTGATTCCATTTAAACTCAGTATCAAGGTATCTGGTAGTTCCATTCAAACTCAATATAAAGGTACCTGGTGATTCCATTCGAACTCAATATCAAAGTACCTGGTGATTCCATTTAAACTCAGTATCAAGGTACCTGGTAGTTCCATTCAAACTCAATATCAAGGTACCAATGTTTCCATTTAAACTCAGTGAAAAGGTACCTGGTGATTCCATTCAGTCTCAGTATCAAGGTACCTGGTGATTCCATTTAAACTCAGTATCAAGGTACCTGGTGATTCCATTTAAACTCAATATAAAGGTACCAGGTGATTCCATTTAAACTCAATATAAAGGTACCATGTGATTCCATTTAAACTCAGTATAAAGATACCTGGGGATATCTAAACTCAGTATAAAGGTACCTGGTGATTCCATTCAAATTCAGTATAAAGGTACCTGAGGATTCCATTCAAACTCAATATCAAGGTACCAATGTTTCCATTTAAACTCAGTATAAAGGTACATAGTGATATTTTAACTCAGTATAAAGGTACCTGGTGATTCCATTCAAATTCAGTATAAAGGTACCTGGTGATTCCATTCAAACTCAATATCAAGGTACCAATGTTTCCATTTAAACTCAGTAAAAGGTACCTGGTGATTCCATTTAAACTCGGTATCAAGGTATCTGGTGATTTAATTCAAACTCAATATCAAGGTACCAGGTGATTCCATTAAAACTCAGTATAAAGGTACCTGGTGATTCCATTAAAACGCAATATCAAGGTACCTGGTGATTCCATTTAAACTCAGTATAAAGGTACCTTGTGATTCCATTTAAACTCAGTATAAAGGTACCTGGTGATATTTAAACGCAGTATAAAGATACCTTGTGATACCATTTAACGTCAGTATCAAGGTATCTGGTGATTCCATTTAAACTCAATATCAAGGTACCAGATGATTCCATTAAAACTCAGTATAAAGGTACCTGGTGATTCCATTTAAACTCTGTATCAAGGTACCTGATATTTCCATTCCAACTCAATATAAAGGTACTTGGTGATTCCATTCAAACTCAGTATCAAGGTACCTGGTGATTCCATTTAAACTCAGTTTCATGGTACCTGGTGATTCCATTCAAACTCAATATTAAGTACCTTGTGATTCCATTCAAACTCGGTATCAAGGTACCTGGTGATTCCATTTAAACTCAGTATCAAGGTATCTGGTAGTTCCATTCAAACTCAATATAAAGGTACCTGGTGATTCCATTCGAACTCAATATCAAAGTACCTGGTGATTCCATTTAAACTCAGTATCAAGGTACCTGGTAGTTCCATTCAAACTCAATATCAAGGTACCAATGTTTCCATTTAAACTCAGTGAAAAGGTACCTGGTGATTCCATTCAGTCTCAGTATCAAGGTACCTGGTGATTCCATTTAAACTCAGTATCAAGGTACCTGGTGATTCCATTTAAACTCAATATAAAGGTACCAGGTGATTCCATTTAAACTCAATATAAAGGTACCATGTGATTCCATTTAAACTCAGTATAAAGATACCTGGGGATATCTAAACTCAGTATAAAGGTACCTGGTGATTCCATTCAAATTCAGTATAAAGGTACCTGAGGATTCCATTCAAACTCAATATCAAGGTACCAATGTTTCCATTTAAACTCAGTATAAAGGTACATAGTGATATTTTAACTCAGTATAAAGGTACCTGGTGATTCCATTCAAATTCAGTATAAAGGTACCTGGTGATTCCATTCAAACTCAATATCAAGGTACCAATGTTTCCATTTAAACTCAGTAAAAGGTACCTGGTGATTCCATTTAAACTCGGTATCAAGGTATCTGGTGATTTAATTCAAACTCAATATCAAGGTACCAGGTGATTCCATTAAAACTCAGTATAAAGGTACCTGGTGATTCCATTAAAACGCAATATCAAGGTACCTGGTGATTCCATTTAAACTCAGTATAAAGGTACCTTGTGATTCCATTTAAACTCAGTATAAAGGTACCTGGTGATATTTAAACGCAGTATAAAGATACCTTGTGATACCATTTAACGTCAGTATCAAGGTATCTGGTGATTCCATTTAAACTCAATATCAAGGTACCAGATGATTCCATTAAAACTCAGTATAAAGGTACCTGGTGATTCCATTTAAACTCTGTATCAAGGTACCTGATATTTCCATTCCAACTCAATATAAAGGTACTTGGTGATTCCATTCAAACTCAGTATCAAGGTACCTGGTGATTCCATTTAAACTCAGTTTCATGGTACCTGGTGATTCCATTCAAACTCAATATTAAGTACCTTGTGATTCCATTCAAACTCGGTATCAAGGTACCTGGTGATTCCATTTAAACTCAGTATCAAGGTATCTGGTAGTTCCATTCAAACTCAATATAAAGGTACCTGGTGATTCCATTCGAACTCAATATCAAAGTACCTGGTGATTCCATTTAAACTCAGTATCAAGGTACCTGGTAGTTCCATTCAAACTCAATATCAAGGTACCAATGTTTCCATTTAAACTCAGTGAAAAGGTACCTGGTGATTCCATTCAGTCTCAGTATCAAGGTACCTCGTGATTCCATTTAAACTCAGTATCAAGGTACCTGGTGATTCCATTTAAACTCAATATAAAGGTACCAGGTGATTCCATTTAAACTCAATATAAAGGTACCATGTGATTCCATTTAAACTCAGTATAAAGATACCTGGGGATATCTAAACTCAGTATAAAGGTACCTGGTGATTCCATTCAAATTCAGTATAAAGGTACCTGAGGATTCCATTCAAACTCAATATCAAGGTACCAATGTTTCCATTTAAACTCAGTATAAAGGTACATAGTGATATTTTAACTCAGTATAAAGGTACCTGGTGATTCCATTCAAATTCAGTATAAAGGTACCTGGTGATTCCATTCAAACTCAATATCAAGGTACCAATGTTTCCATTTAAACTCAGTAAAAGGTACCTGGTGATTCCATTTAAACTTGGTATCAAGGTATCTGGTGATTTAATTCAAACTCAATATCAAGGTACCAGGTGATTCCATTAAAACTCAGTATAAAGGTACCTGGTGATTCCATTAAAACGCAATATCAAGGTACCTGGTGATTCCATTTAAACTCAGTATAAAGGTACCTTGTGATTCCATTTAAACTCAGTATAAAGGTACCTGGTGATATTTAAACGCAGTATAAAGATACCTTGTGATTCCATTTAAAGTCAGTATCAAGGTATCTGGTGATTCCATTTAAACTCAATATCAAGGTACCAGATGATTCCATTAAAACTCAGTATAAAGGTACCTGGTGATTCCATTTAAACTCTGTATCAAGGTACCTGATATTTCCATTCCAACTCAATATAAAGGTACTTGGTGATTCCATTCAAACTCAGTATCAAGGTACCTGGTGATTCCATTTAAACTCAGTTTCATGGTATCTGGTGATTCCATTCAAACTCAATATTAAGTACCTTGTGATTCCATTCAAACTCGGTATCAAGGTACCTAGTGATTCCATTTAAACTCAGTATCAAGGTATCTGGTAGTTCCATTCAAACTCAATATAAAGGTACCTGGTGATTCCATTCGAACTCAATATCAAAGTACCTGGTGATTCCATTTAAACTCAGTATCAAGGTACCTGGTAGTTCCATTCAAACTCAATATAAAGGTACTTGGTGTTTCCTTTTAAACTCAGTATAAAGATACCTCATTATTCTATTCGAGTGATTCCATTCAAACTCAGTTTAAAGGAACCTCGAGATTCCATTCAAGTGATTCTATTCAAACTTAGTATAAATAATAAAGGTACTGGATGATTCCATTTAAAATTTGTATTATAGTACCTCGTATTGTAGTAGATCTTCAGTGCTTTAGAACAATAACTCTAAATCCATTTTTAGTTATCTTCTTTTGTTTTGTTTTTTGTTTAGATCTTTTTAAAGAATGTTAAATGTTTTCATGCTATTCAAGATTATGATACCATTCTAGGCAGCCTCTGGAGGCGTGGGTCCAGACGTGATTATCGAGATGTTGGCCAATGTTAACCTGGAGAAGGACCTTATGATGGCAGCTAGGAATGCTCGTATTGTTGTACGTAAACACATTTTGTGCTAACTTGTTAATAGTTTCTGGTCTCACAATATGATCAATATTGCCAGATAAAATGATGTCCCTATGGTGTATATGACCCATCCCACGAATCCACAGAATTATCAACTTATTTGACAGCATGGTGTGCTGTGTGTAAGGGTGTGATCACATTGTGGTAAATATTTTCAATTGATAAAGACTTGCAAAGGTCAGTGAAGCATAAAGGATCACGACATAAGTAGATGGACACATCAAAGAACTGATACACAGTGATCATATTTTTCATGTTAATCTGTTTACTGGTGAGTTGGTCGAAAACTGATTTTGCTATCTCAAGTTTATATGCAATTTTTTAAAGTAAATTATGTCGCACTGAAGCGACATATTTCTCTTACTGGTACGATACATTCTTTTGTGTCAATGTTCTTCTTGTATCTCATTGTGGTTGCCTTGCTTGAATAAACACTAAATATAAATATTAATGTATAAGGAGATTAAATGAAAAAACAACAACACATTTAGCAGAATTCTCTGAACCTTGGGCTCAGTGCTCGTAGCAGCAAGGGTGTGGGTCTAAGAAGGGTAAAGCCTTTTGAAGAAAGATTCCACTCGGGACTTTTTTGTCTAATAGGAGTTCTTTGTACCTCCTCTTAGCTGTAAGGTGGACTACAACATTCATATTAAATGGTTAGAACTTCTTAAAACACCTAAGTGTTACAATTTTTCACCAAAAATCTTACAATTAAGTTTGTATGTCTTCATGTTTTAAAAAGGCGACCCTCATTGATCAGTTTATTTGACTTTGGTTAAATGTGATATCCAACAGTTTGCCTGCATCACATACACGTAACCCTGGTTTGTGGGGATTGGAGCATAAATAACACAAAACGATTATTAATACTATCTAAATTCAAAGAAAGTTGAAATAAGTATGATTGGAATTTCTGCTAAATATAGACATTGACATCAGATAGAAAATTACTCAGATGATGATTTAAGTGGTCATATGGTTTTCTTAAAAATAGCTAACTGTGAAGTGTGGCTCAGATAGGAAATACCTATTTATTATAATGAGTGATTTGTTATGCTTCACTTTTCACATTGAAGTAGGACACCAATAAACAGCATTTCATCAAATCTGTTAACGCAGTCGGTAGAGCATCGGCTTCAGGTACGGGAGGCCCTGGGTTTGGTCCAGGGCTGCTACATACCAAAGTTGTAAAAAATGGTAGTGGTATAGCTCCCTTGCTAACGCTTAAGCAAGTATAAGGGTAGTTCCACGATTGGTTGGCCCGGTGTCAGGATAATGTGACTGGGTGTGGTATCATGCCAGGGGTTTACGGCATGCTGTACACAGTGAAGGCAGCTCTATATCTGCTTCAAGTGACCACCATATCCAAATAACTGAAATACAGTTGGTGCGATGATAAACCCAATAAACAAACAAACAGCATTTTGCGGGATCTTTTAAGGTAACACTAATTGATTTGTTTGTTTAAAAGAGAAAAATCAGTTCCAAACTATTGTATAACACCTTTAAATTTTATTGTACTTACAGTTTGTTGCAGTGTCACTCTTTTATTACTGTGCTGTGTGTTGTTGTTGTTTTTAATATGCATATGCTCAATGATGAAACATGAAACATGTTTAATATGAAGAATAATTTCTGTTTTGTTAATTGGATATAATTGGTTGACAGGTGGTTGGAAACAGAGGAAGCATTGAGATCAATCCACAAGTGATGATGCAGAAAGAAGTATCAGTCACTGGGATGGCCTTATGGAATGCAACGGAGGTAAAATGTATTTTCTCTGTTATCCCCACTGCCGGAACCTTTGTTTATTTTATTTTTATTAATAATTTCTCCATGTTGTATAGCTTGTATACCTGGATAAATAAAAGTTTGTTCTTTTCTGTTCTGGTAAAGATTTACTGGGGATGTGTTGACAGACAACTAGTTGGTTATCATCATCATTAATTAGATCTATGTTTACTGAGGTCATGCACAATCCAAGAAAATGGTGTTTATTCTTATAAACACTAGTTGGACATTATCATAAAATTTACATTGTATTGTGTTTTTCCATTATCACAAACTTGAAACAGTTTGGTGGCTCTTTCTTTGACATTTTTAGGAATGAAACAAACATTAGAAAAAATAATATGATAAAATTTATTTATGTCTGTTTATGTTATTTATACTCTTGTATTTCATTTTTTAATGTAGGTCTTTTACATAATTTTGTTACTGCATGATCAATGTTTGTTTGCGCTTTTTAGTCATTAAAACTTAGACATTCTTTGTAAAATAAACAGAGATTACATAAATTTAATTGATGAAAAATTTCCTCTTGATTCTAATCAGGATGAATGGCGAGAGATGCATGCTGGTGTGGCAGATGGTGTACGCCAAGGCTGGCTGCAGCCCCACATCTGTAAGGAGTACCCACTGGAGGAGGCGCCCACTGCACATCATGATGTCATCCACGCTGGCGCCTCACTTGGCAAACGTGTCTTTGTCTTGTAATTCATAATGTCATTTACACATGTCCTTTACTCGGCGAAAATGGATTTGTCTTGTAACTAAGCCATTGTAAGGCCTACATATCGAGTTATGCATACATTAAATAGATAAGGTAAATTATATTTATATAAGTATTATATATATTATATAATTTACTTCATATATATCTGTGTCAATACACAGGTTACATGGTAAAAGTCTCTTCATGCATGGTAACATGTAAAAATAAACTGTCTTGGAAGCTATAACTAGGCAAAAAGCATTAATCAGACATTCCTATTCATACATATATATGAATACTTAAGTCATAAATATACATACATGTCTGTATAATATACAGTGTTCACTTGTTCTTTTGTCACATTGCAGTATTGGGTCTGACCAATCGTTTTGTAATTAGGCAGTAGTGTCTGAATGATCCAAGCAGTCATTCAGGTTAATCACATTTGCTAATACACATTTTAAGCTGCACTTGTTAACCATGCAAACATCTTGTTATATTGCTTACATATATGTTGTCATGGCACTATTTATGGTAGTTATAAACAGTTGTCTTGAGTTGGCTGAAAGAGAAACTAGTCATGTAGGACTTTAAAAACCAACAGACCCTATAGCAAGGATAGGATGTGGGTTTTTTTTTGCGTGTTTAATCCTGTAGATTAACTGTAAAATAAAAACCAACAGATCCTGTAGCAAGGAGTATCCTCTGTTTTTACTGTGAAAATCTATAGATCCTGTAAGAAGTTTTTTTTCTTGTGCTTTATCCTCTATTTCTGCTGTAAAAACTGATGACCTACTGATTAGAAATAAAACATCTACCTGTATATTTAGTTGTTAGTAGACAGTTCCTTTCATTCTTGCATAGTTACTGTTATGTAGCCAGTATTTTAGTAAGTTGAGCAGCACAGGGTTTAGCCTGTGAATTCTAATCAGGAATCTTGATGGTGCTTTATTTTTATTTTAAATTAACATTATTGTTATAGTTCTATGACAGTATGATATACAGTGGCTTGTTCACAGTTATAATTATAACTATAACAATGTTACGATGTATCAGTTAAAAAAACTCCTACCAAATAATGTGTATGATTGTAATTTACGATTATCAATTTCAACAACATCTTCTTCAGTTTACTGTCAAACAGTATTCTATTCCTTACAGTTCTTTGTGTTTATGATGCTCTGGACTAAATTTATGCAAAGTTGGATGATAATGTTAGATCTATGTGTAATCTGCTACAATATTAAGGTTCACGGTCATACCGATATTACTGTTATACTTGTCATTATGTGCTTATCATGTTGTTTTTATAGAAAATAAATAATCAGGAAGCATTGCAGGTTGTCTTGTGGTACTTTTTTCCTATATATGTATCTCTTCAAAATGTCGTAGAGTGGTGAAATTACCTTTTAAAACAGATTTTAATGTTGATAATATATAACTTTCTTCAGCAAAATTTGTAAGTTAAATTAAATAATAAAAAATATAATCCAAGGTTTCAATTCAACATAAAAACAACACAAAATAAGTTTTGAGTCTTCACGTATATATTTGACATTTTAATTAAAGTCTTGCAGTTCTTACCTCACCTAAGCACAGCATGCTCAATGTAAGTTTTTCTTTTTGTTATTAAAATGTCTAAACCTTTAACTTTAATGAACATTTAGTCTCTTTCCATACTTACTTATGAAAGTAGACATAAATGCTCTTTGGTACGTCCTTCAATGTTCGGACTGCATGTTAACAAATTGAGATTTTCTAAATTAGCAATGAAACAGTATATAGCAAGAAAAAGCTTGTTCAGAACAACCCATTGAGTATGCATGGTAAAAACCTGACTTCAGATGCAATGTTTCTTCATTTAAAGATACAATATACATAAACGATGTTATGATCTTAAAAAATAGCTTTTCCAGTGCTGCCATTCAGGAATGCTTTTATAGCATCTCTGAAGTGTTTCTGGTCAAGAGAAAGACTCTGGATCGATGGTTTCAAATTAAAAGCCTTGTCCTGTCATCTTGATCTTATTAAAGATTCGGATTACTTGCATAGCATCAATGTGCAAAATATCTTGAAAGCATGACACAATGACACAGACATTTTGCAAAAACAATAAATATATGTTCAGACTAATTATTACTTCCTTACACCCAGATATACTAAATAGCAGTATCCATCTTGGTTAATATTAAAATATTGTTGTTTTTTTATAAGTCAAATTGAGTATTTTTGTTGTTTTTCGGTCCTAAATTGAATAAATTCTACCTTTCACTTGACAGCAACTTTTGTTAAGTTATATTCTTAATGTCAGTTCAGTGTGTAATTATAAACCACAGAAGCATACACTAAAGTAATAACATTGCTTTGTTACAACATTAGTTCCATCAGGTTTAAAGCCATACCATATCGTTCCATTTTTACTGTTTCTCTCAGTTTGTCTTTATCCATTTCACTTTAAAATGCATCTACAGAAAACAACCTTGAAAATAACAGTAAGATATCGAGAGAGAATGAACTTACTAAGTTCTAGAAAGATACCATCTGAACAATAATTATTTGTGTAATGTGAGGCTGCTGCACATGTTCAATTTCTGCTTGTACACTCTAGTTTTATAGTTAATAATAATAATTTTTGCAACTTGTTTTCTACATATGTAACATCTTGGAAAACCTATTAAATGGTGTCGGGTTTTGCTTTTTATTTTGTTTTAAACCAATCCATGGTCTCTGCAATATACGTTACATACTTTTAAATAAAAACCATAACTTTTCAAATATGTCCATGTAACTTGCTCTTATATTGCTTAAACCTCTTTAGCGACGCCGTCAATTAATTTTCTTATTTCTAATGGCACAAGAATAGCAAGGACAACAAGAGATGTAACCCAAATTTTAAAGTTTAAAATTGTGGTATTTTCTTAAACCTAGTAACAAACAAGATGGCCATGATGGCTCTTAATCGCTCACCTTAGTACACGTGCTCATATCTGGCGTCAAGTAACTAAGAGTTATTTACCTTAGAAATATTTGGTGAAGATTAGAGTGGCCACTGGACTTGTAACAATTTTAAAAATTTTACCTTGTGGCTTACTGAATCCACGTGACCTAGTTAAAAACATATATAAAAGTTCATACTTGTGGCCTCTAAGCGTGTTCACAAGATGTTTTCTAGAATTCGACATAGTGATCTAGTTTTTGACCCACGTGACCCAGTTACGAAATCGCCCAAGATTTCTTGCAGGCAAACATTCTGGCCATGTTTAGTGAAGACAGTGCCATAAGTCTGGGATCTAGTGTGTTAACAAGGGTTTTCTAAGATTTGACGTAGTGACCTACTTTTTGACGCCACGTGACCCAATGACGAACACTGGGTGATTAAAAATCTGATTTAAAGTGTCTATAAAATACATACTAAAAACAAAACAACAACAAACAAACAACAATAGCAACAACAAAACCGATATTGGTTATTCACAGTTGTGTAAATAATATTAATTGAGTAAAATGACTGTGCATTATCACAGAACGTTATCTAAGATATAAGATAGTTCTATATTGTAGCCGAGAACTATGAATGTGAAGACGTATCTCTGTGTAACGTAGAGATACTATTAGGCCGCTTTTCTACGTGCGCGTGATCCGTGTCCGGCATCCGTATCCGTGACCGTTTCCGTGGCCGTATCCGCAAGGGGCTTTTTCCATGTCTACGTATCGGTACTACGTAAATGCGTGATATTTCTGCTTTTCGTGGTCAGCGTTTGAAAAGATAGGATATCTCTTTACTTAACGCTACTCGAGTATGACCACCTTCTTACATTGAGAGCGATGTACATTTGCAGGAAAAGGAAAAAACTGACACATCGCTTGTGGGTTCGATCAATCCTCAGAAATCGCAATATTGGACATACCATCATTTCGTGAAAGAACTTGAATTTTGTGATGAGGAATTTCACTTGTACCTTAGACTGACCAAGCATCAGTTTAGATTTTACAACTGGGTGCTCCCTGACCAGTTCTATTAATTTTTCACAAGTTCTCTTGACGAGAGCTTGCTTTTGGGCATCTTGTCTAGGTTGTGTGCCTCGTCCGTGAATGGTCCGCAACCGTGAAAAGGCGCTCACTGCGCGATTCGTCATGGATACGGACACGGATTCTGTGGTATACGGACACATGGAAACGTTTCGGCCCCTCTTCCACGTCTCCGGATCAGTATCAGTATCCGCATTGCATATCTGAATAAAAAATGGAACAAGTTAAATAACGTTGGGGCTATTCTTGTCGTCCGTATCAGTATCCAGATAAATTTCGTCCGAAAACAGCGTGCTAATAGAATTGCTCAGTGAGTCATTTTATCCGCATGCGGATGACATACGGACGACATTTGCCAATATGAAGGGCAAGCTAACATCCCCGAAAACTACAGAAAAAATAATTAAAATGGTCAGGAAGTACCCGGTACTCTATGACCAAAGAAGTACCACATACAGGGATGCAGATGTAACTGGGAATATTTGAATTCTTTAACGAGATGGTGGTAGGTCCCGTATATTTTGCGGCGTGTTATAATGGCCCGTTCCCACCACCTGTGTCTTCTTTTGGAGCGAACTTTTCTGGCACGAACCAGAGCAGCCCCAATTAATAAAAATGTTGATATTCTTCCTCATCTGACATGTTTCTCTTCAACATACGTTCACAAAAGAAAGATACGCTGTACGTATACGGACACCAAGAATAGGGTGTCCGCATTGAAATCTTCCGCATACGGATACTGATACGCATCCTGATCCGGATACTGAAACGTGGAATAGCGGCCTTCATCATGTTTCGTTCGATATTTTACGTTACGGACCACGGATGACGGACACGGATCACGCGCACATGGAAAAGCGGCCTTAATATACAGATATACAAATGTGCGATCCGGTACCCCAGCGGGAATGTAATATAGTATTAATACTTATTCTATTGATATAATACATTGTTTTTGTTGGTTAAATTATTATTTCAATAAGTTTTTAATTAAAACATTGCATACTTATATTTGCATTTTAGTTTAATACATGTGTTATCATTGGTGTTACATGTAGCGGTATGTGCATGAATGCAATAGTGTCCAACAGTTTAATGGTGGTGAATTGTTATATAAATAATTATCAATCGATTTTTAATGTAATTTGGTTTAAACAATCGCAGCAGTGACCAGCAAGGCGTCACTTTTATTATATAATGTATAGTTAATATATAATATTTATAATATATAAACTTCGCAATCGATGAATGGCTACGAGATGTGTGGTTCAGTTAAAATTGTACATAACTGTTCTATATGCAGCAAATCAAATATCAGTGATGATGTTGAAAAATAAAGAACCATGTTGGGTAGATCTGTGACAAGTTGATTAAGAAAATGAATTTATTGTTCATCACTTCTAAAGGGACGCGACGAGTTTATATTCAAATCGAAATTAATCAACAATGCAGTCATGGAAATTGTAAAATAGCGATTTGATATTGCATAAACAATTTTGACTAAGGCATTTTATGTATGCGGAATTGCGATTAAAACTATAATTATTCAAGTTGTTTGAAAATAAATATATTGATTGTTTGTGTACGACCCAATAACCACGGACGTTTATGTGCCACGGACATTTATGTTCTGTTCAGGGCTAGCGGAGTCCGGAGGCACACCCCTCTGAACATTTAATAATGATATAATGCTCGTAGGTACGTTTTCCAAAATACCCCAGGCAAAATAAAGTTATTCATATTGCACGTAAAGATTTAATAAGATTTTATGTGAAGCCAATTTTCTATAAATACATGTTTCTATTGTTTGGGACAACTGTGTTGATCACATAATCGATGTTTTGCAGGAATCGCTGCGTATATGTAACAATACCGTTTTACCTATCATTCCATATCCCAAATTGTGCTTGATTCCAGAAGAGGATCAAGGATTTTACTATAAGCGGCCGTGAACTGTTTTTACATGTTTAAACGACCTCACTATATTTTTGTGCATTTCTTAACACGTCAATTCCATATATTACATCTAAAGACATGAAATGACCCTTATAGATACCATTAATGATGTATTCGAACGTTGTTCTGAACACATCTGCTATTAGGGTGGACCGGTGGCAGTCTCCCCTGTGTAAATAAGATTTCTGAATGGCGGATATATGTTCCGAGGTAACATCCGATACAACCTGTCTTTAAAATTTAATTCATGTTATGTGTGTATAAGATATGTTCTAGGAATTTTTTATTCGTGTGCCTACAAAAATGCACCATTATTATATAGTTCGTAGATTACCTTTTGTGTTAATGGAGATGTATATGTAATCGATAATTGTTATATTGTTTTTTGTTGTTGTTGTTTTTTAGAACAGAATGGAGTTTAAGCGGCCTGGTGAAGTTTAACATACATTGCATGTTGTTGTTTTTGTTTATTTATTTATTTATTTATTTTTTAAATTCTGTTATGTTTTTTCTTTACATATTTCGTCACTGTCAAGCCAAATATTGTATAAAGCTGATGTGTGTTCTCGAAAACGCTGTTTAAATGTATACGTATTATATTGAGCTTCTTGTACTGTTTGATGTTTGCTTTGCTTAAGCTAATTGCAATAGGTTCTGTCGTCGACTAAACACACATGAATTACTCTTTTCTTGAATTTCGCCCAAAAGGCATTTAGCAAAAATATGTTAAGTTGCATACATTTGCTACTAGGATGGACCGGGGACTGCTTTTCCGTGAAAAATGTCGATTTCTAGAATGCCGAATACGTGATCTGACGTGAATTGGGGACCAAATGCAATACGTCTGCCATATGTTTGATGAAGAAACTTTTGGCGAAAATTCAAGAGAAGCTTTATCTGTGTTTAAACCATAGCTCCATAATTGCCACCTTTATGATGATCAACTATTTGAAATGCGATACCAATGATTGCTACTGAAACATGTGTTTGAATGGAGATGCCAATTTATATATATGCCGCAATTACTCAGATCGGGAGGTCGCGGGTTCAAACCCCAGCCGGGTCGAACCAAAGATTTTAAAGTTGGTAGTGGCGTCCCTCCTAACGCTCGGGGCTAAGGGGACAGCATTACGCCTAACTCGTCGGTGTCAGTATAATGGACCGGCCGGGTTCAGTCCCTAGGCATCTCATAAGTGTCCCTGTGCTATAATGATTGATGTGTCGCTGCACAGTATCGGCAAAAATGCCGGCAAATACCGCCCCCCTCCCCCCCCCCCCACACACACACCCTCCAATATATATATATCTTGTGTTTGCTTTGATTTGTTTTATAAGTAGACAAATATCTAGGTCTGTGTTTATAATAAACTATTTAATTTATGCGTTTGGTCATTTTGTCATTGAAATCCCCATTACCTCCTAACCAGAAAAGGGTTATCAAATTGCTTTAACCTTAATTTTAATATTTTCCAATCACTTAATTCTGCTAGGGGTAAAGACAGTACTGTAAATATTAGTTAAAATAACACAAAGTGATGTCTTATTAATATAAATGTCACAACACGCTGTAAAGGTTAAACACACACAATAGTATATATTTAAATATTTCGAAAATTGTCAACTCCCGCGATAAACGAGAGCGAGATTTGGAGGGTCGCGGGTTATCAACACAGAGCCTTGATACATAAACGCCATTGAAATAGCGCTAATAGATCAAAGATACACAATGTCTTCATTAAAAATAACAAGAGTCATGTGTTAAATAAATAAATACTTAAGGATTACTAAATGTTTAAATAAGTTTTCATACTTTATAGATATTTTACATTAATGTAAGCGTTAATTAAAGGAAACGTTGATATAATGTCAATAAGAATATATGACAAAGTCCTATGAGCACAGCAACATATACCAAAATCTTAGGCTCCTGATTGATACAGATGTCTTCAATTAATATTTTGAATAAAATGTGTGTCAGATTTACACTTAATGTGAATGTAAATTTTACACATACACATAAAGGAAATATATAAAGATATGAGCAACACTCCAGAAACCAGGTGTAAGGTCAACTTTTCGGTCGATATTGTTTTACGAATCTATGTTTATTTTTTATCCATTTTGAATCTTTAATCATTTTTCAATGTTTATTTTTTTCAAACTTGCGGACTCTTTTTTTATCTCCACGCACCGACCAATCAAGGTCATTATAGCGACCATTTAGCTATTTTGAGTATAGGAGGACGCCAGACGGCTACTCTACCTTAAGCCAAGGGCAATTTAAAAATGACGATCAATGTCAACATAATTGTTAAAAGACGCTACGTCGCTCTGTGAAATCGTGTTGCGTCAAGTTGTGAAGAAGATCGTGTAAAATAATTGCTCTAGCGATACCTTCTTGAATGTTGAAGTCATTTCTTTTATTAATTATAGCACGGATTCACATTTAAAATACACGTAACCTTAAATTAGTAGTAACACCTTCCTATCTGAATGCCAATTCTGCTGGTTCCTGTCGAGGAGTTATTTATCAAGATACTGAAGAAGTTATTTACGAAAGTATAACTGAACTTTACACACAAAATGTGTATAGGCTGTTAATGATGCAAGTCATGTTTCCGTCGCTATATGATGACATTTGTGAATTTCTCCTAATAAAAGTCGCTTTGATATTCATCTGGGCTGACCTTGCATCAGCATTTTTAGCTTTACCTAAAAAAATGAGCAAATATGCCTTATAATCTGCTTTAGTAACAGATGATAACTTTTTTCCATAGATATAAGCATGTATTTTACCCAATGCTTTTATGCACATTTAAGGAGTCAACTGATAAAACAAGACTGTCACAGACAGTATAACCCCGCCAACTGGTGCTTGTGTAACGTGCGCCCGAGCCGAATAAGAGAGGATATGGGGGTGAGAAGGGTACACACACACCCGGGGGTAGCGGACGAAACCTAGTCTCAGACTTACCTCAGAGTACTAATGAATTGAACTTGCGAGCCTAGCCTCAATAACTTTAGATAGACAACTAGCTCAGCCGAGCCTTACGCATGTGTGTCGCACTCACTCTAGTCACACACACTTCTCGTCACGCACGCTCCTCTGTCTCACACGTGCCCATAACTTGTGACTCGCTCTCACGCGTTCTCTTGATGAAAAGACGAACCTAGCACGTACGTGACTCGTTACTGGCTCCATCGTGTAGCTTGTCACTATGACCTGGAGACGCGAAGAAACCTGTACTGTGCTCAGCGTATAGCTATAAATTACAGGTTATTGCGTTTCAACTTTTAATGAAATAAAGTTGTATGAATTCTTCAGCAGTTGCAGCGAAATCGCGCGGAAATGAGATACTATCCAGGGGCCATAATTCTGTGTTAAATGATTGGACCGGAACATGCACACCTCCTTTGATATTGGTGGTTTCTATGAAGTTTCATTGAAATCTAGTAAGCCGTTGCCGAGAAACTGAATTGAAACTGAATGTTTCTCTGTATTCATACTGCATACCTTATCAGGGGCCATAAGTCTGTTGAAGAGTCCAACCGGAACATGCCAAGGATATGTGCATTTCCTTTTGGTATTGAAAGTTCCCTCAAAATTAAATTGAGATCAGTAGTTGCCAAGAAATAGAACAGAAACAAAATGCTATTCATGGGCTATAACTATGTGTTAATCGGTCAGACCGGAACATGCCAATGATAAGCGCATCTCCTTTTGGTATTGATGGTTCCCATAAAGTCTCATTGAAATTCAGTAAACCGTTGTCAAGATATAGCGCAGATGTTACTCTGTATGCATAATTCACAACTAATCAAAGGCCATAACACTGTTGAGGTCCAAAGGGAACATGCGGAGGATATGCACATCTTCTTTTTATACGGGGAAAGCCAAGCAAAGCGCCCGTGGGCGCTTTGCGGGCTTTGACCGCCTATAGGTAATGCGTATGGAGCGTGTGGGTAATGGGATATGTTCAATTTCAAAAATGAAAATATATACCCGTCCGACCAAATTGAAAGTTCCCCCTTTATGGCGCCATCTTGAATTTCGGTGCAACCATACAAATTACCAGCGAGTGAGGATCACAATAACAATAGTCTTGATGCAAGAAGTGTTTTGGAGCATAATTTCTTCACAGAAAATTCAACGAGTCAAAACAACACTGTGTAATAAATCTTTTTTAAAATTAATAGGAAAGGAATCCCATTTGATGATTGTTAATGCAGAAGTACAAAAATCATAATTTAAGTTTAGCAGCTATTTTCTCTGACTGATGAAAGTGTAAAGAGCGGTTCTGAGCGGGCGCTGTATGAAGTAATACAACTATTACGGTTCCATATTTTTTCTCTATTTGAAGACCAAATCTATAAAAGTAGACCAAACAGTGATGAAATATTTATTTAACTTGATGTTATCAATAAAGGTCATATAAAAATAAACAAAAACTTCAGTTTAAGTTACGTTGAATACGAATCAATTTGAGTACGAATTTAGTAGTGAAATTTCAACTGGTTCCCCACTTTTACGTACGAGTGGACGCATTTTGTCTTACACTGGGAAACCAGTCAAGTTCATTGACCATTTCCGTACACTGCGTCGTCTGCAACTAGCGTAAAGAGATAATCCAATTTGGATTTACTTCCTTAAAAAACACACTTAATTTCATTTTTGCTGCAGCCTGCGTGATGTCAGCAACCGAGATGGGTTTTAAATGAAGATGAACTGTGAGCGGTAAGTGTGCGAGACCTTACTCTGATTATGTATTTTATCAAAATTTATTGATATCACAATCAGAATGTTGCATTAGCCATTACTGCTTTTGTAAGTATTTGATATACTGATAATGAGTAAGCAATGAATCACGCATCAGAGCACGGTTTCTTTAAAAAAAAAAGATGGCTTAAGACATAGCTTATGTTGAAAATGAGAAGACATTTCGGATGACAAAGTTTTTCAGTTTCTTTTTTAAAAAGGGATGATGGATATATTTCTCAACAAATAGAAGAAATTGCAGTGTTCTTACTTCTGATATAAGACTGATTTAATTGACACACATATTATAAAAGTGTAGATCTACTTTGACATTTTATTACTATTCAAATTAGACAGTGTTTTCTTCCTTCATAGAAGAGTTGTTTAAAGTGCACTTTCAATAAATTAATTTAAATTAAAATATCAGTTTATAAGATTGACACTCCCCATTATACCTGAAATAAAACTAGTTTTAAAATGCTAAAAAATTCCATGCATATTTATTAATTTATAAAGATTTGCATTACAATTTTCTAATGGTATTATTTCCAACAAAAACTGTCTGTAAACAATCCAATTTTGCCAATAGCCATAAATTCCACCACAATGATTTTAATAAAAAGAAAGGTAAACAATTGTTGTACATTGACATTTTATGTGGAACAAAATCACTGACATTAGGTATCATTTTGACCAAAACATATACACAAGCATACTACTTAAGCTTTTCAAGAAAGATTTGATAACATTCATCTGAGTTTATTGGCATAATTTAAACATGGTATAATGTATTTTTATCATTTTGTGTTATATTTTCACAGCTAAGCAGTCTGTGAAGGGAGTTCTCTATGAGTACTGTAGTTGACATTTGCTATGCTAACCAGGTGACAGTGCCACTCCACATTTAACCAAAGAACAGAAAGAAAGACTGTGGATGGTAATTTGTTTTTTAAATCAAGTTGAAATGGACTCAATGTATAGCTTGAGATAAATAAAATCATTAATATTACAACACAACCTTACTTAATACCTAGGTTGCATCAATGGGTATTTTAAGTGTTGTTTTGAAAAAGAAATAATGCCTTAGAATATTGTAATCAAACTTTTTACACATTTTGGTATAGAAATTATTTTTTTCAACAATAAACATAAGGGCAATATCAAGTCTTCTGGAAAGTTCTAGCCATGTAGTTGATAATATTTAATTGTAGATGGTCATTGCCTAAGTTTTATAAGTATATCTCCCCAGATATTAACTTATTACTGTTAATGCGTTATTCTTTGAATATTGAATATATTTAACTGCATTTTCTTGTGTCACAACTGCAAAAATATTTATTATTAGATTATTATTCTTCTGTTATACAGATTGTAAAAATCCAGGAATTGTCTTCATTAGTACTGAGTGCACCCAGTTTACAGAGGTTTCAGGCAAGGTTGTCCAGAGACGGAATAACAGATTTGAGGCATGCCCATCTAGATCAAAGAAGAAGTGACTTCATTCTAGGATGACCTGATATTTTCTTGAGAAAGTGGCTGAAGTTTGCCATCCTGCAATGTGTCACATGTTACTAAATCTAAATATTGAATCAGACTGAACAAGAAAGAAAAAGTTTATTTAACACAATGTACTCACAAGACCACACGTTCTTTTGTAACAAACAGTTAATGAAATTGTTGTTGCTTGTGCACATTTCTCTGAATATAAAATAAATAGTTATGAAATAAATATATGTTTCAGAACAATAATATAAGATTGTGTGCAGGTGGTGTTTATTTAACAGATTGACATCAGCTCTTCTATGGAGTAAAGATATAGTTAACATTTTATTGTGACCATTTTGCTTTAATTAAAACAAAATATGAGTTAAAATTCGGTTACAGCACCTTATTAAATAAAATGTACATACCATTTATATCAGAACTGGACATTCACATATTCAATCTCATTTTCCATCAATATGTAATGTTGTAGTCTGTGTTCTATAACTAAATGCCATAACTTATTTGTCTTAAAGTGCCATGATATTAATTAATTGTATTTGATGTTGCTTTAGTGTAAAATGCATAGAATATTGTTAATGTGTGTGTTGTTATTAACTATGTTTTGACATTGCATATTAGCTTAAACCAAAGCATTATTATCTTTATTTAAATCGCTTTCAATGACATTTTGCATCTTTCCACTTTTTGAAAAGATAATGGTAAAACATATAGAAGAAGTGATTCCTGTATTTTCTTTTTATTTCAATACTTTTTTTTAAAATAGAGTTAATATAAAGACATAAAAATCTTTATTGTTATTTTTTTTTTCTTTTCTGCATACCAACAGTAGCTATTTATTGAGAAATTCTAAAAATCAAAAACATGTTTACATTATCCATCTACTGAAATACAGCATAAATATGTAAATTTCCTAATCAATATAATGTAGTAGTTGTTTATATGAAAGCTAATAAAGTGCATTTAAATGTTTTAAAAAATCTGCTATCTAAATGAAGTACTATGTTTTTAAAAGAATCGTGTTTTGCTGAAAGCGAACTAGTTTCATATCTCTGAAACAGCCAGAACTCAATTTTGCCTAAACATCCCCCGAAGACCCAAAATCCCATGGGGTATCATGTTTCTATTCAAAGAATGGACACCACCCTACAAATTTTGGTGAATACCTTATATTAAAGGAGATATTATTTATTTCTGATCATTTTGAGACTGAATAAGGGTTACACATTTATTTATATAATAATTTGTATTTAATAACAAATTGATCATTACAGCTTTTTGCTGGACCTAAACTTTTGTTTAAAGCCTGCTGAAATCAAAGTGCATACTAAAAAGGACAAATTATGGTATCAATTTCTCTTAACAAATCTGTTATGCAAAGAGTATTGAATCCACAAACAAAAATATTTATAACAAAAGAAAAACATTACAAAATTATGAAAAAATATACCTTCAAATAGTTTCAACTCAATACTTGAGAAAAAATGACTCGTCAACATTCATCAGTGTTGAAATGCGTGATGTTGCCAAATAGATGTGTGATTTGTGACTTTCTGGTATATTAACACGTAAATAAAAGATAACTATAACACTTAAAAAGCGTGAATTAAAGTTATGTATATATTATTGTAGAACTAACCTTTTCTCGCAAAGCCTGCCATTGTAATTTTAGAGAACATGTTTACATTCTTACATACACACTGTCTTGTCTGCTTTTTTTTAAAGAGTGGAACTTATAACATATATAATTTCTGTTCTATTGTTTATTTTAATGAGACAAAATAATTATTATCCACCAGGAGATATAGCCCTAAAAATCTCGATATAAAAGAAGCAATTTTACTGATAGTTAATTCACATCGTGCCTGTGTTTTGAAACCTGGGTAGGCTCACTTTTCCCTCTCTTTTACAATTGATGACATTGCCCACTGCAGTATTCTATTTGTGTTGTGATATGCAACGCTGCTACAGAGAAGAACAATAAATCACATTCAGGGAGGACCTCATTGTGTAAGAAGGGAGGAGTGTAGCAGTCAGGGGCGTGCCAGGGCTTACGCACTTACGCATAGTTGCTTCCAAAAATTGAAAAAAAAACCTTGAAAAAGCAAATAAAAATCGTACATAACCTGTGTTTGGCACTTGTTATTAGCCGTTTCATTTTTTAAATTAGAGTTCTTTAACCCTTTTCCAAATTCTACAAATACTTCTGCAATCCTACTGACGTATTTCTGTCCCTTCCTGCTCGTTGTACTGTGACAGAGTTTCTCCCCAGAATGTATCTACGGTGTTCTTAGGAAAAAAAATCCGGGGGCGGGGTTAATGCCCCTGAACCCCCTCCCCAGAATAGTGCGTATAGTCAAAGGTCGCCTAGGCACACCCCTAGCAGTTTCACAGATACAGCTATAGCTCAGTCCTTAGTATTAGGTAGGTCTGATATTCGAAATCTGGTAAATGCTCACTTTACTCATAAACTATTACTTTTGAAAATGACCACATTGAAAAAGGTAAGCCATGGAGAGGCTCCAAATGTGCTCATTGATATTTCATGTATCAATGACTAAGTCTAAAGTTTATTGTATTCAAACAATAATTGCGCTTTCCCCGAATTAGGTAGCACCTATTGTCATATTATTGAAAGCTCCCACAAAGTTTTACGGAAATTCAGACAATAGCTGCCAAGAAATAGCACGGAAACAAATTATTGTTCGGGAGTTTTAACAGTGGAGCTTGCAACAATTAAGAGTAGTTTGCAATAATACGAAACCAAATATGCCGATGTTATAAATGCAGCTTGTAGTAGACAACAAGAACAAAGGCAGCGTAACAGAAAGTCTAAGTTCCGTCATAGTTCGTTACTCTCACATACTAATGTTGTGAATCGACAGTGTAATAGAGTTTTTATTTCCAAGAATAGTAGACTTCTTGTTTAAAGCGCTTTTTCTCTTCGGCGCCTTGGGTGTCTTAAATCCGCGCTCTTTCTTGTAGGCACTGACCATGAGTGTCTTGATTTCAAACATTTTACGGTGTTGCAAAACTCACGATTCACCGACCGCATAACAACTTCCGGTTATGCTGGAGCATGATGGGATATTGTTGATTTCCACGCGAAACATGATACTAGTTTTATTGAAATAGTTTGTACATTTTCACTGCTTTAACTTTCTTCTGTGTATCAAACATTATGGAGATTGTTTCAGAAGTAGACAGAAAGTTCTTTGCGAACAATATGCTGTCAAACGAAGACTGGGGTAAGTAATTCTGCGAAATTTTTAACCGATTTGTAGACTACCCTTACAAGAGGCAAAATCTGAAAAGATCAATACAACTGCAAGTGAATTCAGGTTTTATCATACAGAGGGCCAAATTCATCATATATTTATGTATCTGTATGTGGTGCTAGAGATATATTATGTTCAGTATCAAGTCACATTGTGTAATTCAGTATTTGTAAACAAAACTTGTCACTTATGACAAGATCGTTGTTTTAAACTTCCTCCTTCATACATCGCCTTTAACTTAAAAAAATTTCCGAAGATGATTTGAAGTAGAGGAAAAAACATTAGCTATAAAATAAGTGACTACTTCATAACAGTTAAATTTTCCCGTCAAATTATGTTTATCAAATTAATTACTTGTTGGCTTAACATTTAACTTCCCTGAGTGACTGATTATAAATGATAACAGTTGTACTCTTGCAGACCAGTGTTAGGTTTAGTAGACACAGGGTTTATCCTGGATCACTGCTTGTAAAATGCATAAAAATAATTGATGATCTATTCCTTCACATTATATGTATAACATTTTCTTGACAAATGTTTGGTAAAAATACCTACTTCCTCTATCCAGTAAAAACTTATACTGTCAGCGTTTTTTTCCCCAATGGAGAAAGGTTCCCCTTCCTATACATTTGGGAAATTTTCGCGCCGTAAAATCTTAAAATTGGGGAAAAAATTAGTCACAAAACCTGGTAAATTGGGAATTTTCCAAATTTCATGTAAATTCACCCCAGGGGTTTATTTCAGCATTACAAACAATCTTAATAACAATTTTTTATTTCAGTTATAATATTTAATTATAATATGTCAATAAATTGTAATATTAAAAATATCCAACTTGTTTCTTCAAAACTCAGTCAATAAACTGTCACTGTAACTATAACATTATCTCCCTCTGTTGTTTTTTTGCCAGTACCTTTTGACAATGTCATGGTATTCACTGTTGATGGGGTTACATGACATTGTGGTAATTTATCCTCAGCCACAGTTGTAGGGGAGTCCGAACTGATATCCGGCACAGTTGAATGTGATTCATCTTCAGGTTGTTCTGTAAGTGTATGCTGTTAGTTGACATCTGACCCAGGAACAGACTCCGCCTGTTTAGTCACATTAACTGGGGAAATACAAGGCTTTGTAGATCTATGTGACGGTACAAAGCCTAAATCACACAAGGAGCCAGTCTGCGTCAACTTTAGCCACTTCCGATAATATCGAATTATGGCTCATTGTTCACGCTGAGCGGAAGTTAACTTTCAGGTTAGGTAGACTGGCTTTCGTGCTTTAGTTTTATTCGTTAGAAGCAGTCAACTTACGATCATTGACGTAAAGCAGTCTGGAAAAAAGGACGTGTATAAAACGCAGACCAGATCTTAGACTGTTTAACTGCGCATGTCGGTATGTTATTTAATGATAACGACTAAGTAAAAGCTTAACCCGATCAATGGCGAT
This sequence comes from Sinonovacula constricta, assembly GCA_007844125.1. Taxonomy (NCBI): domain Eukaryota; kingdom Metazoa; phylum Mollusca; class Bivalvia; order Cardiida; family Solecurtidae; genus Sinonovacula; species Sinonovacula constricta. The sequence continues at coordinate 37,984,464 of CM017572.1, forward strand.
AGGAGTTACTCCCAATGGTACGGTATCGTTCGTTAATAACAATGCACAGCATTTCTACTTTCTAGCGAAAATCTCTTGTCAATTGGGAAATGACTGTTTTGGGGGATTGGGAAAGGTCCGGTGCTTCGAATTGGGAAGACTCCGGTCGGCTTTGGGAATGGTACCATTTAGAGGAGGTAGTTAAAGAATGAAAAGAAATGCTGACTGTGATAATGTACAGATATGTGTGCCCTACATTTTATACACATGGGTGATTGTTTTCCAGATTATGCTGGAATTCCAGATTTATTGTTCTTTCTTGGGTCATTGTTCTAATTTCGTAAATCTGTTGAAAAAAAGCGGTTTGCTTGAATGCATATGCCAATCGAATGAAGTTGGTGTGTTCCCATGGACCAAAATATTTCTGATATAACAGCCAATCGTTATTGATCATTTAAAAATAGCGACCAATAAATATGCTGCTAAGTATTTGCGGGCTTTTATGACATTGATTATTCCTTTTGCTCACAACATTTATTACTGTCGAAAAAGCATTCTGTGTTTTTAAGCTGCAGAGTGTCGAAGCAAACTGCAATATTTTCTATTATGAAGTATGTACCTCCAGGTTACAATACAACAGAGCTTGAAAAATAATTAAAACACAAGTGGAGATGGTTAAGTGTATGAGATTCGCAAGGAGAAAAGTGGATGGAGTGGTTAAAGAAAGCAGAAAAGCAGAAAAATCTAAATGAAAAGGAAGGAAAAAAATAAATAAGCCATCTAATAAAACAGTTTCTAATGGAAAATGAGCTAAACATTGAATTGACCTATAATACAGATGTCATTCACTCAATGGAGCAAAGGGGCATGTCCTAAAGCAAATATAAGGGTAGTTCCATGGCTGGTTGGCCCAGTATCAGGATAATGTGACTGGGCGTGGTATCATTCCAGGTGTTCACAGCATGCTATGCACAGTGAAGGCAGCACTATGCACTAAATCTAGTGTGGTGTCATGTCAGATGTTCAAGACATGCTAGACTCAGAAGTGATTAACTTCTGAGTGTTTCAGTTTTCATTCAGTTCATTGACAACAGCAGATTGTCTGCAATATGACACCATAGCAAAGTACGGCACTATTTTGGAAAGGAAAGCACCTGTTTCCTATTAATTAAGCAGGCTCCGCCTACTGTATTGTTTTTCTCCTAGCAGAAGGTAATTGATGCGCGCGCGTGTGTGTGTGTTTGTGTGTGCATGTATGAATCTGTTCTCATTAATATGCAGAATCCGCCCGTTGTCGTCTTTTCTCGCTTCTTATGAAGCTGTAGACTATTTTGACCGACGCACGGGTAGAAACAACCCCCGCCGCTTTATTGATGTGCGTGAGTTAGGGGAAATTCGTGTGTCAAAACCCCGGAGGCTCGGGCCAAGCGAACACCCTGTGTGTACAATCAAAATTGAAGGAAGGCGATTTTGATTTCGCTTTTATGTATGAAATAGGCGAAGTGAGCGACTGCAGGACGACGATTTCGCCCGAATCGCCCGGTAGGATGATCCCTGATTGCTATTCCAGTAACAGTTATGTTGTAGCATTAAATATTTATTAGAACATTACTTTGCAGTAGATCTACTACTGAAATTCATGTCATACTTATTTGTAAACATACATGCTCACAGTAATAGGCAAACAATAATACAATATTTTATCTAAAGCAGCTAACTTGTCTTATGCAGCCAGTTATTCTGTCCCTTGGGGGGCTGTTTAATACAAGTTTGATTGTTGTTTATGAAATTAATTTATCATTTCTTCATACACAATCCACCCATACAAAGCTACACCTGGGTTTACTTCAACAAAATGAAGTATAGTTAATATTACCTTTTTATATTCTTGTGTCAATAACCTTAACCCCTCTGCATTAACTTATCTACCTAAAAACATTTAAATATATCATATATCGGATATCAATCATATTGCATAAATACGAATTTCATATCAATTGTTAATCGATACTCAGCCCTACTGAGCATCTATTTAACAGGATACAATATTTGTCAACATTTGAATCATGCCTGGACACAATTGATGCGTCTAGTCTCAATTGACATACATATTTTTTTCTGTACACATGCTACTTTTTCCCAGGAATTTACTGACCACTGATAGTCAGGGTCATGCAGGGTCAATCCTACATGCTTTCGAAATCCAATTTTCTTATAACTCATGGCACAAGTATCACCGTCCAAAAGTCCGTAGTCCTATCCTAATCCTGTACGTGAATACATGTATATGTTGTTGAATGCTGAATTAATAAAACTAAAGAAAATGATGCCTATGAACTTTTAACCTGTATTTTCTTCACAATTTCCTGCACATTTGATAAAAATACATTAATGTTAACTTATTTTTAAATTAAATTTACTAAGCACACTATCTTAAGCCAATTTTGTCATTATTAGTATATTGCTCCTAGTTGTTCAGCTGGCTGTTGATGTATATAATAATGTTTCACAATTGCCATTGAATTGTAACAACTTCAGTAGGTTTGGAAATAATATGATGTTTTATTTTTTTATTTTTTCAGAGGCGAGCATGGAGCTATCAGACATCATGGGCTTGGAGGACAACCTCCCCAACATAGACCTGCTCCCAGACGTACAGCAACCTTCCCCTCTACAGGTGGGAGTCTTATCTCTTCAATGTCTATAATATTATAAAAACATTCTAGAAATTCTTAATATATTAATGACATTGCTAAAGGCTCAGCAGCTTATTGTGTCATATCTGATGAGACAGCTCCTACATGTAGCAAGGGCTGAAATTTGGACCTATACATTTTACCTATGTTTGAACGTTTGTGCAATACAGATTTATGGTTGAATGATTTATTGATGTAAGTCAGATGAATCTGCATGCTGACTGGTACTCAACTAGACATTGGAGGTCAAATATATGTACATGAGTATTATTTAAATAAGTATCAGTTCATTATGCTTTACTTTGACATAGCGGTGGGGGTAGGGGTATAGTTTTGAAGATGTTGGTCAGTCAGTAGACCTCGTAGATTCTGACAGATATCTAGTAAACAACAAGAGCCCACAATCCTTAATGCTTGTACTGTAGGGAATTGGTCATGATAAGGTAAGTCATGATAAAAAGGTAGCACCTATTCATTTGTGCCTGAATGGCACTAAATTCAGTCACAATGACTGCGCCATGATATGGTTTTGGAGTCTGTGGTTGAAACTGCATAAATTCTTCAGTCCTATCTAAATAGGTCCAGATCAGCAAATTTCAGCTTGGAGCTGTTAGATTAGGATCTGCACCTTTCGTTGCTTAACCTCTATCAATATGTAGTGTTATCTGTATTCAAAGTAGCAGGCATTTAACTTAAAAGAAATTTATTTCCAATTTTAAATATAATTAATTTGTGCATGTATAATCAAAAGCAGTAAATAATGTTGAATGAGGGATAATTATGCAAGAACTTGAACCTGAAGAAATACTCACAGTTTAGGGACTAAATATTACACATAAGTACTGGACTTTTTGCAAAGTTTCTGTTCTATTTTCAGGATTCCATTGAAGATGACTTCATGACTTACTTCCAATCCGTCAATCATGATGACCTTTTGAATGATTGGAGTGACAGCTCTGACAGTGGAATAAGTGGTCAGTAGTACTTGTGGCAATGTTGGCTACAGTTAGTTATAAACCAGTGGTCAGTAGTACTTGTGGCAATGTTGTCTACAGTTAGTTATAAATCAGTGGTCAGTAGTACTTGTGGCAATGTTGGCTACAGTTAGTTATAAATCAGTGGTCAGTAGTACTTGTGGCAATAATGGCTACAGTTAGTTATAAACCAGTGGTCAGTAGTACTTGTGGCAATGTTGGCTACAGTTAGTTATAAACCAGTGGTCAGTAGTACTTGTAGCAATAATGGCTACAGTTAGTTATAAAGCAGTGGTCAGTAGTACTTGTGGCAATGTTGGCTACAGTAAGTTATAAAGCAGTGGTCAGTAGTAGTTGTGGCAATGTTGGCTACAGTTAGTTGTAAAGCAGTGGTCAGTAGTACTTGTGGCAGTGTTGGCTTCAGTTAGTTATAAATCAGTGGTCAGTAGTACTTGTGGCAATGTTGTCTACAGTTAGTTATAAATCAGTGGTCAGTAGTACTTGTGGCAATGTCAGCTACAGTTAGTTATAAAGCAGTGGTCAGTAGTACTTGTGGCAATGTTGGCTACAGTTAGTTATAAAGCAGTGGTCAGTAGTACTTGTGGCAATGTTGGATACAGTTAGTTATAAAGCAGTGGTCAGTAGTACTTGTGGCAATGTTGGCTACAGTTAGTTATAAAGCAGTGGTCAGTAGTACTTGTGGCAATGTTGGCTACAGTTAGTTATAAAGCAGTGGTCAGTAGTACTTGTGGCAATGTCGGCTACAGTTAGTTATAAATCAGTGGTCAGTAGTACTTGTGGCAATGTTGTCTACAGTTAGTTATAAAGCAGTGGTCAGTAGTACTTTTGGCAATGTTGGATACAGTTAGTTATAAAGCAGTGGTCAGTAGTACTTTTGGCAATGTTGGATACAGTTAGTTATAAAGCAGTGGTCAGTAGTGCTTGTGGCAATGTTGTCTACAGTTAGTTATAAAGCAGTGGTCAGTAGTACTTGTGGCAATGTTGGCTACAGTTAGTTATAAATCAGTGGTCAGTAGTACTTTTGGCAATGTTGGATACAGTTAGTTATAAAGCAGTGGTCAGTAGTACTTGTGGCAATGTTGTCTATAGTTAGTTATAAATCAGTGGTCAGTAGTACTTGTGGCAATGTTGGCTACAGTTAGTTATAAACCAGTGGTCAGTAGTAGTTGTGGCAATGTTGTCTACAGTTAGTTATAAACCAGTGGTCAGTTGTACTTGTGGCAATGTTGTCTACAGTTAGTTATAAACCAGTGGTCAGTAGTACTTGTGGCAATGTTGGCTACAGTTAGTTATAAATTAGTGGTCAGTAGTACTTGTGGCAAAAATGGCTACAGTTAGTTATAAATCAGTGGTCAGTAGTACTTGTGGCAAAAAGGGCTACAGTTAGTTATAAACCAGTGGTCAGTAGTACTTGTGGCAATGTTGTCTACAGTTAGTTATAAAGCAGTGGTCAGTAGTACTTGTGGCAATGTTGGCTACAGTTAGTTATAAAGCAGTGGTCAGTAGTACTTGTGGCAATGTTGTCTACAGTTAGTTATAAAGCAGTGGTCAGTAGTACTTGTGGCAATGTTGGCTACAGTTAGTTATAAATCAGTGGTCAGTAGTACTTGTGGCAATGCTGGCTACAGTTAGTTATAAATCAGTGGTCAGTAGTACTTGTGGCAATGTTGTCTACAGTTAGTTATAAAGCAGTGGTCAGTAGTACTTGTGGCAATGTTGTCTACAGTTAGTTATAAAGCAGTGGTTAGTAGTACTTGTGGCAATGTTGGCTACAGTTAGTTATAAAGCAGTGGTCAGTAGTACTTGTGGCAATGTTGGCTACAGTTAGTTATAAAGCAGTGGTCAGTAGTACTTGTGGCAATATTGTCTACAGTTAGTTATAAATCAGTGGTCAGTAGTACTTGTGGCAATGTTGGCTACAGTTAGTTATAAAGCAGTGGTCAGTAGTACTTGTGGCAATGTTGGATACAGTTAGTTATAAATCAGTGGTCAGTAGTACTTGTGGCAATGTTGGATACAGTTAGTTATAAATCAGTGGTCAGTAGTACTTGTGGCAATGTTGACTACAGTTAGTTTAAAGCAGTGGTCAGTAGTACTTGTGGCAATGTTGGCTACAGTTAGTTATAAAGCAGTGGTCAGTAGTACTTGTGGCAATGTTGGCTACAGTTAGTTATAAAGCAGTGGTCAGTAGTACTTGTGGCAATGTTGGCTACAGTTAGTTATAAAGCAGTGGTCAGTAGTACTTGTGGCAATGTTGGCTACAGTTAGTTATAAAGCAGTGGTCAGTAGTACTTGTGGCAATGTTGGCTACAGTTAGTTATAAAGCAGTGGTCAGTAGTACTTGTGGCAATGTTGGCTACAGTTAGTTATAAAGCAGTGGTCAGTAGTACTTGTGGCAATGTTGGCTACAGTTAGTTATAAAGCAGTGGTTAGTAGTACTTGTGGCAATGTTGTCTACAGTTAGTTATAAAGCAGTGGTCAGTAGTACTTGTGGCAATGTTGGCTACAGTTAGTTATAAAGCAGTGGTCAGTAGTACTTGTGGCAATGTTGTCTACAGTTAGTTATAAATCAGTGGTCAGTAGTACTTTTGGCAATGTTGTCTACAGTTAGTTATAAATCAGTGGTCAGTAGTACTTGTGGCAATGCTGGCTACAGTTAGTTATAAATCAGTGGTCAGTAGTACTTGTGGCAATGTTGTCTACAGTTAGTTATTAAGCAGTGGTCAGTAGTACTTTTGGCAATGTTGTCTACAGTTAGTTATAAATCAGTGGTCAGTAGTACTTGTGGCAATGCTGGCTACAGTTAGTTATAAATCAGTGGTCAGTAGTACTTGTGGCAATGCTGGCTACAGTTAGTTATAAATCAGTGGTCAGTAGTACTTGTGGCAATGTTGTCTACAGTTAGTTATAAAGCAGTGGTCAGTAGTACTTGTGGCAATGTTGTCTACAGTTAGTTATAAAGCAGTGGTCAGTAGTACTTGTGGCAATGTTGTCTACAGTTAGTTATAAAGCAGTGGTCAGTATTAATAGTGGCAATGTTGGCTACAGTTAGTTATAAATCAGTGGTCAGTAGTACTTGTGGCAATGTTGGCTACAGTTAGTTATAAATCAGTGGTCAGTAGTACTTGTGGCAATGTTGTCTACAGTTAGTTATAAATCAGTGGTTAGTAGTAATTGTGGCAATGTTGTCTACAGTTAGTTATAAATCAGTGGTCAGTAGTACTTGTGGCAATGTTGGCTACAGTTAGTTATAAATCAGTGGTCAGTAGTACTTGTGGCAATGTTGTCTACAGTTAGTTATAAATCAGTGGTTAGTAGTAATTGTGGCAATGTTGGCTACAGTTAGTTATAAAGCAGTGGTCAGTAGTACTTGTGGCAATGTTGGATACAGTTAGTTATAAAGCAGTGGTCAGTAGTACTTGTGGCAATGTTGGCTACAGTTAGTTATAAATCAGTGGCCAGTAGTACTTGTGGCAATGTTGGCTACAGTTAGTTATAAAGCAGTGGTCAGTAGTACTTATGGTAATGTTGGCTACAGTTAGTTATAAAGCAGTGGTCAGTAGTACTTGTGGCAATGTTGGCTACAGTTAGTTATAAAGCAGTGGTCAGTAGTACTTGTGGCAATGTTGTCTACAGATAGTTATAAAGCAGTGGTCAGTAGTACTTGTGGCAATGCTGGCTACAGTTAGTTATAAAGCAGTGGTCAGTAGTACTTGTGGCAATGCTGGCTACAGTTAGTTATAAATCAGTGGTCAGTAGTACTTGTGGCAATGCTGGCTACAGTAAGTTATAAAGCAGTGGTCAGTAGTACTTGTGGCAATGTTGGCTACAGTTAGTTATAAAGCAGTGGTCAGTAGGACTTGTGGCAATACTGGCTACAGTTAGTTATAAAGCAGTGGTCAGTAGTACTTGTGGCAATGCTGGCTACAGTTAGTTATAAATCAGTGGTCAGTAGTACTTGTGGCAATGTTGGCTACAGTTAGTTATAAATCAGTGGTCAGTAGTACTTGTCGCAATGCTGGCTACAGTTAGTTATAAATCAGTGGTCAGTAGTACTTGTGGCAATGCTGGCTACAGTTAGTTATAAAGCAGTGGTCAGTAGTACTTGTGGCAATGTTGGCTACAGTTAGTTATAAAGCAGTGGTCAGTAGTACTTGTGGCAATGTTGGCTACAGTTAGTTATAAAGCAGTGGTCAGTAGTACTTGTGGCAATGCTGGCTACAGTTAGTTATAAAGCATTGGTCAGTAGTACTTGTGGCAATATTGGCTACAGTTAGTTATAAAGCAGTGGTCAGTAGTACTTGTGGCAATGTTGGCTACAGTTAGTTATAAAGCAGTGGTCAGTAGTACTTGTGGCAATGTTGGCTACAGTTAGTTATAAAGCAGTGGTCAGTAGTACTTGTGGCAATGTTGTCTACAGTTATTTATAAAGCAGTGGTCAGTTGTACTTGTGGCAATGTTGGCTACAGTTAGTTATAAAGCAGTGGTCAGTAGTACTTGTGGCAATGTTGGCTACAGTTAGTTATAAAGCAGTGGTCAGTAGTACTTGTGGCAATGTTGGCTACAGTTAGTTATAAAGCAGTGGTCAGTAGTACTTGTGGCAATGTTGTCTACAGTTATTTATAAAGCAGTGGTCAGTTGTACTTGTGGCAATGTTGGCTACAGTTAGTTATAAAGCAGTGGTCAGTAGTACTTGTGGCAATGTTGTCTACAGTTAGTTATAAAGCAGTGGTCAGTAGTACTTGTGGCAATGTTGTCTACAGTTAGTTTTAAAGCAGTGGTCAGTAGTACTTGTGGCAATGCTAACTACAGTTAGTTATAAACCAGTGGTCAGTAGTACTTGTGGCAATGTTGTCTACAGTTAGTTATAAAGCAGTGGTCAGTAGTACTTGTGGCAATGTTGTCTACAGTTAGTTATAAAGCAGTGGTCAGTAGTACTTGTGGCAATGCTAACTACAGTTAGTTATAAACCAGTGGTCAGTAGTACTTGTGGCAATGTTGGCTACAGTTAGTTATAAAGCAGTGGTCAGTAGTACTTGTGGCAATAGTGGCTACAGTTAGTTATAAATCAGTGGTCAGTAGTACTTGTGGCAATGTTGGCTACAGTTATTTATAAATCAGTGGTCAGTAGTACTTGTGTTAGCGTTGGTTCTAGTTATAATTTTAATAATTAATTGATACAGTTAATGCTGTTTATCTTCCTTTGCTCAGAGAGTTGATTCTCTGTTAAGATGTTGTTCAGGCTATAACATGTCTGCTCGGTATTTGTTTTATCTTGCTCTTCTTTGTGACAAAATCTTAACCCTGACTTGTTGATAGTGAAGGAAAAATACTAACCATAACATGTTGTCTATTCAAGAACTATTCTGTGGATTCAAAACCTGAACTTGATCAAATTTCAAGTGAGACTATTTTGATTACAAACGTCTCATTGCATTAACATGCAGATTTAAGTTTGTGTGCAAGTACTTTTAAGCTTATATTTTAATAAATTGTTTACCTTGCACATTAACCTGAATGCAGAGGTTAGATTTAAACTTCATACCTCGTGGCAAGGGACCATACTAAAATATTTCAAGGTTAGACTGATTTACAATTGAAAATTGGATTTTGTGAGAAATTTGGCCCTGGGTAGACTTGGAATATTATAGTGCACAAAGGTTAAAGTTTTGTGTGCAAGTTCTATCAGACTTATAACTTGTTATCAAATACTTGCACTGTTGCAATTGATTGTATTGTTCTTTGTCATGTTATGATACAAAACAGATTAAGTTCAGCTTTGAATAAGTTATTCAACAATATATTGCTGGATATTGATTTTGTCACAGTGGCAGGTGTTTCTTACAAGAGTGAAATGCCCTACAGCTGTTATCACAGTAACGGTTGCTGTATTGATTTGCTAGCTATATGGTTTTCATGTAAACTTTTCCAATATCTGCATGATAAGGCAGGAGTCAGATATACGTTGACAAGCAGTTTATGAGCTGCTGTTTCTACTACTACTGCTGCTGTTTCTACTACTACTACTGCTGCTGTTTCTGCTGCTACTTGTTTCTACTACTGTTCAGGTTTAAAAAGACTATGACCAACACTATGGTAATCTACCAGCTTTATTCAACAAAAAACTTGGTATAAAGCATCAATTCTATCATAATAATACACGTAAAGGCATACTACTTAAACTAATATAGATGTGTTATATGTGTACTCTTAGTGGCTCTATACCGTGTAAATATGTGTTATATGTGTACTCTTAGTGGCTCTATACCATGTAAATTGTGTTAATATACTTCCAAACAAAGAAAGAAAATTTGGATTTGTTGAATTCCAATGTCCTATAGTTCTTAACGAGTCTGTTGGTTTCATTAACTCTTTAATATAATATCATCGAGACAATTCTTCTGAGCACCACAGTACATTGTTTTAATGAGAAAAAATTAACTAGCATTAACAAAATAATTATACTTTCCCAATCAGAAGCACAGGACTAAATGAAAATCATTTTCTTTGTATGCAGTATACATTTTTTCTAAAAATATGGTTTCAGATGTAGGAGTAAAATATCAGTAGGTAAACTACAGTGACAAATATGGGTTTCAAAATGTTTATTGTATGATATTATGGACTTACTATCAGTTAACTGGTATTGTAAACAAACATTTAGTAAATGAGGTGTGTAGCTTTAATTACCTGGATCTGGGGAGCTGACCCAGGGACCTTCAGTTTGTTTTGGTTAGGCCAATATAGCGTTGTATAAAGCCATTGCCGACACCTGGTGCTGTTTGAATTATTTGACTTAGTCTATGTTAAATCTGTATCGTACAGAAGCTGGTTAATCGACTAGTTGATTTCAAAATGGATTTTCATGTTACATGCCTGAATTATTTTGATACAATATTGTGCATTTTGCTGAAGAAATTGAGCCTAATGTTTATTGATGTGTGGTTGCCATTAATACACCATCTCAGTAACCTCCTCGTTTCGCTGCAACTCAAAACAGACAGTATATAGCTTAAGTGTTAAAAAATGGTCCTTTTTAAATATTTGCATTACCGTGATATGGTCCAGATATAAATGCAGGTTAGCAATGACCTTGGGTACTGGACAATCATTAGTTGATCTTCAAGTCATTTTCTTCGCAATGATAGATTACAAAATTTGTCACCGTATGACTTGTGAAGTGTTGGTGTGCCATAAAACCCAAAATACAAATACAAAATCTTCTGTGATAGTCAGCGTTACTGACCCCTGTGGTATGGTATTTGTTCTTTCAGGTGTGGTTGGCGTCCAGTCACCAAGCACTACAATCAAGAGTGAGCCTCTCTCACCCACCTCCCCTTATTTCTCCGACAGCTGTGACAGTTCTGTATCCATGGTAACTATATTACACGATGCTGATTTCAATGCTCCTGTCGTTATTTTTTCTGTTCTTTTACAATTTAATCACATTATTTTATGATAGTAAGATCATTATGGCATCAGGAGATATGTTACGACCAATCATGGTACCTGGCATCATTCTTACAATATTGTAGTATAGGATGAGTACCGAGCAGTATTTCTGATTAGAATGTCTTTAATCATTAAGAAGAGATTAAATCCATTCCTGACTTTAATAAATAAAAAAAATGATAGTTCTTAGAAAGACATTCAGAATGGGTTTTTTTTACCGTAAATATGGTTAGATTTGGCCAGTTAAACACTTGCACTGTAGGTTAGAAACGTTGATAGTTTTTAAGATTACATTAATTTTCTAGATACATCATTCGTTTTTTGCTGAATTGCTTTCAATAAAAACAGATTTATATTTACCTTGTAAAAAAATCCATTTTATGATTTAGATTATTATTTTTTATAAAATAATCTCATATTCATGATTTATTTGTATAACTTAAAGTTTAGTCATCTCTATACTACAATTATGTTATTTTTTTTTATTTATTAAATTATTTTGTTAAAAAATTCACCAGCTTTTCACCTCCCAAGACCAGCCAATTGTACAACAGCAGTTGCCATTACAACAACCACACCAAACAGTGTTACATTCAGATATCATTAAAGTAGAACCAGTGTCATACTCCAACCCATCCTCACCCACAGCCACCTTCAAATCTAGGTAAGTTTGTCTTCATTACACACCATCTTGGTTAAAGTTTGTCAAATTGGCATTTTTTATGCGCCTGTCAAAGACGGGACATATGGGATCACCATTGCGGGCGGGCTGGCGGTAGGACTGGTCCTGTTGTTTGTCCGGAGCATAACTCCAACACTATCGAAGCTATTGACATAAAACTTAAAAGGTGGATAGATCTCATTGAGATGGAGCACAGTGCACAAGAACTGTCACTGTACACTTCATGATTTTGGAATTATTCCCTTTTGTTCATATTTGTACATGATGTTTGTCTGGACCATACTTCTACATTATCAAAGCTATTGACTTGAAACTTCATCCGTGATAGATGTTATTAAAATGAAGTACAGTGCACAAGAACTGTAACTCTGCTCTTCTTATTTTTTAGTAATGCCCCTTTCTACATAAATGCCATTACTCTCATGTAAAATTTTGTTTTTTTTTATGTTATTTCCCTTTGATTTTTTTTAATTACTTAGATTGCAGTCCACAATAATGCCAGAGTGCATTTCACAACAGTGCACAGCAGCTTGGCAGTTTAAAGATTTTTTTCATTTTTTTTATTCTACTTTAATTTCAGTTTTTCTTGTAATAACCCAGAGTGCACTCCAAAACTTTGCCATACTGCATTACACAAGAGTGCACAGCAGTTTGTTTCATATTGCTCTATTGACAGGCATTTTGCTCCGCCTTGCAGTGCTTTTGTTTTTCTTTAAGTTTCTGATAGAAAAAGCTATAACAGTTGTACTGCAATGGGTAATCGAATGAAATATTACTTAGATAAATATTACTAGATTACTATGTACAAAGATACATGTTTTTACTAAAGACTCTGTTCTAGTTCAGGTCTTGATCTGCCTGCTCCCAGTGTGTGCAGGCTGAACTGGAATTAATCTTTTTGCCTTAAGCTTGAGCATTTAAGCTTGAGCATTTGTGTTTAACATGCTATAGACTGTGAGCTATTGACATTTTGTAAACATATACTGCATGTCTGCAGGATTAAGTTGATGAAACTTTGTAAGTTTGTTCACAACTGCATCATGAAAATTGCCCAATTTTAATAATTTTCATAAATAAAGATTATAAAACTCTCATTGTGCATCATCGTTATTATTATTATCATGGTTATTGCCGCAGTATCTGCCTGTTTTCTGCCCCAATGGTGTCATTATTGTAATTTTTCCTACAGCATTCCTGTGGCGCCTACTGTACAGATCAACTCCATTCTCAACTCGCAGATCAAGATACAGCCTAAACCAGAACAGGGCACTGTGCCTGAGGTGAAGAGTCCTCAGAAACGTGCAGCAACCACGACACAAGGTGAGTGAATCAGTTCTTCTTGAAAAACTTAGTAGAAACAGCTGGGACTTTTCACCAGCACGACTTTAACCCTTCCATTTGGTATTGCCCAGAATATACACAGAAATTTAAATCTAGGATGTCTTGCTTGCTTGTTCACACGTTAACTTGAAGTTATGACTTAAATACTACACAAATTGTGGCAGTGTCATAAGAGTGCTCTTAAGCTTTTAATTTTATTGTGTTGCCAGTGTCAAATAGCAAAACACAAAATATCACTAAGTATCTGACTCAATAGTTTAATCTGTCCATCACAGTCAACATCAATGTAACAAATCATTTCTAAATAATGTACGGGTTAGATTAGTATCATGTTTCCCCTTGTGTGATCACCAGGTCCAGTACGGAGCCAGAAGTCCCTGGTGCTGTCAGCGGCGGAGTTCCAGCGATTGACCAACAGTGGTTTGTTAAGGCTTCAGCCTCCCAGTCAGGAGAGCTTGGTCAAGTGTCCAGTCACTGCCCCCACCATCACAGTACCACAAACTGTCCCCTATCTAGGCATGACCAATACAGGGATAGAAGATAAAGATGTAAGTGACCTTAGCCCATACTCTGGTTTGTCCAGTAATGTTTTTGATGAGTAGGCCCATTTTGTTACATTGTTTGGATTTCATATCTGGTTGGATATGTTAACTACATTTTAAAGTGTTTTCAGAGTTCATATAACATATGTTTTGACTGCCGGCTCTGGAGTAATGAGCAAATTACATGGTTTGATATTTTGAAGAAAAACAAATGTTACTCAATGTATATATGTGCTAATTCTGTAGTTTTATTCTCTTGTAATGTTGTTGTTTGTCATTGCCATGAAAGACAAAGGTTCTGAGTAAAAACTAGTTTTACAAGGAATACAGTGGAACAATAGAAAGGTTATGTAATCATTTATGATAAGACTTGTATAGTTAAGTTAATAATAATGACTGATTCTATAACAAATGTATATGTTAACAGGCAAAGGTTGTTAAACGGCAGCAGAGGATGATCAAGAACAGAGAGTCTGCAAGTTTATCGAGAAAAAGAAAGAAAGAGGTAAGCTTTGTTGCTATGCAGGCTGTTCCATTAAAGTTTTCTGTTTCTGTTAGCATGTAAAAGGTTATGTTCAGATAAGAGAAGTTGAAACAGTTGTATCAAGAATATCTGTTGTTATGATTGTTACCTGTTTTATAAGTCGAAAAAATGTCTGCACCTCAGATTTGTTGTTAGAAATATTGTCTTGGTTCAATAGATAACAGATCTGTGTCCACTGAGAAGTGAAAATAAAACTTCTTACTTTACTTGGAGAGTAAGGTGAGAAATCAGCTCATAAATATGCCAATTATTAACATAGTCATACATATGTGTGGTGGGCCATTTGGTGTTTTTTTTAATTATTAAATGTTACATTACATGTAATACCAGATTATTCTGTTAATACCTATGTTTTGATGGTAGTATCACAAACCATCTGTACATATGTCTATTGGTACATCTACAGTACATGTCAGGCCTGGAGATGAAGCTACAGGAATTCAGTTCAGAGAATGAGAAGTTACGACAAGAGAATCTCGCTTTGAAGAGAAAACTCTCGGATCTCAACTATGAGGTAAGTTTTAAATGGATTCTATTCCGACATTGAGGAAAGTTTTAAATCAATTTTATTCACATGCAATGTTTTGAACATGTTTGTTGTAAAAATGATGTACAAATAAACATTTGTAATCGTGCACTTTATGACCAACATAAATGCACAGAAGCATAAGGTATTTTCCTCTATTCAGTCATTTACTGAATTAACCCTTTTAGTACAATTTATGTTACATATAATGGTTTTAAGCTTCAGTTTATGAACAACAAAAATATAAACTGTTTTCAGAAGCTCTTAGTGAAATTAAACAATTTTGTTAAGATGCATTTCTTGAAAACCACTGACTTGATTCATTTCTTGAAAATCACTGACGTCTTTATTTCTTGAAAACCACTGGTGTCTTCATTTCTTGAAAATCACTAATGTGATTCTTTTCTTTAAAACCAATGACATTTTTTACTTTCTACTTGGAGTATTGGTTCCCTATCAAAAGCATAACTTTCAAAAAGGTAGGTAACCTTAAAGTCATTGCAGAGTTATGCCTGTTAATTTACTTTCAGTTTTATTAATATTTCTTGGTCTGCTCGTATTCATCTATTTATGTATTTGTGTCTGCAGAATGAGAACCTGAAGAAGACCTTTACAGTGTCCCCTGCCATAAAGAAGACTTGCCTTCTGTCTATGTTCATTCTGCTTACACTCAACCTTGGAGCTTGGAGGTAAATCTTGTTTATAATTAAGGAAAGTAAAGCTTATTGCAAAAACAGAAGATGGGCGAAAACGATGGTGTGAATTATGTATGCATAATAAAACAAATGTATGATATTGTGCCTATATAAAAATTTAATACTGATGTATACATGTGTTACTGTCTTTTGTAGTCAGGTGAACCATTGTCCTTATTTCATGGGTAGAAAAGAAAAAAATCCTTATTACTCCTTAAAATGTAAACTTATTTACTTCAAACATTATTAACAAGAATATCCTTGTTTTTATTCCTCCTTAATAATATCTGTAACTTCCATGTTTAGTGGCATCCAGCTTACAGCCAACACAGGAACTGCAGACCTCAGCAGCACTGTGATTCACAAAGGGAGACAACTGCTAACTGTACGAGAGCAGGAGGTGGAGAACACATGGTCGCTTCCTGAGGATACGGTGGACAAGCTGCACAGTCTTATCCTGGAGTATGGTGGGGCACGTGGCTCTGATGGGGGGGTCAACATCACAGATGTGCCCCCCATGTGCCCAACATACTTCAACAAGACAGAATCTATGAGGTGAGTGGTAGGGTGAATGTAAAGAGTTTAAAAAGAAACTTCAAATATGTATGAACTGTAGAATAATAGCATATTTCATATGAGGAGCTTTAAAGTTTGCAAAATCTAGGGATGCTTTTGGAAATACTTCCTGGTTACATTCTTATAATGAAACTTTTTTTTTCATGGTTTCTTTCTGACTGGTTACAAATCGATTGATTTAGAATTACTGTTTGTATCGTTTCATTCCCCAAATGATCCAGCTTGCAGGATGGATGGATAATATTTCCTCATAGTAATACCTTTTTTTTGTGAAAAAATAACCCCGATACCTTTTTCAGACTGGCGGAGCAGCTTGCAGGCTGGATGTACAGTCACGAAGAGGAGAAGAAGAAAGCAGAGAAGAAACAGAGGAAGGGCATCAAGGAGAAGGAGTTACGTCCCCTGTCAACTCTCCGCAGGGCTATGAGGGAGGACGTGGATTTTGTACACAAGAAATATCTAAGGTAGGTACCCCCAGCATTGATTTATAATTTATGTATTTTTGTCTAGGCGTATTAATAAAACTACAGTTTAAAGCAAAAGTGACATAGCTAGAAACTAACCATAACTGAAAAGTCTGATCATTCAGCCTACAGTTTTGAATCTTCACTACTTGTAAGTCGTGTAAATCTGTCCTTGTGCTTTTTACATTAACAAATATTTTGTTACATATTAGTATAATGTTTTATACCCAGAATAATCAGTTTTATTGTAGTAAACCCACAGTGAGCTGTTGGTGATTAAACCAAATCTTTTAAGTTTATTTTTTTATTTGATTTTTCTTTTGTACAAAACAAGAAGAAAAACTTTACTCGTCTGTGACATGTATGTCATTATGTTTATAGGTCTCTTGATGCAAGTAACCAGTTGCAATTGTATGGTGGGGCTGACACAGGGAGAGATTTCCTCAAGGCCATCCATAGACGCAATGATACATTCTATGTTCTCTCTTTTGATGAGGTATGACATCAGTTATTATTCGGTTGATTAAGTTACCAAAACTTTTCTTTGATTCATGTTCAATATGCATCATTTTTTAAAGGAAGCAAAGCGTTTCAATTCTTTTAAAGGTCTGATTGGAGCCATTTTAAACTGTTTTAGTATAGAATAATTTTTTAAAAAAGTTCATTTAATTTCATTTTAACAAGCCTTGAGTTTCAAGCACATTTATCAAACTTAATTATACAAGTAAGCTGTATTGAAAAGACAGCGTCGAATTCGTAGCTCTTAAGGTACATGTTACCTGTGAACTTGAATTTGATTAAAGTTATTTGTTTATAGTCCATTGGGAAAACATTTCTTGCAACTTACATTAACCTACTGACAGTAAAACCAATACTTTGGGTACCAAGTACCTGGAGAAATCTGCAGTTATTAATTTTGCTCATAGGCTAACATTGCCAGGTCAGTTTCAGGGTTCAAACCCTGGACCTCTGATGAAGAGTCCAACTTATTAACCACTAAACCATGGATGTCCTAATTATAATTTCATTGATTTGTTATTATACAACACAATTCCATTTGTCACACTGTTTGTTCCCAGGATTATTACCTAGTACCGGCTGTGTATCACAATAAGACATCTCGACCCAGGATGTCACTGGTCATGCCAGCACTCGCACTCAATGGTAGGTTATTTATATAGTTAACACTCTTTAAGAAATAGAATGGTGTGACAATAAAGTAATTTTCAAATCGCCATTTGATTTATTTTAAAGTATGATAATTGATTATTGAAGGGAAAATAGATGGGACTTGGTAGGGCAATTGATATAGCGTCGGCTCCAGGTACGGGAGACCCAGGGTTTGATCCCGGGTCGCGACATACTAAAGTTGTTAAAAATGGTAGTGCTATAGCTCCCTTGCTAACACTCAAGCAAATATAAAGGTAGTTCCACAACTGGTTGGCCTGGTTTCAGGATAATGTGACTGGGTGTGGTATCATGTCAAGTGTTCACGGCATGCTGTACACAGTGAAGGCAGCACTATATCTGCTTTAAGTGGTCATTGTCTCCAGATAACTGAAATACTGTTGGTGGGACAATAAACCCTCTTAACATGAAGGGAAAATATTAGATTTTCCTTAAGACTTTTAATTTCAAGATTAATCTGCAACTTTAACTTTTAACCTGCTAAGCACAGAAAGATTATATATAATATATATAAATTTTATATTTAATGATTCTGTCATATGTTAACATTTTTCATATTGTTTCAATGATATTCGTCTCGAAGATTTACAGACATTCTTTCCCTAACACCATTTTGTGGTTTTTAAAATACAATTTGTTCTTAAGTTTAGCTGAGTGTATTAATACTTATACTTTTCAAATGGTCATTTTAGGTATGTTAAAGAAATATTTGCCTCTTTATCTCTACATCACTTTTCCCAATGTTTTTCCAGAGTCCATGTCCCCACCTGAGGGTCAGGTGGGTATGATGCAGGTTGACTGTGAGGTGATGAACACACAGCTAATTCACGTGCAGAAGGTGGCCATCCCCAGACATGTGCGTGACAAACACAACAACTCCTACACACGTTACGACAACTCAAGGTCCTACTCTCCCTAGTCATGCAAGGTTCTAAACACTGTGGAAGTTCCAGAGACCATACTTCTGACTGAATTGTTTTTTGCAGACAAGTAAATTGACCTGTCCTGTCACAACAATTTGATTGGTCTGTTTCTTGATAATCTTACTTGATTTATCACTGTTTGGTCAACTTTGTGAAATCTTCTAGAAGTAGCAAGTTAATTGAGCATTTGATTGGTCAGTTCTGTGAAAAACATCTGAAGGCTTCAATATGATTGGTCAGTTTGGTGAATGGCAACGATCAAAGGGAGCAGTTTGTGAAAACTGTTAACATTGCATCAGATGCATTAGAACTGATATATAAAATTGGTCAATTTGATGAAAAACATCAGAAGGGATTGAATTTGAGTGTTTTCAAAAGATGTTTTACACAGTAGAGCTGCCCTGTTGTTAAGATCATGATATACTGACATACACAAAGTCATTTCAAAAGCCATTTATTAGTTTATAGTAATATTATAATGATCTTTGGAGAGATGATAGTTTTGCCTAATCTATGTTAATAAGTACAATACTATGTTGTACAGAATTTAAAAAACCTTTGGTAATCTATATGAATATCATTCTGAAAAATTTACATCTTACGTTTATGATATTTGAGTAGATCTACACAGATCGAGTCCTAGAGGTAGGATGGTTGTGATTTTGCCCAGATTAAACATTGTACTGTAGATGGTTCTGAGGTCATTAACCGTAGAAAAACTACATCAAAGTCAACATTGTTGTTATGTAATCTGATACTTTTACTATCAGGCTTGGCAGGACAAGTGTTGACTTGATTTTAAAAAGTTTTTAAATTATACATAAACTTATGTGACTCTCAACTTCAACAGAAAATGGTACATATGCAAGTATTAACATCTAGGCCCATATTCACCAACCATTCTTAAGTAAGAATTGCTCAGGTCATGGATTTCAATCCATACTATCTTCATTATGTAGTTAGCTACATGCCTGTTCTTTTTGCATGACACTTCAAATTTGCTAATTTGAGCTTAAAATCGCATAGAAACTTCATAAAGAAGCTAAGGTTATGCTGGTATGAAAATTGTGACTTGGGCCTAAGTCATGACTTAGGCTTAAGAATGGTTGGTGATTACGGAGCCTAGGTATAAATTGTTGATTTATCCAAATACTCATTTTAACAACACTGTGTTTTCAATTGCTCAGAATGTCTCCAGTAGTTATGGCTACAATGGTGAATACACTTTTACAGTGAACTGTCTTACTTGCCCTATATATGCATTGAATATTTTAAAATTATTGTTACTGTCATTATCTTTTTTTAAGGAAAGATAGTTGGGTTATCAATTTGTATCATTCAAGAATAAGTGCGCTTGGCCTTTTTAAGATATTTCCGATGTTACTATGGGATTGAGAGGGGTTATTGTTCTGACAGTTCTGATACGGCAATGTTCTGATATAATATATCCATACATTCTGTATCTTACCAATTATTGCTACTACATAACAAGGGAAATGGGATAATAGATACGCATGGAGTGAGCCTAGTTCAAATGTGAGTCTTGTCTCTTTATTATTGGACTTTTTATAAATCAGAACTGTTTCCAGATAACTGAGAGACTGTTGGTGGGACAATAAACCCAATAAACATATAAGGCATAAAGAAAGTTCCTACAATCATATTCCAAAAAATGGGAGAACTTGTTCAATTTAAGTCATGTTTATTAACCGAACTCTTCATGGAACATATGGCAAGTGTCCCCTGGCGATAATTCCATGTTGTGCCAGTGGTATTGGGGGGTGGGGTGGGGTGGGGGTGTAAAATAAAGGAACTAGTTTTGAAAACAATCCTTTTATTCTTCAGCTCTGTTTAAAGGCCACATCACGGTAAATAGACTTACGATATTAGCACTCTCATAAATGCTTCAATGTTACATTTTCATCAAAGGTCTCATGGTGGGTTATGTTCCAATGAAAGACTCGTGATCTGTGATGTTCTGTTGCAGGACGCGTGATCTCTCATTTTCCATCAGTGATGCCCTGATGTTGAATCAATTTCATACATTTTTTACGTACAAGGCAGCAACATTGTCATCAAAGTTTTTATGTAGTTACTTCATTGCACGTCATGTTCAGAATTTTAAAAATGGCTGGTAAATATTAACATTGCAATTATGAGCATATATTATATACAAGTTAGAATTCATAACTTTTTTGCACTCCTGAAATAATCAAAGTAACGTTCTATGCATAAATATTGTCAAAGATCAAAAATAGAAGAATGTGTTTCAATCTTGTGGTGTGGTAACTTTGTTTTTACTTTAACATACCAAGCCTATGTATTAGATAAATATAGTAGTAGCATTTAACGTCTTTTTGTGTCAGTAGATTTTTTTTAGATTTTTTTTTCCAATAATTGTTTTGAGGGTGAGTGAAAAAAACATCTTAAGTTTAAAATAGTTACTGGATACATACAATATATACATAGTATAGTACATGTATTAAGAATCAATAATTATGTTGTTGTGTTTTACTTTTTTTTTATACACTTTCGGATTTTTAAAATCATTTTAATTGTGAGGCCTATTAATTCTTATAAAATGATTGTTGTCCTTCTCTTAATGTGATCAATGTCTGATTTAACATACTGAAGCATTTTTTATATGAATGAAATCCATGATTTGATCTTGCTGACTGCATCTATGTTTAAAACAGAATTGGCAGTGATTTGCCTGTGGACATTTTGTTCTAGCGTTTCAGAATAACTTGCCAAATGGCATTACGAAGCCGAAATTGTTAATGATAATTGTTCATACTGCGAATTACATGTTCACATAATAGTGCACTAGTATTGTTTACATATTTAATTTATTAATGTTTGTTACTTGTCTGGGTTTTTTTCCCAATGTTGCAATGCTGTACCTCTTGTACAAGAAAGGACCAACAACATGCTGTATATAGTTCCTAACTTACAGGCTTCATTGAGAGATTGTAGGTGACACAGTTCTTGTCAGTTTTAACCTTGGTGTATATAGCAGAGCATTACATTCCATCCTTGTATGATGTCAAGTTTTGGAAGTTACATTCTCAGTTTTTATTATGTACCGGGTTTTATGTGATTTTAAAGTTTAAGTATAAACAATAGTAATAACAATATTTGCTTTTAAAGTCAAATCTAATTACATATTATACCACAGGTAAATGGGGGCTATATTGGAGTCATGTCATTATGTTATCTGTTTACGAGACTCGTCCATGCTATTTCATGGCTACTGTCGGACAGAATATTATGAAACTTACAGGACAAGAAATTTAGTTCTTTTTCTTTGTTGTTTTGTCGTTTAAATTTAAAAAAAAGACTTCAATTTATATCTTACTGCTAAAGCTTTAAAGAATATTTCTTTTTAGTTTGATGAATGCATAATAAATCATAGTTTTGTCATAGCATCTACAGGTTATTTTGAAAATATTTATTTATTGTATATAAATATATACCATTTGTAAGATTTCACTGACATCAACTTGGAAACAGTTTGGTTTTTGAAAATATCTCAACTACACAAGAAGTTTTGCCAAAATTCAATTCTCTAATTTTGTAGTATTTTTTTTTTTAAAACTTTTAAATAAATTTTTAATACAATGACTTAAGGCACTGAAAATGATGTCGTAATTTACAATAACAAGTACTTACATGATGCTAACGTCATAGGTAAATGTGTGCAGGCAAGATATTTAAAAGCAAGTTAAACACATCATTCTTAAGAGGAAAAATACCATCTTGTGCTGCATGAAAAATTTCTTTTTTAATACTAAGTTTAAAAAACAAAAAAAACAAGTGCATAAGTTTAATGCCATGACACATGTTTAGTCTTGAATCAAACATTTTTATTCAGGTGCAAATACAAAGACTGATCTTTTCTTTATCTTAAAATATAAGTTTCATTAAAATATACGATTGATAAAACCTTTACAAATTGTTCCAAAAACTAATACCCTTAAGTAATTTTTATCCAAAAAGGCAATGCCATCATAGCTAGAAAATGTTTATTTGAAACATTTTCTGGTCTTCTGAGTTATAATACAAAAACTTCACTGCTTACAAGTGAGCAAAAAGTTATATAGCTGGAATGGTTATGGCTTTATAGCAATGTAGTTGTTGTGGGCATACCATGCCTGAATATTATAAACATACAAGAATAACCACAATTGGTTTCTCTTATCTACACTTTATAACTTCTTTCCAGGAGATGCTATTTGTAATCTACAAATTGTGTTTACTTGTTGTAACTTACTACTTAGATTATGTTCAAATTCATCTACTTTAGAATTACTCAAGTTGTTTTTTTTTATATTTCTTTATTATTTTTTATATTCAGCTGTTTCTTTCAAACGTCCAATGGGAAGAGATGACAATAGATGTTTACTACTAACATTAATCGTAATCAATGTCCAAAAGCCTACTTTTTAAGTATCCTCACAAAATGTTCTATTTTTCTCCTTGAGATTTATCACAGTATACGAAAGTTTACATTTTCAAAGTTTAGTGTATGCATGTATATTGCTTTTTTTGTTTATTTATTATATTTGTTTCAATAATTTGTACATATGGTATATATTTTATAAATATAATATATGGATTAACGTTGATAGCTGATATTGCTGGTCGGGACTAACGTTGATATTGCTTGTCATAGTTTTAGCTGGATCTTGAAAAGATGGTTCTTGTGCATTATAATAATGATTCTTCGCAATTAATGAAACCATGCATTGTTTATTAAGGCATATACATATTTATATATTATTTTTGTGTGTAACATGTTATTTGAAGGAGTCATTGTTCCAATATAAACAAAAATACAACTTGCAAAAACAATTTGTGTGTTATATAGTTAGTTTGATGTCTTGCTGTCTCTTGGTATACAGAGGTATTGCCTGGTATAGGGAGTTCCGAACTGAGGGAAATATATATGTTACGTGTTTATCATTGTGTTAATTTCTTTCTTCAGGCAGCCTGGGCTGAGGTCAACATCTGTATGTTACACAGACTGCTAAATGATCTGTTTGCATTTTTGTACTTCAAACACTTAACCACCTCGACTTACATTAAAGTGATGACTTATGTACATTTACACATGTCTCCTTACTGTTGGTCTAGGAATATTGAGCCTAAAACGGCTTAAATAGCCTGGTCATTAGGGGGACAGCAGTGACATTTAAACATTCAGTCACCTTATAATAATGTGTACTTGACATTAAGTTGTTTTTGTGTGCATACAGTTGTAAAATGACAGACCCACCATGTCCAGGAGGCTGTAATGTTTTGTGGATTATTAATAATTTTTATGTGTTTTGTTGTGAAGGCAAATATTCTACTAAATGTTTTTTGGTATTGTATGTCACCCCACTAGTCATGGTAATGTTTTGATTTTCAGAAAAGTTGTGCAAAAAAAGTGTTCTCTTTATATTGTTAGCTTTGTCTTATGGAAGTGTTTATTGTGTAGAACTTTAAATTTCACTCACAAAATGAAAGTATTTATGTTTGTTGATTTCAATTGAATTGCTAATTTTTTATGGTTTAAACCTTGCTTGGTCATTTCCTAAATATTAATATTTGAATTTATAGACAACATTTAGAACAACAAAATATGTTCTTTTGCTTATCTATTTGGGTAAATATTCAGTCTTTTAAAGAATTTTATCATTGCTCACAACCGAGTGAAAGTGCCTTATTATAGAGAAAAGTTAAATCAATAGTCACTTTGCTATATTAGTGCTGATGTTTCTACAAATGTTCATATAAATCCATTTTTGCTTATTTTCATGTATAATATGTTTGATGAAGTGTGTATAGATCTTGTGCATATTTGTAACATGTTAGTGTAACATTCTTTGTACCGTACCATGTAACATTGGGATGTAAATTCATTATTTAAAAATCACAAAAAAGGTGCACATTACCTGTGGAAGCATTGCATTTATTATATAATGTTATTTACTATTTAATCACACTTCATTTATTTATCTACTAAGTGTAACCTATTTTCATCCCCTCATTATGTTGTTCTGCAGGTGTCAGTCAGAGACCATTTCATATCCAATTGATATCTTGATGTAAGAGGTCACAATCCTCAAACTTGATAAACATTCGTCATGATCATATATGTAAAGGTCACTGACCTTCAGTGTGGTTTTGGGGCGATTGGTTGACAACTGGCAGCAAGGCAAGTGGGACACACGTTTTATAAACATTTCCATTTCAAATAATGTATGAAAAAAGGAGCAAATTTTGCATGCTTCTTTAGCTTGTTTTCAGTGGTAAGAAAGTCTTGTAGCAAAGAGTAGTTTTTCAAACTGCGTTTCATTTACAAGATAATAGCACTATTATGACTAGTATTGTCTTACCAAACCACAGAAATGACAGGCTATACATGTGTTGCACATTTGATTTTCTAATAATTATTTTCACAAGTTGTAGTCATTCCAACATTTTAAAATCTTTTTTTTATCAATATGTTCATGACAGTGTAAAAAGTGGTTATATTATGTGTAAAAGTCTTCGTCATCTGTCATCTGATTAACCACATCTTTTGTTACATTTAGTGTCTAATCTCAGCTAAAGGAATCTGTTCATGTTACCATGTATGTCCTTTTAAGGATTCTTTACATTTAGGCCTGTTTAAAAACAAACACAAAACAGTAAACTATTATTGGCACTCACTTTTTTCTGAAGTACTGACAAGTACTTTAGTACAAGACTTAGTACATAACTTGTATTTTTGCACATTTTTATAAATAAAAGTTTGTGCAATGTATTTATTTGTTGTTGTATTCCATTTCTCCACATTCTCTGAAAAAAAATGTACTAACCTGCAGTTGGTGAATGTCTGTAAATCATGGCCAACGCTATGGAAACCATACAGAGTGTACATTGGTCTTGTGTTTGCTTTATTTAGGTGGTAGAAGCAAGGAAAACTTCAGAAAAGTATTGCTCACATGTCTTGTGTCTCTTAAAAGCTGTCTTCACCAATACCATGTATTAAACAACATGTTTATCAATTAAACACAAAACTGCATGAATCAACAATTTAATTTTGGAATGCTAAATATTCGTAATGAAAATGACGTTAGTTTGTTATTATTATGTTACAAATGAGTTTATATTCCCGCAGTGTAATCCTTCCAGATCAGGTTTTGAAACGTGCCAACTTACCCAAACTACAAAATCAACTTACCCAAACTACGAAATCAACTTACCCAATCTACGAAATCAACTTACACCAAACTAAGGAATCAAATTATCGAAACTATGGAATCCACTTACCCGAAGTAAGAAGTCTAATAATGCAAACTAAGGAATCAAATTACCCAAAGTAGGGAATGCAATAACCCCCAATATGTGATCAAATGTAAAAATAGTATGTAGACCTTTTAGAAATTGGAACAAGAAAATAAGACAAAAACAAGTCTAAGTTGTTGTTCATTGTTTGAATATATTTATAGAAATTTAACAAAATAAGAAAAAAAACACAACTAAAAATGATTTGTTGGTGCTTGTAGAAAAACAGAGTGAAGACGAAATATTAAGATACTTTTCTTAAATAAGGATAGTGGTATGTAAATTGTATTTTTTTTCTTCAAAATAAATAAAAACAAGGAATGCAAAGTTCTTAGTTGCGCTTTCTTGGCTTTTTCTTCTTTGGTTTTAATTTTGAGTTGACAATATCCTGTCCTTGTCTCTTGATGTCATCTCTGGAGGTATATCCATCATTTTCCTGGTCATGATCGAAGTGGAACTCGTCCGAGTCACTGTGATCCTCCGAGTCCACCTTGATACGAACATTGTCTGGGGGAAGTTTGGTCTCCAGAAACTCATGTAGCTGCATGGTGCAATGGAGAATGGAAAAGGTTAGATTGTGATTACAATTTATATAGTGTTTCTCTTTATATGTTAACAATAGTTAATAAAAAACAGACCTGGTAGCGCAATCGATAGAGTGTTGGCTCCAGGTATGGGAAGCCCCAGGTTCGATCCTAGGCAATGTTAGTGGTACATTGTATAGCTCCCTTGCTGATGCACAAGCAAATATAAGAGTAGTTCCACGACTGGTTGGCCTGGTGTCAGGATAATGTGACTGGGTGTGGTATCATACAAGGTGTTCATGGCATGATATACACAGTGAAGGCAGCACTATATCTGCTTCAAGTGGACATTGTCTCCAAATAACTTAAATACTGCTGGTGGGATGATAAACCCAATATACAACAAACAAAAGTGAATAAACTTATTTATACGTTTTTTTATAGAAAATGTACAAATGTATGTGAAATAAGCAGCGTTGGACAATCTGATTTCAGAGTTATGTCACATAGAATTGTTTCTACACTTAGGTTAAAACTATTTAAATAATGTTTAATTATGTATTGGCAAATTCTTCTGTTGGTATGTGTCGTTCATGAAATGTAAATAAAACCAGACCAGTGAAGATGTTTGAAACTTGAAGCTGCCATGAAGTATGGCATGAAATATCACATGACAAGAATAGATGAAATGTTGAAAGATAATGTCAATCAACAACTAGTGAGGTCAACAGCCAACTTCTACAATTAATAAATTCTAAATGGAACCTTAACAATGCATGAAAGAATCCTGACTGACTCCCAAGAAAATGATTATTTTTCACCTAACTGCTTTCCACCAACAAAATCAAATGTTGCCAAAAGGACATTTGGCCTCAACAATATCCGACAAATTTTGAATGAATGCAAAATCATGTTACTTTGCTACCATAAACTACATTACCAATTAAACTTTTATTATCAAACATAAAATATGTTCTAGAACAGACAGTAAAATATATTACATCTGTGTTATTAAATTTAATTTGAGCACATGCACATGTTGTAAATGTCATCTTTCTCATTAAAGAACAGTACATGTCATTTTTGTCAACAACCAACAGTACATGTCATTTTTGTCAACAACCAACAGTACATATCTTTTTTGTCAACAATTAAAGAACAGTAAATGTCATTTTTGTCAACAACCAACAGTACATGTCATTTTTGTCAACAATTAAAGAACAGTACATGTCATTTTTGTCAACAATTAAAGAACAGTAAATATCATTTTTGCCAACAACAAACAGTAAATGTCATTTTTGTCACCAATTAGACAGCTAACAGTAAATGTTTTGTTTTTCAACAACAACAAACAGTAAATGTCATTTATGTCACCAATTAGACAGCTAACAGTAAATGTTTTGTTTTTCAACAACAACAAACAGTAAATGTCATTTTTGTCACCAATTAGACAGCTAACAGTAAATGTTTTGTTTTTCAACAACAACAAACAGTAAATATCATTTTTGCCAACAACAAACAGTAAATGTCATTTTTGTCACCAATTAGACAGCTAACAATAAATGTTTTGTTTTTCAACAACAACAAACAGTAAATGTCATTTATGTCACCAATTAGACAGCTAACAGTAAATGTTTTGTTTTTCAACAACAACAAACAGTAAATGTCATTTTTGTCAACAATTATACAGCTAACAGTAATTTTTTTGTTTTTCAACAACAACAAACAGTAAATGTCATTTTTGTCAACAATGAGACAAACATTTAGTATCAATTTTGCCAACCATAAACCATTGAACAACTAACATTTAGTGAGTGTCAAACTACTAATTTCTGTTTGAGACCATTCTAGCTGTTGACAACCTGGTATGGCTCATTCTTATGACCTTTATCTCAAGTAACATCATAGTAAAAGAACAATGTGAAATCACATGCTACCTTCTCACTGTCCATCTTCTGTATTGTTGGACATGAACTGCCACGTATACCCAGGATATTGAGCAGTGTTTCCAGTCTGATACTACACTGGGCAAGATCTTCCACTGGGTCGCCTTTCGCAAAGTTGTGGTGGGGCTGAAATATATGTTAGGTTGTACATATGTGTTACAAGTAAACAGGTGCAAATTACACTTTCATTCACTTTTAATATACTATCTTTAGTACTGGTATACCAGGTGAATTCACATCACAATTACAATTATTTACCTACATAGCAGTGTTTATCTTACCTGTCAGTTTCACAAATATATACTAAAATATTACAGCTTTTTGGACAATATCCTTCAATCAATAAAAGAACAAAAACGATATATGGACTCACAGGCTTCAGTCTGACCTCCTTGAGTTTCTCAAAAAGTGTGGCAATACCAGACTGTAGCTCAATGAGCAGCTTGTTATTCTGCTCGTATCTCTCGACCTCCTGATTACGACGCTTCTCTTGCTCCCGTGTATATTCTGCCATGTCCTCCACCATCTTACGGCCCCTGAAACATTAGAGAAAACAGAAGTTTTTCTAAAATCAACTATAAGTTATAATTATTATCATTATGTTTCATATTATTGGCTTTAAGTAATTTTGAAATAATAAAGTTACAAATGTCATCTCTTTATCAACCATTTCTATCTTGATAGTTCATTTTCTCACTTTTCTCTTTTTTTCTCTCTTTCTTCTACCTTTCATGGTGTTACTCTTTTGATTTATTTTGTTTCTATGTCTATGAATTGCTTCTTAAAATTGTATATACCACAATTATGGAAACAGTTGAACTGCTTAGTATAAACTATACCACTATACCAACGTTGATACCTTTGTATTTGTCGTTCACTGGTAAACTTCATTTCCTCAAACACTGTACGTAGTTTAGACAGCTCCTCTGTAACTTTGTTCTTTTTGTTGGTCTTCTCTCTCTCCATGTTCCGCAATTGTTTGTAAGTCCTGTCCTGGTTAGCCAGTCGATAAACTATGTCCTACAAAGACAAAATATGTGTTCTTAGCATTTACTGTCTTTGCTATGTACAAGAAATGTCCCTTATATGGCTATGTCCCACCTCCCCGACCCACACCCCACAAAAAAAAGCATTTGTGTCCATAAATGTTATGTGCATCACACTTCCACGTGTGCTTTGGTTAGATGTTGAGGTATGATTAAATCCTGTTAAAAACATGGCAAAGTGAAAGCAGAGACACTAATTGATGGCATTAGTAGTCGTTGTTTTCATAATGAATGACCTAAAAAATAACCTTAACTATGACCTTGACCTTGAGGGTTGCACTTGTATATAAACATATGACATATATATGTTGTCCTCTGTTCATGTTTATGCTATATGTAGCCCTTTGTTAATTTTCAAGTAACTAGTGCATATAATCTTGTATTTATTTGAATAATAAAATGTGTATATTGTATACAATATGGATATAATGTGTAGCCAGGTGACATTTTGTCTTTACGAGGTTATCTTTACGTCTCTTTCCGGTCTTTCATTCACATTGGTTGCCCTTGCTGTTTTATGACGCAGAGCGGAAAAGAATCACACGCTGGTCCGACATATTGGTTTGTTTGAAGAAAATTAAAGGATTCTGTTTGTTTTAGAAGGTATGCATTTGTGGAAGTTTAATTCTTCTTTCTTTGAAATGAACTGTATTGCGTAGTATTTATTTTAATGCCGACATAATATATTTTTACTTGTTTTTCTGGATTTGTCATGTAAATTCGCGAGTTGATGAAATGACACTGGAATTCTGTTCGAGACTTCAGGGTGTTTGATTTCTCTTTTTTCTAGTTTATTATTGACATGCTTCGTTTCTGTTTATTAACAGCCCAGCACACGGTCGAGAGAACGGTGAGAGAGGAGGTGAGTTTTGTCCATGGTTTTAGTTTTATGAACTGGTAAGTTAGTAAAGGTATATTTTGATAATTTGTCAACGTCGCTTATTGAACTTTGCTAAATTAAACATTGTGTATATATAACCTGTTTGAGCCATGACTTTGTTTTTTTTAAATGTTTTAAGTGCTGCTACAATTCATGACACAGCTGTATTCTGTTCACCATATTCCATGTGTATTTTTCCTTACAGGACTCTATGTGTCATGTAGATTTATATTGTTATTTAGTATCGTTTCGGTTTCGTATAATTTCAGAATCAAACTACTAGAAGACGAATTTAAGCTGTTGTGGATTACAGTTGTAGCTTCAACATATGGTTGAATTTTTCCTTCAAACCCCATACCACTATAATAAAGAACCCATAAGTTCAGAACCGGTTTCAAATAGATATAATGTAAAAAATAATTTATAACCAGAATTTATAAATGAAAATAAAATGGCTGATTTGTTGTCAGGACGTCCTTACCTCCATGTCTGAGACATGTGTGGCCTGTTTGATCTTCTCGAAGGCGTCTTCTAGAGTCAGTATCTTCTCCTGTCTGTCAAGCTTCTGACCCTGCAGCTTGGCCTGTCGAGAATCTACAGTCGGAACAGACTTTTAGTTACTGACAACTGTTTGAAAGGGGTCCAACTTTAGTAGAAGTTTATTTAAGTAAAACATTGCTTAGCAAGATAAACAAACGATGAGGATAAGATAGCATGTAGTTGTAGTCATTAAACATTTCTTTCAAGGTATAAGTTTTTTGTTTAATTTATAAATAATTGGAAAATATAATTTACTATAAAATCTATTGGATCCCTAACAATGCACATATGTGAACTTATAAGACAGAATTTTCCACAAATGTAAACCAAATTAAATATGTATTTCTTGTATTCAGAAAACCATGTTTTTATTTTTACCTCTGAAAACAATTTTATTTGATGTTTATATAAAAAATAACACAACAGAAATAACAATAGATACTGAACAAGCATAACATGAAAACATATATTGATAGGTCAATGGAAGACTAAACAGGTTTTCATTTTTTTTACAGGTAAAAATGTATTCTTTTTAATTTGTGAATAACATTTTCTTGCATGTACATGTATTATGTATATTGTTAACATTTAAAAAATGATGATTTTAAATACATTTTTTGTTGGCTTAAATAGTTTTTATACTTACCATCATTACCAATATGGTCAATTAGGCAAGGAAGTGACAGCTTAAATGTGGTAAGGTCATATTGTGAGAAAGAAACCTTATGATGGGGTTCATTATATTCTAGTCTATTGGTCAGTTCTTGGGTCAAAATCTAGAGGCTGACACATGAAGACTTGGCATGCAACAATAGTTGAAGACCAGGATCTGCTGAACATCACCAAAATAGATGCTATGGTTAAATTTAATTTAATTGTTGAAAGAAGGAAGCCTGACTCAAAAGAGAGAAAGACCAGCTGTGTCTTATTCGGAAAGAAAATAAATCATAAACTTGTAGGATGGAACAGCAGAAATTTAGAATTCACCTCAGGTCAGGAAAACATGGACAACACTGTTTCAGTGTTTTTAACAGAAATTCCCGATGAAATGATCTGCTATGATCGACCATGGCAACAAAAGGGCAAGTAAAGTTTTAATTATATATACTTTTTGGTTGGTGAGATTATTAAATGTTATATCTGACTCATTTTGAGCATTCAAATATTCACCCTTCAAGATCATATAGGCTGATACATTTAAATGTAACTTATGCAAGACTATTCTTATGGAAATTAGACTACTTTTGCAATAACCATGTACATTTTTTATGTTTATAACAGAATATTATATACCCTATGAATTTGAAGCATTTTGATTGGTCCAAAGCTTTGCATGCTCGAGTCCAAAAAAAGTGATAACTACTCCGCAAAATTTTTCATGCGCATTGTAAACAAACATGGTGTCACGTAGCAAGCAGGCCAGAATCAGAATGCATCAAATTCAAAGGGTATATGATATAACAAGTAAATACTACTGATGAAGCCAATATGTAGTTTTGCGTACCTGGGTAGTGTGATATCGACCTCGGATATTCGTCCTCTGTCAATATCACACTACCCAGGTACGCAAAACTAAATATGGACCTCAACATTATTATTTATTTGTGTAATATTTTTTTGAGTGACACAACTTTAGTTCCATATACAATAAAGCTCAATTATTATGGCAGGATTCTGAGAGACATATTACTGAAAATAATCAAGTTAGAACAGTTTTCTGTTGACCGATCAATATGTATATAAACTAACAGTAAACATAAATAAACAGAAGCCAAAACCTTGTGTACCACTTGTATCAGTAATCAAGGCAACTCTGTGCTGGAATCCAAAACACAGAGCTTTATCAATATAGTTTGTATCCAAAACATAGTGTTTTATCAATATAGTTTGTATCCAAAACACAGTGTTTTGTCAATATAGTTTGTATCCAAAACACAGTGTTTTATCAATATAGTTTGTATCCAAAACAGTGTTTTGTCAATATAGTTTGTATCCAAAACACAGTGTTTTGTCAATATAGTTTGTATCCAAAACACAGTGTTTTGTCAATATAGTTTGTATCCAAAACACAGTGTTTTATCAATATAGTTTGTATCCAAAACACAGTGTTTTATCAATATAGTTTGTATCCAAAACAGTGTTTTGTCAATAAAGTTTGTATCCAAAACACAGTGTTTTATCAATATAGTTTGTATCTAAAACACAGTGTTTTATCAATATATTTTGTATCTAAAACACAGTGTTTTATCAATATAGTTTGTATCTAAAACACAGTGTTTTATCAATATAGTTTGTATCCAAAACACAGTGTTTTGTCAATATAGTTTGTATCCAAATCACAGTGTTTTATCAATATAGTTTGTATCCAAAACAGTGTTTTGTCAATATAGTTTGTATCCAAAACAGTGTTTTATCAACAAAGTTTGTATCTAAAACACAGTGTTTCATCAATATAGTTTGTATCCAATACAGTGTTTTGTCAATAAAGTTTGTATCCAAAACACAGTGTTTTATCAATATAGTTTGTATCCAAATCACAGTGTTTTATCAATATAGTTTGTATCCAAAACAGTGTTTTATCAATATAGTTTGTATCCAAAAAACATTGTTTTGTCAATATAGTTTGTATCTAAATCACATTGTTTTATCAATATAGTTTGTATCCAAAACAGTGTTTTGTCAATATAGTTTGTATCCAAAACAGTGTTTTGTCAATATAGTTTGTATCCAAATCACAGTGTTTTATCAATATAGTTTGTATTCATAACACGGTGTTTTATCAATATAGTTTGTATCCAAAACAATATAGTTTGTAATGTATAAACAAGCTTTTAACATTAAATTGTCAAGCAGCACATACACATATAAAAGAGATGTAAAGACTGTAGTTTCCAAGTCCAAATCTGGCTGAAGTATATCTCAACCTATGATTCATGGGTACATTTATGTTTTTAAACTGAAAAAAAACCCTGTTCATTTAACTATTTAGTTTTAACTATAAAATAAGCTAAATATTAGCTAAAGCCATCATTATACAGGACTTCTTGAAGGAGAATGCACAATAATATTGTAGGTGGACCATTCAAATCCAGATTCATTCCACATACTAAGATGCTACAGATCGATCCTGTACCTTTTTCTCGGCACGGTCAGCAGTCTCCTTGCGTTTCTCCACCTCCTTCTTCATCTCATTGAGCTGTTGGTCCCTCGCTCTCTTGGTCTGGTACATATCTCGCTCTAGTGTATGCAGCTCTCTCTGTCAGAAAGCCAATCAGAAAGTAGTTGAATGTCTTGAGAGAGATGAAATAGGAACATGTAACAGTTTTGATAAAGTCAGTTGTTTGTCAAAGTAAGAGTAATCTTAATTCATGTTAACAAAATATACATATGCCCCCCTCACCTTCCCCTTCCTTCATCCAGGAGATGTATTAAAAAGTCATTAAGTGTTTAAATCATATGCTATATACAATGTGAACCTGAAAATCATTGACAAACATATATTAATTTTGTCCTTCTCATTCTAAAAGAGCCTGATCTCCAAGAAATGTATTAATCAACAGAAACTCCTGATCCTATATGTTATTTGTATTACACTTATATAAAACAAACGATATGATTAAGATGACATCTTTCTATGCTAATTCCTTCATGTCTCCTCCAAACCCAACACTGCCAGTATTCTGAAGAATCATCTCAAAAGAACACTTCTAATGAGCACCAGTAATGGGAGTTTTGCTGCAGGATAATAAAATAACAAGAAATGTGGCTATGCCACGAAACCAGGTTTTCACAATTTAAAACAAATTATTAAGTGGAAACTGTTTTTCTATTTATAGTAACAGTGACCTTGACCTGACTGACCCCAAATCCAACCCCAAGCTCTTCATGAAAACTTGCTATATTCAAAATTTCAGCAAGATTGGTTCATCCAAACTGAAGTTATTCACGGAAAACTGTTTTTCTATTTTTAGTAACAGTGATCTTGACCTTGATCCGACTGGCCCCCAAATCCAATCCCAAGCTAGGTCTTCATGCAAGCTGGGTATATCCAAAAGTTTCAGCAATATTGTTTTATCTGATCTAGAGCTTTGCCAAGTAAAGTTCATCAAAAGACTTGTTGAGAATTAATTTATCCAACAAAGAACCACCGACCATCTGATTGCTGAATACACATCACATAATTGTATCTATGATGAATGCCATGTAATTTTTATCTGTCCTAGATAAGATGAACCTAGAAACCAATTTTACTTAGTTGGTACAAAGGAGAAGAGATAGAATGAATTTTATAAACCTGATGACATCAAATAATGATCTAGTATTAAAACAATTGTTATTTTGTTTATGCAATTATGAAAAGATGAAGATAAATATAATGACACAAACATAATTCTTGTTTTGTATAAGTGTATAATTAAGCAAATTTTATCATGGATTAATGCCCTTATGGACAAATAAAATTTTTGTTCTGTTCTATCTGTATCTTTAAAGAACAACTCAAACTCCAAAGATGTTGGTAAAGTACAGCATAATGTAAGTTATAAAGACATTAAACCCATCAACCACTAACCCTCTGCTCCTCACTAGCCTTTAGTGCCTTCTCATTCATCGTTTTCAGCTCTGCCAGCTCAGCCATTGATCTCTTCACCTTCACCTCTAGGGCATCCAGGGTGGCCGGGTAGTTACGCACAACCTGCACATACATGTCATAACAAAAACACTGCCATTGTAAAGAAAAAAAATGTCACTTAATAATATAATAATATATTTGGTTCTTGATGGGTACATGTAGTTAGGCAAAAGATGCACAAAAATAGACCTAAAAACTGAGATTCTTAAGAAAAGAGACGCCTGAATTTTTTTTTAGTTTTTAGATGCATTCATGCACTTTTAACAAGTGCTTAACAAACTAGGTCTAACTATTTTTAGGGAAAAAAGTGAAAACAAGGTTAATATTCCAGTTTCTTATTCTAAGTCACACCAAATTATGCACATTTACTGATTTGCCTCACGTGGCAAACCTATGATTAAATTCAATTCCTGTATTACAGGTTAAAGGATCCTTATGTGCTTCAAAATAATAAATACTGTACAAAAGATATGAGCGTACACACCAGCTGTAGGTTATCCATAATAGCCTCGTATCTACAGGTTATGTTCCTGGCGGCACCAACCTTGATGATGGCCTTGTCCATCTCATTCTGAATGCGTCGGATCTCCTGAAAGTAAGTGGTTGATCACAATCAATGTTTGTTTCTTTAAAACCTTTTTATCTACTGCTAGTTGTTTGTTGTTGATTATAGCATAACTTCTTTTTGTCCATAATAACTCTTTTCCAACTGTTCATTACCTAGATAAGTTTTACCAGTGGCTACCTGAGGCACTGGATTTTAATTTGAATCTTGCCATTATGTTAAGATACCCATACCCCAGTTATTCTACTTTGTGATATTCAAAGACAGTTTCTTTTTCTCCACATGTACGCACATTATCCTTTAGATATTCATTTTGGCCTGCTGTATGTCAGCATGTCTAAGAATGGTCTTTAAAGCAACATCTAAATAACTCTCCAATTACATATCTATAAAATCCCCAAACCACAGCGTAACAAAAGCAGGAAAAAAAACAGTCACCTGGTTTCGAACCTCATATCTACCCAATACTTGCAGATCACTCTACCATCTGAGCTATAGAGGCTCTGTGAAGGAACTACCAGGAAAACTGCTACAATTCTCTCCTTACACAATGAGATTCACCCTGATTTCCCCCCCCCCCTCGTTCTACTCTACACTGTTACACTACTGCATATCACAACACAAACAGGCTACTGTTATAGCAACACATGCAGCATGAGTGGGAAAGTGAGCCTCCACTGTGACTTGAACCACAGACCTCCACATTACTAGTGGATCACTCTACCAAGGAGCTACCGAGGCTCCGTGAATGTAAAGCCAGTGAAACTGCTGCCACAGTACCTGTTCTCTGACCTCATCATAATCTGATGAGTTGAGAAAGCGAATCTTGTCCAGCTCGCTGCGCAGTTTGGAAAGCTTTTCCTCTCGATTTTTGCGTCCATGCTGTAGATTGTTTAACTTTTTGTTACCCTCACAAACTTTCTGGTCCATCACTTCAATTGATTTCTGTTAGTATATAAATATGTGTAAATGGATTATATTATGATACGGGAAAAAAACCCATAAAAATAAGCAATGATTCTTGCACCCAACAAGCTGAAGGTAAGTTCATGTATTTAAAAAACAAAGTGTGCATGGTGCCTCTTTTTTAAAGAGAAAAGAATAGGAAATTGATATCTGTTTTTTTTCTGGATGATAAAAATTCTCGTACACCTCAGATTTCTCAGGATTTTTTATTGTTCATAAAATTGATTGTTGGAATGTGAAAATGATAATAGGTAATAAAATATTACAAGAGTGAAGATAAAAAAATTCTATACTTACATCTGATGTAAACCTCTGCATAGAAAGTAAATCTTCTCTTCTTTGATAAAAGGCTGTTCTGATTACTTTTTCATCACCCTAAGGATTTAAAGATACAGTAAATTACCTCTATTATGACCACCTTCTGTTCTGACACAAAGTGGTCTTAACAGTGAGTTGGTCTTGATAGTGATTTTGGGTGAGTGAAACGGGCATTGTTTATGTATCAAAGTGTCTGCCTAATATGTCTCTGACCATTGAAAAGGGACGTACAACAAAAAAACAAACAAGCAAACATATTTCTTTTCAGAATGTTTTTAACAAAATTGTGATCAGTGTTTACATAAGACATACACAATATGTTCTAGATTAACTGGCCGTATTAGCAGCGTGCCCGTAATTTTGGTCAGATTTTTTATAAATATAGAAGCCAAATAGTTTGTACTTATGAAAAGTGGTCTTAATGGCGGCGTGGTCACATTTGTGGCATGGTCTTTAGGTGGCATTTTACTGTAGTTTGCTATATTCCTTTATATCAGTTGATCTTAAAAGCATTGAAAATGGTCTTTATTAAAATCTACTTTCCAACATTATGACCACAACATGTTGCTAGGTTATAACAGTTTCAGGGGTCATAAACCAGTTTAGTGTGTTATCTGTACACAGGACTATCACAGTGGGGAAAGTCATATAACAATGAGTCACACTTACTGCACCTGGGCTTGAAGGTGGTATCTGACACTTCTGAACAAAACATTTTTTCTAAAAAAACCAACTAAGTCATTGTTACCTTAAAAGGTTCAACAAAATGCTGTTCATTTATGCCCTAGATCTGTGTCCCCTTGAGCCAGTCACCCCACACCCTGACCCAGTCACCCCACACCCTGACCCAGCACCCCACACCCTGACCCAGGTCAACCCACACCCTGACCCAGTCACCCCACACCCTGACCAGCCATCCCACACCTTGACCCAGTCACCCCACACCCTGACCCAGCCACCCAACACCCTGACCCAGCACCCCATGCCCTGACCCAGTCATCCCACACCCTGACCCAGTCACCCCACCCTGACCCAGCCACCCCACACCTTGACCCAGTCACCCCACACCCTGACCCAGTCACCCCTGACCCAGACGCAGTAACCTCACTGCCCCAGCCAGATAAGATTGTGCTGTTGACCCAATCCTATATTCATTACCTTTAAAATATGTAATAGTCAATGCAGTAAAAGGGATCTAACTCCTCTTTTGAGTTAAACTTCAATTGGAATTAACATAACAGTTTAATTTCCTATATAAATAATAAATAAATCCAGGATGCAACTGGTGAATAGACAAGAACAAAGAAATATGGAGCAACATTTCACTCTCTGAATATGATCTGGATCCACACTTATTAACCTAAGACAAACAAAACGGGTTCAGCAGAATAACAGAATATATTAGTTCTATCAGTCACCTCAAGTATTAGCTATTTAAGTCTATGAAATTGTCCAACGAGGAAAATTTTCAACTTTTTCATTTTAATAAGCTTTTTTGTAAATTTACTGGTAAAGAGACCTTTCACAATGTAACTTACACTGATGCACTTTGCTAGTTCCACACGCTTCTGTTTGTTTTCTCGTCGGAGCTTGGATATAAGTTCTTCATTCCTCATCTTCTTCAATTCACAACTCTCATAAAATGCATTCGCATCTCGTTCTAAGAAGGAGTAAAAAACAATTTTAAACATCAGCAAGGTGAAGTTAGCCATACATTGTAAATTATTGTTGTTTCAGAAGGCAAAAGAATGCAGCATGGATGGAAGAATGCAGATTTAATTCTGAGGGCAAATATATAGACATAAAGCAATGTCTTGAAATTGATCAGTTTGCAGTATAATGGTTGCATTATAACTGGCTGGACGTGGCTCACCAAATACCATCAGGTAAAAGGCAATGGCTAATTAAACCGGACATTCTTCCATGGCTGGCCCAGTGTCCAGATGTTTTGACTGGTTAAATATCATGGCTCTAATTAAACCGGACATTCTTCCTTGGCTGGCCCAGTGTCTGGATGTTGTGACTGGTTTAATATCATGGCTCTAATTAAACCGGACATTCTTCCTTGGCTGGCCCAGTGTCCAGATGTTGTGACTGGTTGTAATATCATGGCTGTAATTAAACCAGACATTCTTCTATGGCTGGCCCAGTGTCCAGATGTTGTGACTGGTTGTAATATCATGGCTGTAATTAAACCAGACATTCTTCTATGGCTGGCCCAGTGTCTGGATGTTGTGACTGGTTTAATATCATGGCTCTAATTAAACCGGACATTCTTCCTTGGCTGGCCCAGTGTTCAGTTGTTGTGACTGGTTGTGATATCATGGCTCTAATTAAACCAGACATTCTTCCATGGCTGGCCCAGTGTCCAGATGTTGTGACTGGTTGTAATATCATGGCTCTAATTAAACCGGACATTCTTCCTTGGCTGGCCCAGTGTCCCGATGTTGTGAATGGTTGTAATATCATGGCTGTAATTAAACCAGATCTTCCATGGCTGGCCCAGTGTCTGGTTGTGATATCATGGCTATAATTAAACCAGACATTCTTCCTTGGCTGGCCCAGTGTCCAGATGTTGTGACTGGTTGTAATATCATGGCTGTAATTAAACCAGACATTCTTCCATGGCTGGCCCAGTGTCTGGATGTTGTGACTGGTTGTGATATCATGGCTGTAATTAAACCAGACATTCTTCCATGGCTGGCCCAGTGTCTGGATGTTGTGACTGGTTGTGATATCATGGCTGTAATTAAACCAGACATTCTTCCATGGCTGGCCCAGTGTCTGGATGTTGTGACTGGTTGTGATATCATGGCTCTAATTAAACCAGACATTCTTCCTTAGCTGGCCCAGTGTCTGGATGTTGTGACTGGTTGTGATATCATGGCTCTAATTAAACCAGACATTCTTCCTTAGCTGGCCCAGTGTCTGGATGTTGTGACTGGTTGTGATATCATGGCTCTAATTAAACCAGACATTCTTCCTTAGCTGGCCCAGTGTCTGGATGTTGTGAATGGTTGTGATATCATGGCTGTAATTAAACCAGACATTCTTCCATGGCTGGACCAGTGTCCAGATGTTGTGACTGGTTGTGATATCATGGCTCTAATTAAACCAGACTTTCTTACATGGCTGGCCCAGTGTCCAGATGTTGTGACTGGTTGTGATATCATGGCTCTAATTAAACCAGACTTTCTTACATGGCTGGCCCAGTGTCCAGTTGTTGTGACTGGTTGTGATATCATGGCTGTAATTAAACCAGACATTCTTCCATGTCTGGCCCAGTGTCTGGATGTTGTGACTGGTTGTGATATCATGGCTCTAATTAAACCAGACATTCTTCCATGGCTGGCCCCGTGTCTGGATGTTGTGACTGGTTGTGATATCATGGCTCTAATTAAACCAGACATTCTTCCATGGCTGGCCCAGTGTCCAGATGTTGTGACTGGTTTAATATCATGGCTCTAATTAAACCAGACATTCTTCCATGGCTGGCCCAGTGTCCAGATGTTGTGACTGGTTGTGATATCATGGCTCTAATTAAACCAGACATTCTTCCATGGCTGGCCCAGTGTCCAGATGTTGTGACTGGTTGTGATATCATGGCTCTAATTAAACCAGACATTCTTCCATGGCTGGCCCCGTGTCTGGATGTTGTGACTGGTTGTGATATCATGGCTCTAATTAAACCAGACATTCTTCCATGGCTGGTCCTGATGTTGTGACTGGTTGTAATATCATGGCTGTAATTAAACCAGATCTTCCATGGCTGGCCCAGTGTCTGGATGTTGTGACTGGTTTAATATCATGGCTCTAATTAAACCAGACATTCTTCCATGGCTGGCCCAGTGTCCCGATGTTGTGAATGGTTGTAATATCATGGCTGTAATTAAACCAGATCTTCCATGGCTGGCCCAGTGTCTGGATGTTGTGACTGGTTTAATATCATGGCTCTAATTAAACCAGACATTCTTCCATGGCTGGCCCAGTGTCCAGATGTTGTGACTGGTTGTAATATCATGGCTGTTATTAAACCAGACATTCTTCCATGGCTGGCCCAGTGTCCAGATGTTGTGAATGGTTGTAATATCATGGCTGTTATTAAACCAGACATTCTTCCATGGCTGGTCCAGTGTCTGGATGTTGTGACTGGTTGTAATATCATGGCTGTAAATGTGTTCATGGCATGTAATGATGTTATCACTGTTTGCTCACCATGTACAACCAGGATAAACCAAGCCAATCATTCGTTCTATCACTGTGAAGGCTGCACTTTTTATGCTTCAAGAGAGAACTACTGTCATAAAATAATTGAAATAGTGTTGATACGTTGATATACAAAAAAAAACACAACACCAACAAACCTTTTAAGTGCAGTTTCCCTTTAGTCTCCTCCACCATTTCAGCAAGGGTCCAGCCTTTCTGCACTGGCTCTACTTTAGCTACAATACCTGGCATCTTCAAGGACAAGAACAGGATATTCTGCAAAGGATATATAATTAATACAAATGATCGGCAATTTTTAAAATACAAACAGAAAGATGATGTAAAATATGTAAGCAAATTAATACTTTTCGTCAAAATGTGTCGGCAACAACTGTCAGGAAGATTGCCTATTAAAGCAAATATATCAATAAACATAATTTATAAAATAAATTGTTTTGTTTGTAACCAGTAAAATAAGATTACGTTTACATGCCAGTGCTAAACATAAAACTCCATTTTATATTCCACAAAGTGGACAAAATGCCAAATCGACCTTAATTTCAATAAAAAGTAACATCGATACTGAAATATTTTGTTTAAACAGTTGCTGATCAGTAAAAATGTCATGTTTCAGTTACTCTATACAAGTATATTAAAAGATGTGTACATTGTGTGCATAAATACCTCCAAATAAATAAAAA
This sequence comes from Sinonovacula constricta, assembly GCA_007844125.1. Lineage (NCBI taxonomy): Eukaryota > Metazoa > Mollusca > Bivalvia > Cardiida > Solecurtidae > Sinonovacula > Sinonovacula constricta. The sequence continues at coordinate 38,026,706 of CM017572.1, forward strand.
TTAAAAAGAACTAAATAAACGCCGGCGCCATTACAAAACTAAAAATAACAACTGACGTCACCGCAGTAGTAATGACGTCATGAACACGCTAGCTCTGTCATTTGACTGATCCAGAAATATCTGGGTTTTTTTATGGAAGCAAAGCAGTCATTTGCATGTACACAACTTAACCATGCCAAATATTTACCCCTTTTATGACAATATTGAAGTAGGTGTGTTTCATCGGATTTTAAGTCCATTTTCTGAAGGGTTAGTGCTGGATTAGTTAAATTATTAAAGCAGGGGAGATAACTTCAGTATAAAGAATGGACGTGACTATTTGATAATTTCCCCTGAACTACATTTATGGATAGTTTCCACATCAGTAAAGATCCCTTATGGATCTTGGCAGCCATCTCTGATGGCAACTTCTAGGGATTTTAGATGAATTGTATAGAAGCGTAAATTTTCTTTTCTTTTAGATCTAATTTCTTCATTTGTGGTCCAAAAATTAAAAGCAATACACCATTGGAAAGCTCTTAAAATTCATATTTTTAGAATGCAATATTTCTTCAAATTTATAAATGCACAAAGAATTAATACACATAAATAAATAAAACTTTTGGCTCATCTTTAAACAAAATGAACATTGTATCTTTTTTGGTTGTATTTTTTTTTTTTTTTTTTTTTTTTTTTTTTTTTGACCTTTTAAATTATCAAAATATAATTTTGCTATTTAAAATAAAACTGTTAAATTTGATATAAAATTCAGTAAAAAAGACTGAAAAATAAAAACACAGTGAGTTTAATACAGCACATATTTCCAGATTTCGGCCTGCATTAGCTTCTGCCTTTAAAGATGGCTGCCTTAAACTGTCTTTTCAGTGCCTATGACATCACATGGAAATAAAAGGTATTTACAAATGTACAAAAATAAAAAAATAACACTATTGCCTTAATCCTAGATTAACGTGAAAACAACAAATTTGAGATTTTTATTTGAATAATATTATGAGTTATTAAATTTTAAAAAAAATGAATGTCTGTTTGCTTATATCTTATATATGTAACGAAATCAATAAAAAGAACGATTGGGATTCCTGTTAAAAATAAAACATCGATATCACAGCGGGTGGCGTGGATGAAACTAAAACATTAGTGGTCATATGGTTTTCTTGGTTTAAAAATAGCTAACTGTGCAGCGTGGCTCAGATAGGAAATACATGTTTGTAATGACGACTGTTGCGTTATGGTTCACTTTTCCGACAGGTGTAGGACATCAATAAACCGCATTTTACGAGATCTGTTCATGTCAAAAATGATTTACTAAGATGTGTAATGAAAATAATTTTGGTCCAAACTGTCGGATTCCACCTTTAAAAGATAATTTATTCTTATTTCTTTAATTAAACAGTAGCTCTGTTTAAAGTATATTTATTTCTATCAATTATTTACAGACAAGCTATCTAGTTCCATTTTATTAAAGAGTTATTCCATCAGATTTACGTTACGTATCTACAATAAATCAAATTCGGATGTGGTTTAGTGGTTAGGATTCCTTGTTTTCACCCAGACGGCCCGGGTTCTATTCCCGGCACCGGACGTTAGCTTTTATTACACCGGAAAACATACAAGGTATCCTATGCTTTTGGATGCTTTACAAAATACAGTTAAAAACAGAGGCCGCTCCTTTATATTTGATTGAGCGTTATCAAGGTAGCTATATCTCTACCATTTTAACGACTTTGGTATGTCGCGACCCGGGATCGAACCCTGAGCCTCCCGTATCTGGAGCCGACGCTCTACCAATTGCTTTACCAGATCCGGTAGTTTAAAAATAGGTAAATGTGCAGCGTGGCTCGGATCGGAAATACATGTTTGTATGGATAAGTAGGGTGTTATATGCTTCACTCTTCCCATAGACTTAGGACATCAATTAACAACATTTCATGGGATCTCCTCAGGTAACAATAACTTTGTTGGTCTATTAGGAGAAAGAAAATTGGCCAGAATTGTCGGAAACATTTAATAACCTAATAAAAATATGCGAATGAATTGATTCCTTCCAACTTTTTTTTAATGTTAAATATTATTTTACCATGTATTATTCTTGTGATGTTTCGTGACGTTCGTGAACAAGACTGGTGCTTTCATTACGAGTAATAAAAAGTTAAATAGTAAATGTATGCATTTACAATGTGTTTAATGTATAAAGAAGTTTGTTTCACTTCAACTCCGTATAGTCATGATGTTATAATTAGGACAAAGAAAATGAAACATTTTCATTCCATATGAAGTCAGTTTTGATTCATTTGGCACATTGATAGGACTGGGAAACGGAATTATCTTCTAATCAATGCGCTGAAAAGCGCTTTTTGGGCGTTGTAACTTATGCCTGTAACCGTTTTAAGATATGCAGATTACGACCACTTAAAATAATTCGGTGGTAATCGATTGCACATCGCGTTGGAAAGCAGGATTGTCTTGCATTGCAAAACAACCTATTCTAAATATATATTACACATTGGGACAAAAGTTACAACAAAATCACTATCAGATGATTTTTGAAAAAAAAATAAGAATACACATTTTCCATACTATTGTATTTTTAACTAAAATTAGGTCTACAGTAAGTGCTCTTAAGCACTACTGAATGCGATCAAAATACACTGAGTTCGAAATTAACATGCAGTTATTTATTTGTTAACACACCCCTGTGTCTTGATTAAAAACCTGGTATAGAGCTTCAGAAGGCAGTGAGATCCTGCGTGGCGTATCACTGAAATCTCAGCCTAATATATAATGCATAGTCCGTGGAACACTCGTTCTAATAACGTTTTCTCCGTCCTTTCCTCCTTTCCTCTAATCACTGAGTGATATGCCTGCGCTTTTCCCCCAATAAATCTGTATTTTATCTATATCTATATAGCACAATATAACCAACTGTCAGTATAAATATTTGTTTCAGCACAAGCAATACATTTTCCCGGGCATGCAGTATGGTTATAGTCAAGGTCAAACCTTCGGAATCCGCACAAAAACGTGTTCTTGGCTTCGTAAATTTTTTATCAGTTATATGTCAATTGGCCAAGGGCAGTGTAAAGACCAGTACAGACACTGGTCTTAAACATAGTAAAACCTATGTTGGACCTATGTTGGAACAGGTTGAACCTATGTAGGAACCGCTTGAACCTGTTTAGGAATAAGTTGAACTTATGTAGGAACAGATTGAAATCATTGTAGGAATAAGTTGAACCTAAGTAGAAACAAGTTGAACCTTTTAAGGAATAAGTTGAACCTTTTAAGAAATAAGTTGAACCTATGTAGGAATAAGTTGAACCTATGTAGGAATAAGTTGAACCTATGTAGAAATAAGTTGAACCTTTGTAGAAACAAGTTGAACCTCTTTTGGAACAGGTTGAACCTATGCAGGAATAAGTTGAACCTATGTAGGAATAAGGTGAACCTATGTAGAAACGAAACAAGTTAAACCTCTATAGGAACAGGTTGAACCTATGTAGGAATAAGTTGAACCTCTGTGGGAACAAGTTTAACTTCTTTTGGAACAGGTTGAACCTATGTAGGAATAAGTTGAACCTATGTAGGAACAGGTTGAACCTATGTAGGAATAGGACGAGTCTGTGTAGGAATAAGTTGAACCTCTATAGGAACAGGTTAAACCTATGCAGAAAAAAGTTGAGCCTATGTACGAATAAGTTGAAACCTATGTAGGAATAAGTGGAACCATATGCAGAAATAAGTTGAACCTATGTAGGGATAAGTGGAACCATATGTAGGAATAAAGTGAACCTATGTAGGAATAAGTTGAACCTATGTAGGGATAAGTTGAACCTATGTAGGGATAAGTTAAACCTATGTAGGAATAAGTTAAACCTATGTAGGAATATGTGGAACCATATGTAGGAATAAGTTGAACCTATGTAGGGATAAGTGGAACCATATGTAGGAATAAAGTGAACCTATGTAGGAATAAGTTGAACCTATGTAGGGATAAGTTGAACCTATGTAGGAATAAAGTGAACCTACGTAGGGATAAGTTGAACCTATGTAGGGATAAGTTAAACCTATGTAGGAATAAGTTAAACCTATGTAGGAATAAGTTGAACATATGCAGGAATAAGTTAAACCTATGTAGGAATTAGTTGATCTAAATTAGTCCTATGCAGGAATAAAAACAACCTATGTCCTAGGAAGATGAACCTGTGTCTAATTTTTTTTCCAAGTGGTGAGCCTTTGATCTCTTAATAATACCAGCCTTATTTCGTTGGAGTTGACCGTACCATTTCTTCTGTGTTATAAATCGTATCAAGGTTCGATCCTGTCCACGTCAGCTTTGTCAGAAGAGTCAGTTGTACTTTTGTAAAAATATAATGCAAACTCTCTATAAGTATGCTTTACCTATGTAGGAGTAAGATACCTATGTAGGAGTAAGTTGAACCTATGCAGGCGTAAGTTGAACCTATGTAGGCGTACCTTTAAACTTAGGTATGCGTAAGTTGAACCTATGTATACGTAAATTGAACATGTGTAAGAGTAAGCTGAACCTATGTAAGATTAAGTTGAACCTATGTAGGCGTAAGTTGAACCTATGAAGGCGTACCTTAAAACCTACATATGCGTTAGTTGAACCTATGTAAGAGTAAGCTGAATCTATGTAAGAGTAAGTTGAACCTATGTAAGAGTAAGTTGAACCTATGTAAGAGTAAGTTGAACCTATGTATGTGTAAGGTGAACTTATGTAGGCGTAAGTTGAATCTAGGTAATAGTAAGTTTAACGTATGAAGGCGTACCTTAAAACCTATGTAGAAGTTATTTGACCCTTTGTAGGAGTAAGTTAAAGGATGCTGACGTTAGTTTGCCTGAATCAAATTTATATAATGTATATAACCATATATGACTCGCTTAAGGGATTTAAGCTTTGATTGGCATAAACTTATACTCTAGTTTTCAAAATCTATTTTGAACATCGCCTGAATTGTTAGACAGTACAACTCGTCAAATAAATCGTTTATATGCTAACTCTTTCCAAATCTATAATAAATCACGATGGGGACTTCTGTTAAAATAGATATTGCCATCAGCGCGGATTTCATGGATGTTGATATAACATGATTTAATTAAAATTGGACAAGATGCTTTCTTTGTTTAAATATAACAAACAGTGCAGAGTGGCTCAGTTAGAAAATACATGTTTCTAGGGACGAGTATGGGATTATGCTTCGCTTTTTACATAGATGTAGCACATCAATAAACACCATTACGCTGGATCTTTTCAGGCAACGAGAATTCATTTTATTGTTTGAGGAAACAGAAATGTGGTCCAAATTGTCTGATATTACCTTTAAATCCTATGTAGAAGTAAGATAAACCTATGTAGGAGTATGTAAAACCTATGCAGAAATACGTTGAACCGATGTGAAAATAAGCTGAGCCTATCGAAAACTAAGTTGAACCTATGTATAAGTAAATTAAAATCTTTGTAGGAGTAAGTTGGACCTATGAAGTAATAAAGTGGACCTATGTAGGAGTAAGGTAGACCTATGTAGGAATAAAGTGGACCTATGTAGGAGTAAGGTAGACCTTTGTAGGAATAAAGTGAACCTATGTAGGAGTAAGTTGGACCTTTGTAGGAATATAGTGAACCTATGTAGGAGTAAGTTGGCCCTTTGTAGGAATACAGTGAAACTATGAAAAAGTAAGTTGCACCTATGTAGGAATAAAAAGAACCTATGAAAGAGTGAGTTGGGCCTATGTAGGAATAAAGTGAACATGGAAAAAAGTTAAGTTGGTCCTATTTAGGAATAAACAGAAACTTTGAAAATGTAAGTTGATCCAATGTAGGAATAAATTGAACCCATTGAAGAGTAAGTTGAACCTATGCCCATGTCAGTTACGTCTGAACACAATCGTAATTATTTTACAACGACTAATTAAAATCATTTAATTCTAATTATTTGTGCCTTGTAAATGGAATTGTTTGTGTGTTAAACATGTTCATATTCATAATAACTTGAAGGCCACAGGAAGACCTTAGAAAGAATTTTAAACAATTAATTTGGAATTAAATGGAAGAAATTGTATAAATATTTGCATTCTGCTTTTCTATTCTATTTTCATAACAAATTTCTGTTATTTTATTATACGAAAATCTTTTGTTAAAGTTATCATTTTTATCCGTGTTGTATAAAATCAATAACCTCCAACCTATAAGTATAATTTAACCTGACTTATGATCATAGCTTCTTTATTTTCCTTAGCTTAGTATTGCACTATGCACTTACAGCTATCTACAACCGATGCGAATAAATTTCCTTTGTTAATGCGTTGAAAAGTGAATACTTAAAAATACCAATACATGTATCAGGCCGACTACCATACTTCTATTCATAAATATTTCAATATAAAACACTTTTTTTTAAATCTCACGTTCAACCTGACGCTGCAAATTTTATTCCCCTCCTGTTCTCTCTCCCCTCTCGCAGCTAAACTCTACCTATACAGGTCGACTAAGCCTTAACAGTCTAACTTACAAGTCACAAACACTCACTGCTATACCGCAATGATATTTCACACAATACGTTTTCCATACTTAAGCTCGGATTTCAATAAATGGTTTTATATTTACCTAAGCTAGGCCCTGATCGTGAATCAAGCGGAGTAGCTAACATTTTTTTTCTATTGTAAGCCGACGAGCGCATATGAATGCCTTACTATACACACAGCCCGCTTCGATCTACTTAAGTCTGTGTTAAGATGGAGCTATTTTTAGAACCTATTTGAGCAGGAATGTCAGTTTTACACTTAGAGAGCGGTGAGTTATAGCGAACTGGCAGACTGTATTTAGGTGCTCGCGTTAGGAACAAAGGAACGGAAAGTGGACAATTGGGTTGGATTTATGCTTTAAACTAGGATCGAACCCGAAAAAATGTTTTCTTGTGCTGTGAAAGAAGATTAAGGGTGGAACCATCATCCGTGGATAGGTGCGAGAGGGTTACAGGAACACCAAGGGTGTATGCGGTCCAACTGTAGCAGACGGTAAATATGGTTTATGATATATTCCATTAGCTAGAATGGCAGGGGTATGGTATAGATTTTTATCTACCGTGAATAGACGCTTTATATTTTTATGTGGATGAGAATTAAAAACACAAGCAGACTACTGGGGGGAAAGAGGGAAGAGAAAAGAAAATGGGGGTATTGTGTGTCGCGGCTTGAATTAGATCTGGGTCGAAAGTTTTCAAACTTTATATATGCAACAGCCTTAAGTGTCGCTTAATGTATTGGCTTTTAAGATCGCCTTCGGGGAGTGTTTCCCACTTAGCCTGCTTAGTACCAATATATCAGGTCTAGGCGGATAGTGTAGGTACGGTTGACTAAATCCCCGCTGGGAGCTATTTAATAGAAACATTCACTGCTTATTTACTGCTAAGTCTCCTGCAACTCGACACGTGACCTCTTCACGCAGTTTTAAAAAATATTAACTAAGATTTTTTTTACGGGAATGAACAAATCTGCTAGTGCTATAAATAGGTCATTGCGTTTCATATTTTATTTATAACATTCATTTATTTTCCACATTTTTCATCTTTGCCGTAGATAGCCGATAAAAATGAACACCAGCATATAAAATGATGAAAAAACAAATGCATATTTGTATGACTAAAATGAATGATAATGTGTTAGAACTACATATAACTTCTATGGTTATTTTAAAGTGAACGTCATGAAAACAAACATGTTTGTAATGCGTACACGATATTTTCATTGTTTCTTATAAATGTATTGGTTTAATAGTTTAGATTACAAACTAGAATAGCAAAAGTTTATCTTAAGATCTTAGTCAGCTTTAAGGCAATTTATAAATATAAAGTTGTTAGGGAAGAAGAAACGGGACAGTTTTCTGGTACGAAGGAGCAGCAGTAATATTTGTGGAAGTAGTAGAAGTTATAGCAGGAATAGCAGTATCAATAGACATTATAGCAGGAATAGCAGTATCACTAGACGTTATAGCAGGAATAGCAGTATCAATAGAATATATAGCCGGAATAGCAGTATCAATAGAATATATAGCCGGAATAGCAGTATCAATAGACGTTATAGCAGGAATAGCAGTATCAATAGAATATATAGCCGGAATAGCAGTATCAATAGACGTTATAGCAGGAAAAGTAGCATCAACAGAAGTTATAGCCGGAATAGCAGCATCAGTAGACGTTATAGCAGGAATAGCAGTATCAATAAACGTTATAGCAGGAATAGCAGTATCAATAGAATATATAGCCGGAATAGCAGTATCAATAGAATATATAGCCGGAATAGCAGTATCAATAGACGTTATAGCAGGAATAGCAGTATCAATAGAATATATAGCCGGAATAGCAGTATCAATAGAATATATAGCAGAAATAGCAGCATCAGTACACGTTATAGCAGGAATAGCAGTATCAATAGACGTTATAGCAGGAATAGTAGCATCAATAGAAGTTATAGCCGGAATAGCAGCATCAGTAGACGTTATAGCAGGAATAGCAGAATCAATAAACGTTATAGCATGAATAGCAGTATCAATAGACGTTATAGCCGGAATAGCAGCATCAATAGAAGTTATAGCCGGAATAGCAGAATCAATAAACGTTATAGCAGGAATAGCAGTATCAATAGAATATATAGCAGGGATAGCAGCATCAGTAGACGTTATAGCAGGAATAGCAGTATCAATAGACGTTATAGCAGGAATAGCAGTATCAATAGAATATATAGCAGGAATAGCAGTATCAATAGAATATATAGCCGGAATAGCAGTATCAATAGACGTTATAGCAGGAATAGCAGTATCAATAAACGTTATAGCAGGAATAGCAGAATCAATAGAATATATAGCAGGAATAGCAGCATCAGTAGACGTTATAGCAGGAATAGCAGAATCAATAAACGTTATAGCAGGAATAGCAGTATCAATAGACGTTATAGCCGGAAATGCAGCATCAATAGAAGTTATAGCCGGAATAGCAACATCAATAGAAGTTATAGCCGGAATAGCAGCATCAGTAGACGTTATAGCAGGAAAAGCAGAATCAATAAACGTTATAGCAGGAATAGCAATATCAATAGAATATATAGCAGGAATAGCAGTATCAATAGAATATATAGTCGGAATAGCAGTATCAGTAGACGTTATAGCAGGAATAGCAGTATCAATAGAATATATAGCCGGAATAGCAGTATCAATAGAATATATAGCAGGAATAGCAGCATCAGTACACGTTATAGCAGAAAAAGCAGTATCAATAGACGTTATAGCAGGAGTAGTAGCATCAATAGACGTTATAGCAGGAATAGCAGAATCAATAAACGTTATAGCAGGAATAGCAGCAACAATAGAAGTTATAGCCGGAATAGCAGTATCACTAGACGTTATAGCAGGAATAGCAGTATCAATAAACGTTATAGCAGGAATAGCAGCATCAATAGACGTTATAGCAGGAATAGCAGAATCAATAAACGTTATAGCAGGAATAGCTGTATCAATAGAATATATAGCAGGGATAGCAGCATCAGTAGACGTTATAGCAGGAATAGCAGAATCAATAAACGTTATAGCAGGAATAGCAGTATCAATAGAATATATAGCAGGAATAGCAGTATCAATAGACGTTATAGCAGGAATAGCAGTATCAATAGAATATATAGCAGGAATAGCAGTATCAATAGAATATATAGCCGGAATAGCAGTATCAATAGACGTTATAGCAGGAATAGCAGTGTCAATAAACGTTATAGCAGGAATAGCAGAATCAATAGAATATATAGCAGGAATAGCAGCATCAGTAGACGTTATAGCAGGAATAGCAGCATCAGTAGACGTTATAGCAGGAATAGCAGAATCAATAAACGTTATAGCAGGAATAACAGTATCAATAGACGTTATAGCCGGAAATGCAGCATCAAAAGAAGTTATAGCCGGAATAGCAACATCAATAGAAGTTATAGCCGGAATAGCAGCATCAGTAGACGTTATAGCAGGAATAGCAGAATCAATAAACGTTATAGCAGGAATAGCAATATCAATAGATTATATAGCAGGAATAGCAGTATCAATAGAATATATAGCCGGAATAGCAGTATCAGTAGACGTTATAGCAGGAATAGCAGTATCAATAGAATATATAGCCGGAATAGCAGTATCAATAGAATATATAGCAGGAATAGCAGCATCAGTACACGTTATAGCAGAAAAAGCAGTATCAATAAACGTTATAGCAGGAATAGCAGCATCAATAGACGTTATAGCAGGAATAGCAGAATCAATAAACGTTATAGCAGGAATAGCAGTATCAATAGAAGTTATAGCAGGAATAGCAGTATCACTAGACGTTATAGCAGGAATAGCAGTATCAATAAACGTTATAGCAGGAATAGCAGCATCAGTAGACGTTATAGTAGGAATAGCAGAATCAATAAACGTTATAGCAGGAATAGCAGTATCAATAGAATATATAGCAGGAATAGCAGAATCAATAAACGTTATAGCAGGAATAGCAGTATCAATAGACGTTATAGCAGGAATAGCGATATCAATAGAATATATAGCCGGAATAGCAGTATCAATAGAATATATAGCAGGAATAGCAGTATCAATAGAATATATAGCAGGAATAGCAGCATCAGTATACGTTATAGCAGGAAAAGCAGTATCAATAGACGTTATAGCAGGAATAGTAGCATCAATAGAAGTTATAGCCGGAATAGCAGCATCAGTAGACGTTATAGCAGGAATAGCAGAATCAATAAGCGTTATAGCAGGAATAGCAGTATCAATAGAAGTTATAGCAGGAATAGCAGTATCACTAGACGTTAAAGCAGGAATAGCAGTATCACTAGACGTTATAGCAGGAATAGCAGTGTTACTAGACGTTATAGCAGGAATAGCAGTATCACTAGACGTTATAGCAGGAATAGCAGTATCACTAGACGTTAAAGCAGGAATAGCAGTATCACTAGACGTTATAGCAGGAATAGCAGTATCACCAGTCGTTATAGCAGGAATAGCAGTATCACCAGTCGTTATAGCAGGAATAGCAGTATCACTAGACGTTATAGCAGGAAAAGCAGTATCACTAGACGTTATAGCAGGAATAGCAGAATCACTTGACGTTATAGCAGGAATAGCAGTATCACCAGTCGTTATAGCAGGAATAGCAGTATCACTAGACGTTATAGCAGGAATAGCAGAATCACTGGACGTTATAGCAGGAAAAGCAGTATCACTAGTCGTTATAGCAGGAATAGCAGTATCACTAGACGTTATATCAGGAATAGCTGTATCAGTAGAAGTTATAGCAGGAAATACAGTATCAGTAGAAGTTATAGCAGGAATAGCAGTATCAGTAGAGGTTATAGCAGGAATAGCAGTATCACTAGACTTTATAACAGAAGTGACAGTATCAGTTGAAGTTATAGCAGGAATAGCAGCATCAATAGTAAATATAGCAGGAATAGCAGATCAGTAGAAGTTATAGCAGGAATAGCAGCATCAGTACAAGTTATAGCAGGAATAGCAGATCAGTAGAAGTTATAGCAGGAATAGCAGATCAGTAGAAGTTATAGCAGGAATAGCAGTATCACTAGACGTTATAGCAAGGATAGCAGAATCACTAGACGTTGTAGCAGGAATAGCAGAATCATTTGAAGTTATAGCAGGAAAAGCAGAATCACTAGACGCTGTAGCAGGAAAAGCAGTATCAGTAGAGGTTAAAGCAGGAATAGCAGAATCATTTGAAGTTAAAGCAGGAATAGCAGAATCACTAGACGTTATAGAAGGAATAGCAGTATCAGTAGACGTTATAGCAGGAATAGAAGAATCATTTAAAGTTATAGCAGGAATAGCAGATTCACTAGACGTTATAGCAGGAATGGCAGTATCAGTAGACGTTAAAGCAGGAATAGCGACATCAGTGGAAGTTATAGCAGGAATAGCAGTATCAATAGAAAATATAGCAGAAATAGCAGCAACAGTAGAAGTTATAGCAGGAATAGCAGCCTCAGTAGAAGTTATAGCAGGAATAGCAGCATCAGTAGAAGTTATAGCAGGAATAGCAGTAACACTAGAAGTTTAAGCAGGAATTGCAGCATCAGTAGAAATTATAGTAGGAATAGTAGCATCAGTAGAAGTTATAGCAGCAATAGCAGCATCCGTAGAAGTTATAGCAGGAATAGAAGCATCAGTAGAAAATAAAGCAGGAAAAGCAGCATCAGTAGAAGTTATAGCAGGAATAGCAGTATCAATAGAAGTTATAGCCGGAATAGAAGCATCAGTAGAAGTTATAGCAAGAATAGCAGTATCACTAGACGTTGTAGCAAGGATAGCAGCATCAGTAGAAGTTATAGCAGGAATAGCAGTATCACTAGACGTTAAAGCAGGAATAGCAGTCTCAATAGAAGTTATAGCAGAAATAGCAGCATCAGTAGAAGTAAAAGCAGGGATAGCAGCATTAATAGTAAATATAGCAGGAGTAGTAGTATCAGTAGAAGTTATAGCAGGGATAGCAGCATCAGTAGAAGTTCTAGCAGGGATAGCAGCATCAATAGTAAATATAGCAGGAATAGCAGCATCAGTAGAAGTTAAAGCAGGAATTGCAGCAACAGTAAAAGTTATAGCAGGAATAGCAGTAACACTAGAAGTTTTAGCAGGGATTGCAGCATCAGTAGAAGTTATAGCCGAAATAGCAGAATCGATAGAAAATATAGCAGGAATAGCAGTAACAGTAGAAAATATAGCAGGAATAGCAGCATCAGTAGAAGTTATAGCAGCAATAGAAGCATCAGTAGAAGTTATAGCAGCAATAGAAGCATCAGTAGAAGTTAAAGCAGCAATAGCAGCATCAGTAGAAGTAAAAGCAGCAATAGAAGCATCAGTAGAAGTTATAGCAGCAATAGAAGCATCAGTAGAAGTTATAGCAGCAATAAAAGCATCAGTAGAAGTTAAAGCAGCAATAGCAGCATCAGTAGAAAATATAGCAGGAATACAGCATCAGTAGAAGTTATATCAGGTATAGAAGCATCATCAGAAGTTTAAGCAGCAATAGAAGCATCAGTAGAAGTTATAGCAGCAATAGAAGCATCAGTAGAAAATATAGCAGGAATAGCAGCATCATTAGAAGTTATAGCAGGAATAGAAGCATCAGTAGAAGTTATAGCAGGAATAGCAGCATCAGTAGAAGTTATAGCAGGAATAGCAGTAACACTAGAAGTTTAAGCAGGGATTGCAGTATCAGTAGAAATTATAGTAGGAATAGTAGCATCAGTAGAAGTTATAGCAGCAATAGCAGCATCCGTAGAAGTTATAGCAGGAATAGAAGCATTAGTAGAAGTTATAGCAGCAATAGCAGCATCAGTAGAAAATATAGCAGGAATAGCAGCATCAGTAGAAGTTATAGCAGGATTAGAAAGATCAGTAGAAGTTATAGCAGGGATAGTAGCATCAGTAGAAGTTATAGCAGGAATAGTAACATCAGTAGAAGTTATAGCAGATATAGCAGCATCAGTAGAAGTTATAGCAGGAATAGCAGCATCAGTAGAAGTTATAACGCAAATAGTAGCATCAGTAGGGGTTACAGCAGGAATAGCAGCGTCAATAGAAGTTCTAGCAGTAATAGCAGCATCAGTAGAAGTTTTAGCAGGAATAGTAGCATCAGTAGAAGTTATAGCAGGATTAGCAGCATCAGTAGAAGGTATAGTAGGAATAGCAGCATCAGTAGAAGTTATAGCAGGGATAGAAGCATCAGTAGAAGTTATAGCAGGAATAGTAGCATCAGTAGAAGTTATGGCAGGAATAGCAGCATCAGTAGAAGTTATAGCAGGAATAGCAGCATCAGTAGAAGTTATAACGCAAAAATAGCATCAGTAGGGGTTACAGCAGGAATAGCAGCATCAATGGAAGTTCTAGCAGTAATGGCAGCATCAGTAGAAGTTTTAGCAGGAATAGTAGCATCAGTAGAAGTTATAGCAGAAATAGCAGCATCAGTAGAAGTTATAGCAGGAATAGCAGCATCAGTAGAAGTTATATCAGGGATAGCAGCATCAGTAGAAGTTATAGCAGGAATAATATCATCAGTAGAAGTTACAGCAGGAATAACAGCATCAGTAGAAGTTATAGCAGGAATAGCAGCATTAGTAGAAGTTATAACGCAAAAAGTAGCATCAGTAGGGGTTACAGCAGGAATAGCAGCATCAATAGAAGTTCTAGCAGTAATAGCAGCATCAGTAGAAGTTTTAGCAGGAATAGTAGCATCAGTAGAAGTTAAAGCAGAAATAGCAGCATCAGTAGAAGTTATAGCAGGAATAGGAGCATCAGTAGAAGTTATATCAGGGATAGCAGCATCAGTAGAAGTTATAGCAGGAATAGTAGCATCAGTAGAAGTTATAGCAGGAATAGCAACATCAATTAAAGTTGTAACAATAGGAACAGCAATAACAGCAACAGCAGTCGTAGTAATATCTGCATCAATAAAATTAGCAGCTGAAGAAAAACGATACGAAAACAGCAACAGTACGCAGAGTCAATGTAATAAGCCGCATTAGTAGCTGTAATAGAAGTTATATCGGCCGAAGCAATAGCACTACTAATCGATGTTAGTAACAGAAACAGTAATAGCAACAGCAGTATATCTTGTAGCAACACTAGTTGAATCAGTAGTTTCAGTAAGTTGTATTGTCACAAGGAGCAGCTTTCCTGTAGTAATGGTTGTCGTTTCCAATTGTTTTGATGGCACTGTTCGTTCGTTAATAACGAGGGTTTGTTTACACATATAAAACAAAGACTATATACGCTACATGACCGTTTCATGTTTTTATTTTTTATTTTGTTTCTTTCAGGAATTGAGATGCATTTGATCGAGTCAACAATGACAGGGAAGTGAACCAGAGGTGAAAAAGTGTGTCAGTGTATCTAAATTGAGGAAAATCAAATGTTTTAATCTATCAATTAATTTTAAGAACACTTCAAAAGTTGTATACAAGTGTAATGTATCAAAGCAGACTCTGACAATGTAACTTTAAGATAAATGTAAATAATAAGCGGCTACTATTTGACAGATCACATTTTGCTTAAGCCAAAAACTGGCTGTGTACAAAGCAACAAAAAGGTATACAGACATAGCTGTTCTTGATGAGGAAATCATTCAAGAGGTTGCCAGTCACTGACGAATTTCTGACCAGTCACTGACAAATTTCTGACCAACGAATTACTGACCCCAGTCACTGACGAATTACTGATCAGTCACTGACGAATTTCTGACCAGTCACTGGCGAATTACTGACCCCAGTCACTGACGAATTACTGGCCAGTCACTGAAGAATTACTGACCAGTCACTGAAGACTTACTGACCAGTCACTGAAGACTTACTGACCAGTCACTGAAACGCCCCGCCTCAAGCTACCTCAATGACCATGGATAAGGATCGGCCGGACAGCGCCAGTCTTGACGGGGATGGCAATATCGGCTCACCGGCCGACGACTCCCTGTCGTCGCCGCCGGGCCGAGGATTTGCACCCAAGTCCAGGAAGCCTAATTGGACGGACCACGAGATCCGGGCCCTAATAGAAGAGTATGATCGTCATCGAAACATCATGAGGTGCAGGGGACAGTATAAAACCGTCAGTGGTCAGGTATGTAGATGGGTCCAACAAATCCTTTGTTTCGTCTGTGTTTGTATGTGTGTCTATCTGTGTCGCTATCTGTGTGTGCTGGTGCATGTGTTAGTGTAATAGTGTGTGCGTGTGTTTGCGCGCTGGTGTGTGAGTTAGTGTGTGTCTGTGCGGGTGTGATTTGGGGGTAGGGTGGTGGTGCGCGCTTGCACGAATGCGTGTATGTGTGTGTCACTATGTGTGTCTGTTTGCTCATTAACTGTCCGTATCTGCATGTCTTCCTGTCCCCGGCCCCGCCTCCGCCTCCGCCTCCCTTTCTTATGTGTCTTTATTTTTTATATACTTAGTTATGTTTCCTTGTCTAAATACATGTTTTTCGTTTTTGTTGATGAAATCTTAAAATCAAAGGATATATAGACTGACCTTGAAGTCGATGCAC
Source organism: Sinonovacula constricta (assembly GCA_007844125.1). Lineage (NCBI taxonomy): Eukaryota > Metazoa > Mollusca > Bivalvia > Cardiida > Solecurtidae > Sinonovacula > Sinonovacula constricta. The sequence continues at coordinate 38,042,791 of CM017572.1, forward strand.
GGCTCTGCAATCGTAAAATCCGGTGACGTAGTGCAAAATCCAGAAAAAATATATGACTTTCACAGACAATACGCATCAAATTTAATAACCGTTTTATCAGTAGATGTTAAAGCTATTGTATTACAAAACTAACTAAAATAAGACTTCAAAAATGGCGCACGAGTACAGCAGCCCTGTCCCCTCATTAAAGTGGTGTGACCAGGATTTCGACCTACACTGCGGCGATGAATTTGTGGTCCGCCGCTCTTGTTTCTTGACCCCTACGCTGCTGCTGTTAGCTCTCCTGAGCTTAAGCTAAATTCAACACTACACTCACAGCGCTATGAGCGTTTTGATTTTCTACATTTTCTAATTATGTTTGATTTTCATTTACGTAACTAACGCTTTTATTTTTAGTTCTCTTATTCATTATATTTGTAAAACTAGTGAGTTCAGAGTGTAAGCAACTTGTCCAGCAAGTCCTGATGGCGCAGCCGTAAAAGCGGGGGTACGCTGGTAATCATCTATGCGGAAACCCCTTCACGGATCACCGAAACCTATCGAATATTAACAATCTCGTTTTCCGTAGGTGATCAACAACGAGAAGAGAAACCGGATATGGGAGAAGATTACGGACGTTGTGAACCGCTCCAGACCGGAAGGCATGAACATGCTAGGTGGCGCCACGGTCTGCACGCGCACCGTGAAGGAAGTGATCAAGAAATGGGTGAACCTCGTCAACAAGATGAAGTCGGACATCGCCATACAGAGAAGTAAGAGAATAAAGAACGTAGAGGTTGCATCAAACACGTTTATAAATACATTATTGTAAAAATATAGCATGTTTTCAAAGTAAGGATCTGACTTTAAGCGAATTTATCAGTTTAATCATGTGTACACATTGTATCAAACGGGATACGACAAGATATGCTGTAAAACCTTGTAAAACATTGAGTGCGTAGAAATTGTATTCCTCGCTGGTCTTGATGACCGTTAATGTTAAAAATATTCACATACTATGAAAACAGTTCTAGTCAGCAAAATACTTAAGGGAAGTTTTTGTATTGACACAATCGGTTGCCAATGCTACAAAATATCAGCTTTATCCAATTTATTACATTCTAAAAATTTGGAAACTCCACATTGTTTTAAACACCACCATTTAATAAAACATTTTTGCTCCAGGTAAACCGGGCTCGGACTTGTGTTTAACGTCACGTGCGGTCAACATCCTTGTGAATACCAACATACCTCTAGATATGGATGCCCTTACACTGGACACCAAACAAGAGGGCATCAAACTGGAACTGAAGCGAGAGAGAGACCCTTTTGACGACGACTATACATTGTAGGTCAATGTTTACTCTTCGTCGTGTTTAAGTATAGTTATCTTTAAACTTCGCTTAACAATTTCACTTTTCGGCAAACTTCTAAATGGGTATCGCTATAACTCGCCGCGCCGAGGTTGTGAATATCGCTAAATTGTAACCCACCGAAAAATAATTTCTTTCTTATTGCGATGCACCGAAATATGAACTTTTATGAATTACTAGTCTTCCCCTAGCTAGATACACACGTACATACAAACGCATTCAAGGTTTGCATTGTACACCAAATGCCGAAATGTATTTTAAATAACGTTTCTAAGTCAATCGGAACAGCTCGGATCATTCACGAATCATCTCTCGGATGTATGTCGGTAGTCGGATCGCCTTGGCCATTTCCCTAAATGGGATTGCTTTTGTGACAGACGTCAAAACAAAGATGGCAGCTCGGATGACAAATCACTACAGTATGACTTCATTTTGTGGTGGCGACTTCAATTTTAAATCATTCAAGTTCAATTTACCCAGCGCAGCAGACATGCAGCTGTCAAACGATGTTATTGTTCATGTTTTGTACGAACTACATTTTAGGCACATTCTTCTTCCGACTTCCGGCGAACTAAACGATCGTGATTTTTAATAATTATCATTGCACCGGATACATCCGAGGGATGATTGTCCCGAGAACGGAATTACCCGAGAAGATCCGATTGGTTTCTAAGTAATAGTGCTCGGAGATTACTCTTCCTTAGTTTTTGTTGCACGTGCAAGGAAGACTATACTAACAAGGTATTTCATATTGTACAAGACAATGTGAAAACATCAGAATTGAACTGAAGAAATCATCGTTGACATTATATCGTAAAAAACAATGTTGTTGTTTTTTTGCAAATAATTAGAGATATATAACATTTGTTGAATAAATGTATTTTATCGCAGTTTTGTAGATAAAAAGATTTCGCCTTTGGTTTAAGTTGGAATAGTCTTCTGTTGATCGATTAATCTTCCGCGGTGATGGAGACTCGAGTCTTCCTTGCAAAATGGAGATTTAAAGGTAGTATCAACAGTTTGCAGATATCAGAAACATATAACAATATCGAACTACTACTTGGGCAATTGGGGCTTGATTTTTGTATAAACACATACCTGAGTCTGAATAAATAAGATTTTGAACACTAACTGAATTGTTAGACAAAACCTATCGCGAAAAAAATCACTCTGAATGTGTATTCTGTCCAACTGTATAAGAAGCTTGATAGCGGTCTCTGCTAAAAATAGATATCGACGTCAGAGTGGATTTCCCGGATGACTATAAAACGTGATCTCAAAAATAAATGTTTTTCGAAGTTTACAAATAGCTTTCTCTGCAGCGTGGCTTAGATAGGAAATACCTGTTTGCATTGACGAGTGGCGATGTTTGCTTGACTGTCCACACAGATCTAGGACATCAATGAACATCATTTTGAGGGACCTTTTCATGTAACGATGATATAGTTGGTTATTTGGGAAAATAAAGTTTTGTCCAAACTGTCGGATACTACCTTTAAAGCAAAATAATGATCAAGCAGTATCAATGTTAGCTTTTAAAAAACTGACCTTTTATGATGATTATTAATGTGGTTCCTCTGCCACAGGTGTTGCATCTGATGATGATGATGATGGTGGTGATGATGATGATGATGATGATGATGATGATGATGATGATGATGATGATGATGATGAAATGAATTATTATCAAAACACGCCATTATACCATTTCTGTGTTCTAGTTTGTACCAGGAACCCAACGAGTACTCCCAACTCCTTGACTCGAGGGATCATTTAGACCTTGACCAGTCCTCTGCTGCCGATATCTCCGGTAGAACCAGCGACAACCATGACTTATCGACAGACACCACCACCGACACCAACCAGAACACACCTTCCGCTAACCTAACAACCAACTCCGTTGCGTCCAACGTGAAAAACGCCATTCGCAAACGTAAACTGAATCCTAAATATTACAATAATGTCACCCATTTGAGTAATGCTGGTGCTAGTTTTAGCGCATGTGACGGGTCGGAAACCTATGAAGAACGGCGACCGGCGAAGAAAGGTCGAATCACGGAGAGAAATCTGGACGATATCCGGCGGTATGAGAACGATGCGAGTTTTGCTGCTGAGCACAGCCGTCATGAAAGTTTCCAATGGCAGACTGACGCCTCAGCAGATCCCTTTGAACCAATGAGTGAGGCCGAGAGGTTTAACAGAGAGCTCATTGATATGAGTAGGACAAAGATGAACATGGAGGTAGACCGAATGAGATTAGAAGCTGAGAAATTGGAAGTGGAGAAAGAGCGAGCACTTATCGAGAAGGAATCTGCGATCTTGCAGCGGGAGAAACTGCAACTGGAAGTGAAGTTTTTGAAGCAGAAGTTGCAGATAGGGGAATTGGAGTTGCAGAGACAGAAATCGTTAGCGGTAAGGACACGTGTCACAAAAGAGATCAAAGTAACAAATGAGATAAAAGAGGCAAATGAGATAAAAGAAGTAAATAAGATTAAAAAGGCAAATGAGATAAAAGAAACAAATGAGATGGAAGAAGTGAATAAGATAAAAAGGACAAATGAGATAAAAGAGGCAAATGAGATAAAAGAGGCAAATGAGATAAAAGAGGCAAATGAGATAAATGAGGCAAATAAGATAAAAGAAACACACGAGATCGAAGGGGGATATGAGGTGAAAGAGGCAAATGAGATGAAAGATACAATTTTAAGCGTATCAGAGAACATTGATGATCTGAAGTGACTTTACGAGATGTGTTTTAAGTGACAGTGATGCATTTAAAATTGATGAACATGAGCGATGAACAAGGCATTATGCGAAACACGTGTTGCATTTACAGAAGCATAAACCCTCCATCTAGAGGTTAAATCTGAAAACATCCAGGCATAGCATTTAGAAAGAGATTGTGTGTGGAACTAAACATTGACACTCGTGAACTCATAATCCGTACTTTGGCCCTGTACTAAGGTATGACAAAGTTAGAAGTTGTTTATTCTGAAATTAAGCAATTCATGGTAGAGAATTTACTTCCATTTTACAATTTTTGTGATGTGAATTATGGGAACGTTGTTTCGTAGGAGGTTTGTTGATTTCCGGTTTCTAGGCTGAGATGATACATAATGTATATCTTAGTATAAACAAGGTACACCTAATTTTAAAGAATCTTTCATGTTGAATTTATATAATTATGACATTGGAGAGAATAAAACTTTATTTACCGGAAATAATTTGGATAAACAGATGCCTTGGGTTTAAGTAGATGCAATTCTGAAACTGAAACGGATCGAGAAACTCCCGTTAGGATAGGGCAGCAAAACTCAAGTAATGATGCAATAAAGTAGATCTATATGCAAGGAATGTGTGATAGAGTATAGATTCTATAAAAAATCAAAGAACTATACATATAATAATTTATGTCTAAAGCCCCGTATACATATATGTGTCTTTAGGACTTTGTATACACAAAAATGTCTATAGGCCTGTACACACATGTGCCTAAAGGTCTTTGAATACACATATGTGTCTCTAGGTCTTTGTATACACATATGTGTCTATAGGTCTTTTTATACACATGTGTGTCTATAGGTCTTTGTATACACATATGTGTCTATAGGTCTTTGTAAAAACGAACTTGCGTCTAGAAAACTAGTTCAAATGATGTCGGATTCTGGCTTACATTTGTCAGATGGGGACACACTATACGGAGACAACAGACAGTATGTACCCGTTTATATCTCTGGTAGAGCGGGATATGTACGGAGACAACAGACAATATGTACCCGTTTATATCTCTGGTAGAGCGGGATATGTACGGAGACAACAGACAGTATGTACCCGTTTATATCTCTGGTAGAGCGGGATATGGTGTGCATTTCAGTGCTTTAAATACACTTGTTACCTCATACTTGTGATAAGCCAGTGCAAATGTTGCTATGACATGGTCGTCTTTATGAACCCTTGACCAATTGTTCAAATGTTATTTTGAACATTGATGATTCAAAGTGTATATTTTGGAACAACTGTATCCTAGTTTTGGTTCTGTTAAAACAGAAATAAAAAAAAACGAAATATTAAAGTGGCAAATTCGTTAATGGCATGGATATACTATATTGATATATACTACATGTTTATAATAAACGAGATAAGAGTATGATCCATTATAAATTTGGATGATGTAAATATACTTGGTATAGAGGACCATATAATCTTAACCGAAAATGTCCAATCGTATTTCTTATGTTCCAGGTTATTTCAGGTTGTTCTTTTTTTTATTTTTTTTTAAATTTCTTTCCTTATCATTTTCTTCTGCAGCAGTGATCTTATTTATACTCTTCTCCGTTTGTAAGTCCATTTTTCACACCTGCCGACTTTACTAACTGGTTGATAGGTAGATAAACAATTTATCTTAAACTATAAGCATAGCCAGTTGAGAGCATACGTTGACCACTTAATAGGATCCAAGATATAGAAAATAATTTTTAAAAAAGCTAAAGCTATCAGAAGGTGGCCCCGGCTTCTTGTCACCCATTTCGTTTCTCTTCTCTTTTTTTGTTTCTATACCTTCTTCAATCGCATTAAACCATTTCATTTGTTGTTGTTTTTTATGCATTTATTTCGTTTTTCTCTTAACTGCTTCATTAAGATTTTTTAAGTTTTTTCTTTTTCTTACAAATACTCAATTTACGTTTTGAACTCTTTGTGTGTATTGTGCATTTATTAATAATGTATGTCTTATCTTTCTGATTTAAATTGTTCGGTGCTTATAATGAATCTGCTGTATTCTTTCTACCTTTTTTACTGTTCATGATCAAGTTCTCAGTGGAATCAGGATAAACCATTATATTCACTCTCATGTCTTTAAAAGGGGATTTGCATTATCACATTATGATTGAACAATAGCTGTTATCAATATACATGTTAATTTATGTTGTTGTTAACTTTTAAATAAAATAACATTTAAGAATCTAGTATGCCAACTGTTTCATTTTAAATAAACATGTGCAGCATTAGGTCCTCGCCCATTTAATCAAATGGAACATAACTTCGTTTAAAATGACTGCGTGCCTTTGTTGCATCAACATGGGATCATTTCTCTGACATTTATTTTACTGTTTAACGTGCCTTATTTTCAGACTTCGTGTTGTTTGTAATTGTTTTTAAGTATATATGATTTCAACTGAATAATATCAAATTAACTAGTGTCTCTGCTCTTCGGTACATTTTGTAACATTTACCCATAGAAGTGTCAGAAAGCAAATCTGGTTTGTGGCATTGACGTTAAAACTTTGATTAAACACAGAACATACGTCGTTTAAAGAGTTTTAGAAATATTATGTCTTGTTACTAGTTTGAATATTAAATATGAACGCAACTTCGTAGAGGGTATAAGACGATCGGGCATTGTCCGTCCACTCGTTATTTAATTGCACATTTTACTTTTGATACAACTATATAGCATAATATTATATGTATGATATTTAAGATAGAATAAGCTAACCACTTTAACAATAACATGTATGCTTCGGTGTTATGATTTTAATTTTTTCATCGTTTGAACAGTTTTAAAGATGAAAAATATTTTTGTGCCAGTATTTGACAAATGATGTACATGTCAATATGTTTTGCTTTTCATCTTATTAAACCCTCAAATTATGCTGTAAAGCACTATAGATAGTACCACATCAGTGAAGATCCTTTATCTTGGCAGCCATCTTGGATTGCAACTTCAAGGGATTTTCAGATGAATTGTATAGAAGCGTAAATTTTTTTTTTTGTAATTTCTTCATTTGTGGTCAAAAAGTTTAAAGCTTTGTCGGGCCGGCCATCTGTCCTGTAATGTAGCGATTCACTGTCAAACAGCATTCTAGTGGGTTTATTAATCTATGAATAACATTCAGTGATAACTTAAGTTCACTTATGTTTGTATTTCACAAATATACAATTTATATTTCAATTTTAAAAACAAAATTATAAAAATCACAGATAAATTACTTCTATTGGCAACTCTTTGCAATTTTCTTTGTATTGACATATACAGTCGGTACACAAATGCTAGAGACGTAATGAAATATGTATTGAGTGAAACATTTCGAATCTCCTCGGCGATTTAAAATGTAGATTCCGAAAACTGCTGAGTAGTTACTGATTCATTTGTTGTGCAAGTCTAAAATTGAGACTTCTAGATGCCCGAGACTTGAAACCTGCGACCGGTCTAAATGATATGATTTGTTAGATTTTCATTAGCTTTTAAATCTGACCAATCAAATGCTTTAGACTGGTCTCTGGCTTGAGCAAAATGTTTTTTTAACCTCGAAATTATGGTTTGACCAGAGCTATCTAATGCATAAATACTAAAACTCGACTGAGAAGTACTTAATCTTCCTTTGTGCGAAAATATTTACGTTCTCATTGTTAACGTTTGGATTAAGTTTTGTTTTATACATTATGTTCTTTTGAGTTCTTGTCCAAATACTTCTGTACTATGTACTAATTTTACCCGTTATTAACATTTAAGAAATGATAACAATATACATATATTCTTGACGGATATACGTGTTGTTTTTCTTTTTATTGTCACTGAAATTCCTTGATTGATGATGAGTCTTCATATGCATATGAAGGTTATACCATTAAATATTTACATTGAGAAGCCATTTTAGGTAAATGGATTTATAGCGATTAATTACTTACAGCAAATCTCACCTGGGCTCGGAATAGCGCATATTCATCTAGTAGACTCTCGACATGTTCCTAAATATAAATAATCATAACATAAATTCATTTACTCGGCCGTTTTAACTATAGTCTCATAGATAACAAATTTAAGTAAAAAACACAATGTAATACTGGTATTTTAAAATGTAAAGCATTCATAAACATGTTCCGTTTTTGTTTTGCTTTTGTTTGTTTGTTGTTGTTTGTGTTTTTGTTGTTGTTGTTGTTGTTTTTTGGGGGGTATTTTTTGTTGTGTTGTTGTTGTTGTTTTATTTTATTTTCGATTTTTCAAACGGTGGTCTTAATCTAATTCATAATTACCACAATGAAGAATCCTGAATAGAATGAAACTAAAAGCAGAGTGACGAACACGAAGTACACCTTGTCTAGTGTCTCTGACACGTTCAGCCATGTTACAGTTTCTTTGTTATTTTCCGGATCTGACTTGTCTTCACTGTCGTCACTCTTGGATGTCCATCCATTATTCGGTTTATGCTCGTCATTCGTTTCGGCTTCTAGATCGTCAGGTGTTTCTTTAGACACATTTACTTCCGGTTTAATTTTGCTTTTTCCTAATTTTGCTTTTCCGCACGTGCACGTGTGCAAATGAAGTTTTTGCAAGAAACCGGGAATGTGGTATTTTTCAGGATTCAATTTAGACAGCCGCAAAATAAGCACGCTCCATACGGTACCCAGTGCGCAGAGAATGTTCGTAATCGTGAGGCACAATGAAAAGGGAACCAGCGCAAGTGCATTCCGCGGCAGTGTTTCAGAGATCTGTGAACTCTGTACGGAAAATGCCAAAAACAAAGTAACCGAAAAGGACAACCTTTCACCAGAGCTGCTGGGAACGAGGCATGTCACTGTGTTTAACCAACACAGTAAAGAAATGGATGTAAAATCGTGCATAAACACAAAAGCCGGTCTCCGAGAAATCACAAATGTTGTATCAACAAAACTCCATTTAATCCCATTTTTCTCCGGGAAATACTCGTGATTAAATGCTGTATCTAGATGCCACTCTTCATTCTCTGTAAAATTCTGCAGGTCCACATCCGGATGGGCATCAATGACAACTTCAGTCCCGTCATATTTAGACGCTAGCACGGTAAATCTGCATTTATGGAAATCTAGCGGATATTTTCTCGTTTCGGTATCGCACTTCGACTCGTATAAGCCACCTGTGTACATTGTAATCACACCGTCGCTGTTGAGCCAGTACGCCTGAGCCATGGAAGTCGTGAGGGCGGTCGGTCTCATGGCGTCTAGGAACACCAGATCCGGTGTCCAGATAGCGTTCCCTTGCACCGCGATCCGCTGGATGCCGTTGAAAAGGCTCGGGTCCCATACCAGCAGCTCGTCTGTCCAGGAGATATAATAGAAACCCTGGATTGCCACGGTGCCCGTAGTGATGTCGTATCTCTCGAGGGCCAGTACGCCCGGTAAAAGGCGGATCTGCATCGAAAGCAAACAGAGGAATGATCATTGGCAATAATAATAATAATAATAATAATAATAAAAATAAAAAATAACAATAAAAATAATTATGATTATTATAATTTTGTGTCAATCCCCAACTTTTAAAGTATTTTGCAAATTCGACTTTTACGCGGGGGTTCTTAGGACTTCCGCGTATTTTACTTTGAGTTATTTAGGTTTCTAATCTATAACGCCGACATAAATAGGTTCTACCGCACCTGTACCGGCAATGACTGGTTCTTGATGGGTCGTGTATTTCTGTTATATCCGTCCTTCTTAAACATGTGCGCGTGCAGAGTATTGACGTCATGGTACGTATAACCAATCACGTGGCGGATAGTAAGCACATACAATAACACATATCCAGTGTTAACAATCATGTTAGTGTCTTAAAGATCAACATTTGGCACTTCTAAGAAAAACATGATCTGGTTCATTTTCAAAGTTGTTCAAAGTAATTGTTCTCCTTTTAAAACTTGAGATCAAATTTTTCCTATCTGCTTTCAATTGTTATAATGCATTTTTGTGACAAAAATCCTTTATTTCAAAAATTGTACAGGTATAAAAGTAAAAATTCTCATGAATCAATTGACTTCCAACAAAGATTTTCAGATTGTCGCAAATATAATGTTTTTATGTCTAACTTGACCTTTTTCGCCGAAAACGAATTCACAATTATGGTCACATTTTCACAAACAAAAAACAGTTTTAATCCTGATCATAACTTCCATCAACACTAACATTTCCTTAATAACATTACACCTTACACGGATTCTTTATGAATACCAAACACAGACTTTCGTATTTTAATTCCATTTCCACAATTTAAACATCGCATTATTATTCCGAAGTGGCCGCAATCTGCAATCTTAGTAACGTTATAATATAAAAAACGACTTAACATGTTTATTAATGTTCCATCCCTTCTACCCACTGTGCGATTGGGTGGAAACAAAACACAATCATTGATTCCAGTCGTTGACCGCAGCCTCATACCGCTGTTTCTATTAGCATTATTGATCCAGTTATCAACCCATACGTCTCCTTTTATCTTTGAGCAGCTCGAAATATTACTAAATGTTTGAAGTCTTTTTCTTGTGTATTTGTTCTTGTTTATACAATTATTAAGACCTGGTTTAACCCGCCATGATTTAAACGACGATCACTATTGTTAGTGACTAGATATGATAGTCACCTATAAGAAAATAATTTAGAGCAGCACTACAGGATTTGGACAAAATCTACTCTTCTGAAAAAAATTGTTGAAAGTTACCTTCTCTTGTATTGAACCAATCGTATGCAATGAGATGAGATAATAATATGACTAGATAAACAACCTTCATTGGGTGATAATCAAGTCCAAACACAATGCAAAATTAAGCGTTAGTAACGTTTGTTTGTTTTTTTCTCTCGATTAGGTCTTGTATTTTTCCGCTTACAGACCTTAAAGTAGTTAAAGGCTATTTTTAGAAGCTTATATGTCCAGATAATAGAGTCGCCGATTTGTAACAACCCTGACTGCCCAGCCTCCCACTATTTAATGGGGGAGGGGTCTTCTAGCCTGCCTGTGGTGCGCCTGTGGTTTCGTTGCGTCAACACACGGTCAAAATGACCTGTGTGATTGCACTCGGTGTATTGTGGGTAAAGTAGTTCTTCAACAGGGCTGTTATGAATACGGAAGTGATTACTAAAATGAACAAAACAAGTACGAAGAGGTATACAACAGATTATTTTGGCATTTTTTTATACATTCTAATAGTTAAAATATGTTTCATGCAAAAATTTTGAACTAAATTTTGTAAACGGTCCAGACTTAACGTAGTGACGTCACACGCTATGTATCATGGACATAATACTGTTTAACGAAAGCGAAAGTAGCAAAACTTGCTCATCGTATTTTTTTCCATTTATCTATAAATATCAAGACTTTAAACGTTTCTGGACATAGAATAAGGCCTTAGAATATGGTTGTTTAGTCATTTATCTTAATTCAATGAATATTATAATCGAACGTATTTCCTACGCGGAGCTTTTTTTATGTAGGCACAAATCTCAAATTTTGGGTGAGTTACGAGTCGTAGTATAGAGATGACTTGAACGTAGTGACGTCACGCTATGTATAGAATGCCTGTGGTTTTCCTTTCTACAAAAACATTGACTTCGCTATAAAAAGTCATATGTGTGTCACTGCCATGCATTTCAGATATAAAACAAACGAGTCCTTTGTCGAACAGCAATTTGATCTTTTTCTTTCTCTAACATCACACTGAGAACGAATGGTCAACAAAGTTTATGTAGAAAGTCCGATACGGTCGCTTTTAGATCAATTGCATTAACTCCGCCGTTCTTAATCTTCTGCCTTACATGCGACACATGTACACAATATAACTGTCTGGGATGCATCTTGATCGAGTTCTTAATTGTACAGATTTGTCCAGGACTCCTTTAGGGATACTGTTCCATCGAAATGTTTGTCAATACTAAGAACAGATATTCAAAATGTTTCTTTATTTGCTCATTCAATCTTTTACACTGTATATTTGTTAAGTTCAAACGCCTTATGTTTGATATATTAAAAGACACATACAAAACAGAACAGTCATCCACTAAATATACGCGTTTACAGTTCATTAAAATACAGTTCATTTAAATATGGTAAGAAAGAACAACCCCTTAATAAGAGACTTACATATGTTTGCAGATACACTTACTTTTAAATGGTTATATTTTTCTGTATATAAGCACCGTAGGAAGTAAATGTGCGACCCTCAGGCTCGAACTCGGGAAAATAGGAATAATCTACTGACTAAGCTAACCTGGTCCCTTACACATTCTTATAATCCGGCTACAAATAAACTTTAGTGTTTAAAGGTGGTATCCGTCAGTTTGCATGTTCTAAATACATGGTGGTTGGGGTAGTGGTGGTGGTGGTGGGAGGGGGGTGAGGTGTAACTGGGTATATGTTTTGCACAAACTCATACTTTAGTCTAAGTACAGACGATTTTGAAACTAACCATATTATTGGACAGAAAATATCTGAAATAAATCTCTCTAAATGTCCTTTCTTTCTAAAGCTATAAATAATCACGATGGTAATCTTTTTCAAAAATAGACACCAACGTCAGAGCGGATTTACCCGGAAGACCATACAATGTTTATTCAAAAGTGAGTCGTCACATTGTTTTCTTAGTTTAAAAATAGCTATCTCTGCAGCGTGGCTCAGATGGAAAATACCTCTTTACAATGACGAGTGGGGGTTTGTGCTTCACTTTTCACACCAATGCAGGACATCAATGAACAGCATTTTGCAGGACCAGTTTAGGTAACACTGATTTACATGGTTATTTGAGAGTAAGAAATTGTCGGATACCCCCTTTAATGATAACAGACTTCGGAACCTGACATTACCGCGACGTTCATATTAGCTTCCTCATATAATAATCTAAAGCAAACATCCGCCAAACGGTGACTTGACACACATATGGCTATGTTTGCAATAAAAATATCCGGATTTTCGTGTTTCCTGTTAACGATCCGGCGGGAACACACTGGAATTTGACATTTTAATTATTATTCTGAATGGAGCGATTTACAGCTAATGTTAATTGCAAGAGCGTGCATATTTGATATATTAGATGCTGCAATACAATTACGTCGGGATCAGTATTGAATCGGCAACACGTACGGGGTTTTGGGGCGGGGGGGGGGGGAGGGGCGGGGGCGTTGGAAGGGGGGGGGGGAGGGGGATCAATCCCAAGCCGCGACGTACGAAAGTCGTTAAAATTGTAGAGGTATAGCTCCTTTGATAACGTTCAATCAAATATAATGTAAGTTCCATGACTGGCTGACCTGGTGTAAGGTAAATATGATTGCGTGTTGTATCATGTCACGGCATGCTATATACAGTGAAGACAGCACGATATCTGCTTTAAGTGGACACCGTCTTCAAATAACTAAAATACTGTTTGTGGGACGATAAATCCAATGAACAAAGACACGGCGGTGGCTTTAAGCTATATTATCTGTGGAAGAAGAGACCGGACAAATGTCTGAGTAGAACCACTAAATGTTCGAAAGTAAGAGGGACGAATGCGAATGGTTAATGTCGTAACACAGATATCAATATTATAATGATATAACAAAACACACTTGCTTACAAAGAACTTATTTAGGCATCAAAAGTGGCAAGTTATCTTATCTCTGACGGAGTGTGAGGTGTTATTTCTTTATCTTGGTCAGTTTGTGGTTCGTGATCTCACGATCATACACATACATGTAATATACAATCCATCGAAGGTCTGTTGTAAGAATCATCAAAATGACGTGGATACCCCACCCCCTATTGCGTACAGAAAGCTACGCGCTCAAAGAAAGCAGGACAACCGGAGGTCTTATTAAGCGGAAATTGCATCTAAAGGAATAGCAGCAGAAAAACATCACCGGCAACGACTAAAACAACAATAACAACAACAGTCTAAAATACAACACAATCCTGACCCGAACCATGTCCATTGAATTATAATATAGATTGGAACATTAAAAACTTAAGTCAAAATTAACCTTGAGGCGTATATAATATTACGTGTATTTTTCCAAAATATATTTTTTCAAACTTTCTCAACCGTTACTGGAAGTTTCTGTGCATATTTACAAACTAAGATATTTTCAACCCCCGCAGTGGGTAATTTTGTTTAATTTTGGCACGTAGGGATACCTCAGTATGTTACCCTGCTAGATCTTTTGGCCTCTTTTTGGAACGAGTTCAACAGTAAACACACCCCAACGTGACTGATATCAGCATTTAATATGGTAGTAAATATGTCTATAATTATCATGCAACAGTTTGAATCGCTCGTGACCAATCGACTGAATAGAATGGACGATGTCTTGTTTTGTGAACAGGGTGGGTGGGGTGTTATGGCCCCCTGGTGGTTGGGGTGGTGGTGCGGGTGGGGTGCAGTGTGGGGCGGTGTGAGGCGGTTGGGTGGGCGGTTGGGGTGTGGGACTGGCGGGGTGGGGGTAGGGGGAGGGCGGGTTTTATTTCTGCATGCGCTCACAGATTGGTCTAAATAAAAGGATTTTGAACGCTACCTCTTTTGTTAGACAATACTATCCAAGGAGAACTCGCTCAAAATGTTCACTCTTTTCAAATCTATGCCATAACGTGATCCCAAAAGTAAATGGTCCTGTGTTTTCTTTCTTTAAGAATAGCTGAGATTCTTGGTTCAGATAGGAAATACATGTTTGTATTGACGAGTGGTGTGTTGTGCAGCACTTTTGATATATATGTATGACTTCAATAAACAGCATTTTGTTGGATATTTTCAGGTAACAAAAACTTGTATGATGTTTCAGATAATTCTAGGACACCACCTTTAATATATAACGACAATACACTCCTGCAACAGTAAGCACACCGACGATTGTCTTTTCTTTAAAATTTGGGTGAAAACCTTTTTTTAAAAAATAAGTCCACCAGCTGACCTGTGGAGCGCTTTGGTTCTTTCCAGACAATCTGCCGATTGTTTACCCCGACAGTGTGCCGATGGTTCTGTCTAGACAATATGCCGGACGCTACACACAGTTATTCGTCTGCGGCCAACGTCCCCAAAACTTGCTAAACGTCCGTATAGTCACCATAAGTATCGCTGCGAAGTATTTCAGAATCAAAAAATAATTAAAAAATTGTTTGAAATATTTCATGACGATTATAATACATATTCCATAAAGCTCTGTTCTGTTCTCAATACCTTAGAAAATGATACCATAATTGTCCACGGACACACGCACAAAACATCTATCCACGTGCTACTATTACGTAGCTAATAAAGCCTCTTTATGAACACTCAAAATAGTTAATTGTGACTTGTTGTCTTAATTACCAGATCACTCCTCTAATTGATTGTTATCTTAATCAATCGGGATCATCTAAGATAGGAATGTCATGGGGTAAATAAGGCCATATCAGGTTTTGTCTAGGGCCGAATTTGTTTAGTTGTTTAGTTTTAGTCAAGGCATGAACGATACAGTCCTTAAATATAAATTGTGAATCTGGATCTATCAGACAAATCAATTCTGACTGGAGTATCGCATTCTTCATAAGGTAAGATGTGTTTTTTTCATATTTCAAATGCGCTTTAATCGGATGTTGATTATTGTGAATCAAAATTATTTCCTATATTTTGAATATAACTAGATTTTGTTGACTTTTACGTTAATTCCTATAAGCGTCAGTTAATGTTGTGTGTTAATTATCATTAAAGTTATCACTTGAAATCCGCGCTGGTCACAATCAAGCAAATTTTCATTTTTTTATTTTGTTCAAAATTTCACAACTTTATTCAATGACGATAAATAGTTGACTTCGATATTACCTCTGGTCACTGAAGTATATAAGAACATGCTGTCCTTCAAGCGTTTTGTTTCCTAAAACGTTTCATCAATTTGGAAGAAACAATGCGATGCTTTTCAGTCTATCTTTATTGCTCGCCATTTAAAGCTAAACGACCTTTAAAGCTTCAATCTTCACATGCAGTCATATGTGTCATGTGGTAAAATGTACGTCACTTTCAACAATACACTGATTGGTTTTACAATGCTGTAGTAATTTAATTAAATATGACGTTCGGACAGCGTGGTACTGTGACTCAGGTACATTCCCCAGGTATAGATCCAGTGGGGAGGGGGTGGTGGGGAATGGGGTATGCTTCCCACCAACCAACCTGGTCAAAGTGTTGTGAAAACACATACATAAGCTTATAACAATATTAAGCTTTTAAAAATTAATTTTGTCTGTAGACTGCTTAGGTTGAAGTAAGGGTCCCTTACTGTGTATATATATCTGGTATTTACTGCGGTAAAAGTGTACGGATCTTGATTCATACCCCCCACACACACACCACCACCACCACCACCACCACACCAACATTTTATGGATCCGCCTCTGACATACGCTAAATTCTGACCAAGTCGCTTACATATAGTTACACAGCATTCAAAATCAAATGGCTTCAAACACATTTTCTTTGTTCTGATATTACTTTTCTACCTTTTTAGTGACAGTTTGTAACATCAAAGATTAATTTTAATACCCGAGCAACGTAAAAGAAACACGTGAAGCTAAAACGAGTGATAAAAATCTGCCACAAAACATTTCCAGTAATTGCTTTCAATTGTTTCTCCGCGTGTGTTTTAAATAGACAACATTTTTATCAACAAATTTAAAAACTGTACAGATTATAGCTTGTAAAAATGGAAGGAAACTAAAAAAAATAATAGAAGCAAGGATCTTTTTTGCGGGATTCGAACCCTTGGTTTCTTGTATGGCAGCCTATCACCGTATCTCTTGCGAAACGGAGACATAGTAACCGCATGCTATATTACACACTGCGACTAGCACAATATGTGTATACTGTCTTCAAAATAACAAATGTAATGATTGTAAAGGAGTCCGAATCTTTTTGAAGTCAGACCGAAGTGTCAATCTCTATTTTTGTTCAGTCTCTGGTACCATATACTTCTTGTTCTGAATGATTGTGTACCGATAACAATATATTTCCAGGGAATTAGTATGACTTTCATTTACAACAGATACAATTGATAAGTTCACTGAACAGATCAACGATAAATTAATGAAATAAATGAATATAAAAATAAAATCGACACTTGGAATTCGATCAATGACATAAGTAGATTAACACATTTTCGACGAGAATTGCAACTAAATACAACATAACCAGGAGACAAAAAACAACAAAAAACCCAAATAAAACCGAAAATAACATAAATATGGACTCCAATAAACACAATTGATACAAACATTGCCAAGGATAAATTAACTTGTCATTTGCGAGGGATCCGTGGTATTTCAAGGCTTGGACATAAAATTAAATAAAAATAAATCTTTGCTCTAGATATAAACATTTTCCGACTATGCTTCCACCACTTACCAAATATTTAGAAATAATAAACTTACAAATATATTGATCGACGTCGGTAAAAAGTTGGGATGTCATCTCAGGTTCAAACAAGAAAAGTTGTTGATGCGAAGCATCAAAGGCGATGCAAAAAAGTTGGAGATGTAAAGAGATTAAAGCAATATGGGAGCAAGTAACAAAGACACTTGAAACGTCATGGTTTTTATTTGAAAGTTTTCAGAATACTAAAATTTTTCGAGAAAAATCTTGGTATAACTTTTATTCCTGAGACCATAGAATGGTTTAAAAAAATAAAAAGCCAAACCCGACACCATTTAATAGGTTTTCTAAGATGTTACGTATGCAGAAAAAAATTGCAAAATTATTATAATTAACTATAAAACTGAAGTGTATTAGTAGAAAATGCACATGTACGGCAGCCTCACATTACACAAATAAGAATTTTTCAGAAAATATTTTTTTTTTTGCACGTACTACGGTAGTATGTTTTTTTTCAGTATCTTATTGTTTATTTTGAAAGTTACAGACACACACAAATAAATATAAAAATAAAAACATAAAATATAACACCGTTTACCGAATAAGGACCCGTATTGATCAGGTTAAGAAAGTCGGCATAATAAATATGGCTTCTAGAAATCACACAATGAGTATAAAATAAAATATTGGATCGCACAAAATACATGTATAGGTTTTGTTGTTAAAAGCATACTTTTTAATCAAGTACATTGACTCATATTTTCCTGTTGATTTGAACGATTATAATATAATTTTTTATTTTTTTATTTTTTTAAATACCACAATTGTGATATGACAGGACTATTAATGGTAGACTTGGCGAAATATGCTATCATAAGCATACATGACACAAAGAGCGAATTCTGATGTTTTTCATTATTTTGGTTTTTGTTATTCCGTTCACCTTATCTGAAGGAAGTCTATTTAGTTGTATTTTTCAACTGATGCATTGAAAATATACATGTAACATATACCAAAACTTTATAACTATACATCTGTTATTATAATACGTATTTATCATTTTATCTGTAAAAACCTTTACATATCTTTGCTGATTGAAAAGTGTGCTTTTAGTTATAAGTCTTGTAAGAATTTCATGATAATTAAAAGATATGTTCTGTTATGACTATGTTTCCCGTTTTAGGCTTTTTTCTTTATTTTACTATGTTAACAATGCATTGACTTTGAAGCTAAATTACAAACTGGCACGTGAGCGCTTGAAGCCAGTAGGCCTATGATAGCTTTATTTTTACATCGCAGTGACATTGTATTGTCACCCAGGATGTGGTGAAGAAGGAAGGCCTCAAACAATCATCTGGGTAGAACCACCGACGCACTAAGGACAGACTAGAAGAGTTCCCGAACTAAACATTTGCTAGTTTGGTATTTTGGTAAATTCGCGTGGACCACATTAAATAAATTTTATCAATGTGTTTTTTTGTCACTCGGAACTGCTCAGGTAATTCCGTCCTCGTGACAATCATCCCTTGGATGTATCTGGTGTAATGATACTTACTAAAATCACAATCGTTTTTTCGCTGGAAGTCGAAAGAAGAATATGCCTATAATGTAGTTCGCACCAAACATTAACAATGCCATCGTTTGACAGCTGCGTGTCTGCTGCGCTGGGTAAATTAACACTGGATGATTTAAATTTGAAGCCGCAACAAATTGAAGTTTTACAGGCATCGTACTGTAGTGAGCTGTCATCCGAGCTGCCATCAATGTTTTCACGTCTGTCACAAAAGTAACCCCATTTAGGGAAATGGCCGAGGTGATCCGACTACCTACATACATCCGAGAGATGATTCGTGAATTATTCGTGGTGTTCCGATTGGTGTTTTTGTGTGTGAAAATAGCTTAATGCTACATGCTTTTGTAGACTGACAAGCATTTCATTACTACTACTTTTGATTTTTATGAAGTTTTTAAGTAGATCAAATAAGAACTTGTATATCGAACATCATGACAGCTTTTTTATTGAAGAAAAATATAAGAGCATTAATACTGAGATAGTATAAGATACTATTTTTAAAATTTGATCAAGTCATTCTCCTGCACTGTAGATCTATACAAAAAGGTTTACACAAATAACATTAAACAATGGACGAAGTGATACGTTAAATCCACCACGTGTGCTGTATGGGAACGATTGAGTCAATCTTTTATTCGGGATTTTATCGCCTATCTGAATTAACTGCACCCCATTGTACAGGATGTCAAGGTGAAGATATTTACTACGACATTAATTTAGACTTTACTCGCAGTGAACAAGTGGAAATTGTGACAAAACGTTGGTTCATGGTCAGAACGAACGATTGTTTTGTTTCAAAAGATGGTCATAGTGTTGTTGTATAAATAAAGTTTATACTTTAGTGAAGTATTTATCAGTGAAGCTTTACGTTGAGGATAAACTTTTGGTTTAAGCCTGGAATTACTTTGCTTTTAGATATCTTGAAAAGTGAAAATATGTTGATGTCAATTAAATCCTCATCTAGCACGCTAACTGGATAATTGATATTTCTGCCATAGTTTGTCGAAAACTACACACAAAGGAAACTAATACAACTTCCGAAAACAAGTGAAAAAGCTAAGAAAATAAATCCAGCTTGTGGACTCTTTTGGACAAAGCTTTTAGGAAATTGAATATATATGTAAAGTCATTGAAAAAATATCTTGTCTAATTAAACAGCCAACAACAACAGGTGTCAACCTTATACACAAAACACTATTCGGAGATAGTACGTCCGAGAACTAAATTGAACAGGTCGGTTTTCATTCTGTTGAATATAACTCAAGTTTGTATCTTATACTACTGTCAACATCAATGGAGGACCTTATATTACTGGGTACTTTTACTTACACAGGTAAATCCGGGGCCATCATGACGGAGGAAGTCTATGTTCCTAGATCCGAGCAGGAAATCCGGGATAATGTTTTCGGAAAATCCCTGTCGGAAATCCATCTCGGAAATTATGACAACTCAATTACGCGACCAACGGTTGCCAGCGCAAGAAAGTCCGTGCTGTGGTCAAAAGAGAGAAAGGTGTACGAGACTCAAAGTCGACGACGATTGGATGAATTCAAGGGGAATTCCTATTTCCGGTTTGAGTATCCCGAGATCCCACGTCACTGGCCGGGTACGTGGGCTGTGATGTCATTCAAGGAGCTGAACCCTAGCATGGGTCGGTTGTCTCGGCCCTCGACTGCCCGACCCCGAACCGCCCCACTCCACAAATGGCTCAAGGAGCGACAGGTACAAAGTGCGGTGCCGAGAACCGTGATAACGCCGAAAGTCATCGTGTCATAGGCACCTCCAATTGGTGGTAACTTGGCATGTTGAGTACATAAACATGTTTCATCTATTGTATTTTTACATGAGATACTTTTGTAAAAAGATGAAACATTTTAATTTGTTTCTGAAATGGCTTTGTTTCGGAGATGTTGACAATCTTTGGAGAAAACAACGAAAATAAAGCAACACTGTCACATGATGGCGATGATCCGAAAATAGTGAGCAGGGAAGCACGGATTTTGTCAGTCTTTCTGCTACTGAAAAAGTGTATTATATCTGTTTTACTTTAAGGGTTTTTCTTTTGTGTTTTTCCTACAGTTTTGAGACGTTTTGAGTCATACAATTGTGATGTAAGAATCACTTTTCCAAAAGTCATGTTTTACCTTTCTAGCAGTAATCTTCTTTCAAAAAACTTGGTAAACCCTATTTGATAAGGTAACTTGTTCATTTTGTTGTTATTTTCTATAATTTTAATCTTACAAAACAACAGTGACATTTAATATGTAACCTATTTTACATTAAAAAACACTCTCTATAAAAAAAATATTGGTGAATTATATATTTCGTCGACCATTTAACCACAAAAACCCATCTATTTAAACAGTGTTAAACAAAATGCAATCTTTAACATATTTTAAATTATTTCACAATACAGATCGTGTTATCAATTTTAACCATTTAAATTGCTTAATTTTCGATTAAGAATTCCTTTTGCTAGTGAAAATATAACATCCTTGTCACATGATGATACCAATATGTAACAATGTAGACAACAATATGTAACAATGTAGACAACAATATGTAACAATGTAGACAACAATATGTAACAATGTAGACAACAATATGTAACAATGTAGACAACAATATGTAACAATGAAGTCAACAATATGTAACAATGTAGACAACAATATGTAACAATGTAGACAACAATATGTAACAATGTAGACTACAATATGTAACAATGTAGACAACAATATGTAACAATGTAGACAACAATATGTAACAATGTAGACAACAATATGTAACAATGTAGACAACAATATGTAACAATGTAGACTACAATATGTAACAATGCAGACAACAATATGTAACAATGCAGACAACAATATGTAACAATGCAGACAACAATATGTAACAATGTAGACAACAATATGTAACAATGTAGACTACAATATGTAACAATGTAGACTACAATATGTAACAATGTAGACAACAATATGTAACAATGTAGACAACAATATGTAACAATGAAGTCAACAATATGTAACAATGTAGACAACAATATGTAACAATGTAGACAACAATATGTAACAATGTAGACAACAATATGTAACAATGTAGACTACAATATGTAACAATGTAGACTACAATATGTAACAATGTAGACAACAATATGTAACAATGTAGACAACAATATGTAACAATGTAGACAACAATATGTAACAATGTAGACAACAATATGTAACAATGCAGACAACAATATGTAACAATGCAGACAACAATATGTAACAATGTAGACAACAATATGTAACAATGTAGACTACAATATGTAACAATGTAGACAACAATATGTAACAATGTAGACTACAATATGTAACAATGTAGACAACAATATGTAACAATGTAGACTACAATATGTAACAATGTAGACAACAATATGTAACAATGTAGACAACAATATGTAACAATGTAGACTACAATATGTAACAATGTAGACTACAATATGTAACAATGTAGACAACAATAAGCCTTTAACTGTCATTGTCATATTTCAACAGATACAGTTTTATTATGATACTTGCTATACCAAGTATAGTATTCCTACATTACTGCTATAGGAGGGGACAAAAGAAAAGAATAAATAAGAATAGTCGAGCATGCTTATAATTCTATAGATGTTTTTACGATCGTGTTTCGTGACCGTTCGGGGGACGGAGAAATTTGTAGAAAAGATTAAAAAAATAAACAACAGAATCGTTTTAGATTTTTTATATCTGATATATTATTTACATGTATATTTCTTCTATTAGTATGAATTAACATGTTTTGTGAAATGTTTAATATGCATTGTCGTTTTACTATGAATACTATTAAAATAAATGTTTAAATGTAAATATAACATGCGTTGAAACCAGCTGTTGTTGTTTTCAATTTTAAAACTTAAAAAAATCACTTCTAGTGTCCTTACTTTAACGTAAGCTTTGATGACGTTGTGGATCTGTAACAGCATTGAGACGACTTAATGGAGCCGAATTGTAATAACATTGAGCATGGAGTTAGGTGTTTACTAGCAGACATTGGGGATATTGTGATGTCTTTAGGTTTGTAGACCCAAACGCGTCGCGACAGTTTTCATCTGTATTAAGCTTAATAACCTACTACAGATGGTTCCCATGTGATGTCATAGGCACTGATAAGACAGTTTAAGGCAGCCATCTTTGAAGGCAAAAGCTAATTCAGGCCGAAATATGGAAATATGAGCTGTATTAAACTCACCACTGTGTTTTAATTTTTCAGTCTATTTTACTGAATTTTATATCAAATTTAACAGCTTTTATGAAGTATTTTAAATATCAAAACTATATTTTGATAGTTTAAAAGGAAAAAAAAATACAACCAAAAAGGATTAACTATTCATTTTGTTTAAGGATAAGCCAATATTTTATTTATTTCTGTGTATTGTTTCTTTGTGCATTTATCAAGTTTAAAAGTATAGCATTTTAGAAATATGAATTTTAAGAGCTTTCAAATGGTGTATAGCTTTTAATTTTTGGATCACAAATGAAAATATAACAAGAAAATGTACGCCTCTATACAATTCATTTGAAAATCCCTTGAAGTTACCATCAAAGATGGTTGCCAAGATAAGGGATCTTCACTGATATGGAAACTATCTATATCTCCTTACTGCGCATGCGTAACCGTTATATGCGTAGAAAAGATTCAACTTTGTGGATTGGATCATTTATTCACCTCCTCGACAAAGTTACAAACATGCACTAGAAAGACCATTGATGTAAGACACCCAATGCTCGACAGAGAGCATGCGCTTTCAACAAAAAGACGAGTATCCTGGGAACTAAACACTCTCTTACACTGTCGATTTTATTACATAATGTTTTAGAGTAACGAACCATAAGTCTGATGGGAACTTCAGCTGGAATATACGCAAATTTGCCTTCTTCCTTGTTGTCGACTAGATCTCTAATTACAAGCTGCACTATTAACATCGACACAATCGGTTTCTTTTGTTAAACAAGACTTCGCCAAACAGCTGCGAATTCCTATTTAAGCCCGCTACCTTTCATAATTGCAAACTTCACCTCATTCTTGCAAGTTACATTGTTTAAAAATGGAAATGCCAGTACTTATCTCTGAAAATGGTCTCACAGAACAGCTGCGATTTCCTGTGATTGTCTGCTACACTATCGTCCCCTTAAAATGCTTTATATAAGGGGCATCACTCCGGATTGCGGTGCCCATAATGTGTATAAATACGCCATTCATAGACAATATATGGATTGGTTCGTAATGACGTACATACTAATTTAAATACGCATGAAGTGCGGACCATAGCGTCCATGTGTCGATGACCCACAAAATAGTTTTGGTCTACTATGCTACAATCCATCACAACACGGAGGAAACCCTGTGTATTGTCTTATCTTTATACCTACTAACCTACAAGACCAGAATTGTGTAGAAATACAAGTCGGCGTGTGCCAAGTGTGAACGTTTGGTCGTACGTTATGGATCGACACTTGGAAATAACCCTTTTCACGAGTAACGTGTTTAAGTTGTTCTTCTTGTTGTTTTAAATTAATTTACTTATTGAATTTATTTAAACAAATCAGTAACTTCAGTTGCATGTTAAAGTACACTTAACATCAAGTCATATCGTGTCTGGATGTTTAATGTTTGCTAAGTTGTTGTAAAAGCATTCGTCTTATCATGAAGCGTAAATGGTCAACATCAAAAGTTACAAAGTAATAGAGCATCGACTTCTAAGTCGAATTCGCTGATTTCAATAAATAATTTAAACAGTTTAAAGGTGGTATCCAATGGTTTGGGCCAGATTTTGTTTCTCTCAAAGAAACAAATAAATAAATTACTATTGCCTGAAAAGATCTTGAAAAATGATGATTATTGTTGACCAACATCTAAAGTGAAGCATAACACATTACTCGTCATTACAAACAGGTATTTCCGATCTAAGCCGCGCTGCACAGTTAGTTTAAGAAAGATTGGACCTTTTACTGACTTACACTAAAGACAATGTTCAAACATGGCTTTTGTTAGACTTAGGTTTGACTTTTTGCAGAAATGATGGCCCAATTTACGTAATGCAGGTTTACGTGTATTTGAAGAAGACAACCTTTTGAATACCACCTTTACTAGGCACACACACTAGCACTAAATGTCAACTATATCCACCTACCTGTAACTATAATTTCCTTTAACAGTAGTGAAGATAAATGACCTAGATATTTACTTCTGTAAAGTCCATATAAAAATATTTGTAAATATATGCACAGCTTGTTGAAATTTTAAATAAATTTAAATTGTTGTTTTGCATGGCCTATCTATTGCCAAATTGTTAAACATAGTTGTAAAACCTCTTTCCCTCAGTTTGGAGCTTGGCAACGGTGCACTACTCCAGCGGTAAGAATTGCTATTGTCGCCTTCATGTTACACTTCTTAGATTTTTTCATTATGTTAAAGTTTGATTATATCAATATCTTGCAAACCTTACCATCGTATGATTCCTTATTTGTATGCGCACGTATATGTGCTAATTATAATTCTGAGTTAATCTCTTCTTAACGTCTAACAGTTCCGGTTATATTTATATGATACATGTAGTTTACCGGATTCATCCATCCAGCAATCTGTTCTACGGAGATAATTTCCATTTTAAGCAAAACAGTCCTGCCTTCACTGTATTAAACTTTCCGTGAATGCCTGGCATGATTCCATATCTAGTCATATTTTCCAGACACCGGGCCAACCAGTCGTGGAACTTTTATTATATTTACTTGAGCATTAACAAGGGAGCTGTACTACAACCGGTTTAACTCTTCGATATGAAGCCGCCTGGGTTTGAACCCATGGCCTCATGTACCTGGAGCAGAATTTCTACCGGTCTTGAAATATACACGGTGTTCTAAACATTGATAAAAGAGAAACCATCGTGTAACCATATGCGGAGACTTTTGAAAGAACAAAAATTAATGATGGTAATGATGCTGTTGCTGATAATTTTGTTGTTGTTGATGATGATTATCATGATGATGATGGTGGTGATGATAATGATGATTAGGCTGTTGCTGCTGATGATGATGACGCTAGTTAATAATGATTAGGCTGTTGCTGCTGCTGATGATGACGCTAGTTATGACGATGATGATAATGATGATGGTGATAATGATGATGATGATGATAAAGTTGGTAACTATATTAATGATGATAATTATAATTAATTAAATTGATTTATTGATTGTTTCAGCTACCAGCCTGTGTTTTAACTGCACGGCCAAATCAAAACCCGAGGAGTGCAAGGTCTTCAACCCATGTCCGGATACTGATGTATTGTTCTTCTTTTTACTTCTCTTGTCCATTGAACCTTGTTTACTACAATAAGCTCGTCATCCATTAACAAGAATCAGATGTCCATGTTTTCAGGATAAAAAGAGAATATTGTAGATTGGAAACACGTTTAAGGAAATTTGTTCTTCTGTATTTTTACCCTGCTAGGGCCTAAATTAATGTCATCAGCACATATGTGTAAGCCTTTATTTGGCCACCTTTGTTGTTGATTTTGTTTTGTTGTTGTTGTTGTTTTGTTTTTAATTTTGTAAAAATAAAAAATAAACGGTTTTAGATAATATTTCTCTACATTGTGCGCTTCTTTAAATTATTGTGCTTTCCTAAGAATTTGGAGAATAAAGCAGTGAAACATGCACATACTTCTGTTTGAGAGATATAAAATGGTTTAGCATACAGAAATTATTAGAAATATATATTCAATAATTGAAGTTGACACTATTACACGAAATAAAAAAAGTGATTTTTCGCCTCCATCACAATCAGTTCATTCAGTGATCACATGAATAAGGCTCAAATGTTTTGTTAAATTACAAACTAAACTTCCGGCATGGTAATCTGAAATGTTGCCTTTATATTCTGTCATTCCCAGAGATGTTTCCGTGAGGTTGTAATGTCGGAGCAGGGCACAGCACTGTATAACTGGGGATGTGCTTCGTCATTGGTGAGTCTACTGAACTCAACACCGCTTCATTAAACTCTATACCGCTCTTCGCGGTACATGAGAGAACACGATCGAGTATTTATAGAAGCCTTGAGTCGTAAAGCATTTGTGAAAGGAAAGCGAGTACGTATGTATGCTGTTGTTAAGTTTAAGTTGTGGTGAAAGTTGTATTACCACACGACAGCGAAAAAGTGTATAACCCAATATGAGTCTTGCTATAAAAAACGGTAAGTTTGCGATATTTCGAGAAATGTATTACATTTCATGCCGCAGGAAGGATCTGCTCCACTGTAGCAATCAGAAAAAAAAAACAGAATCAAGGGCTTTGTCGTGGAGGGGATATGTGTTTTATTATTTGACATTGTCTTTTAAAAATTGAGTTCCTGGTCTAACTTTCTTTCCATTAGTTTTAACTGACCCAATTGTAATTGTAGCATTTGCGAGTCTGTAAGTAAGTTAATGGCCAGGTATGGGGCTCTGTCATCTGCTAACAATCGTACCTGTCACTTACCCACTGATGAGAGGAGTTCATTTATGAACAACAAGGCATGTCCAAGCACTAAGCCCTGGTGCAAACCAGAAGTTACACATGCCTCTGATGAGTGTCAACACGATTACAAGTATGCCCTGTGTAAGAGAAATAAATGTGTCTCTTTTCATACCTTGAAGAAGGCTCTATTTTCCTTTCGTTTATAAAGAAGATTTTGATAGATAACCTTATCTAAGGCCGTACTAAAATCTAAGAGTATGTGATTAGAGTCAGCTTTTATCTAGTTTGTAAGTAACAGTAAGAACTATTTGAACATGCATTTGTAGTGTCTGTTGGTGGGCCAAGTTTTGGATTTGAAGGTAAACTTGTCACGCCTGCGGAATTGTCTAATAGTTTCTTTAGAGACTCGCAGCATTGATTTCTGGGTTCAATTGTCTAAGATTTGAACAAAATTAGCGAACTGTGTCTCACTGATGGTTTTCAGTTTATTCCCTAGTTCCTAACTGTTCTTTTCTCCTTAATTAATGAAACAGTATTTTTCTTTAACATTTGCTGTCAAGCACTTGTTTGGTCTTTTTGGTCTTGTGTGAAAGTTTTTGACTGTGTCGTGATTGGAGAGGCCTGGTTTAATATCAACATTGCAAATGACTGTGTTTGATATTAGAAGTATGAGAAGTTTGGTCAGTTGCGCATGATGCGACCATTTGTGTTATGTTAAATTCTTTCAGCATGCTGTGAAAAGCTTAATAATTAAGGAAATATGACAAAGTCCTATAAGTATATACCAATGCAACATATACCAAAATTTGAAAAGGCACAGGGCAAATGGATTCACTTACAAATTAAATGTAAAATTAATAACAAATCTGTCTCGAGTCATTAAACAAATAAAGCAAATCCAAAAGTTACCGACTTGAACCGGTCAATCGGCAAGAGGAGCGATTTAAACTGGAAGAAATCTATATTAAGGCGGCGATATGTAGCATCCCAATTTAATGGAGGGTATAAGTTAACGGCTCCAGTAAAGTTTTGGAAAGTTTGAATCGCCCAAAAGATATTTGGTGCTGAACTTTTCTTGTTGTTTCAAATGAGTTTTCAAAGTCCTGAAGTCTATGAAGATCTGATTCATAAGGAAGGAAGTGTGTGCGTTGTATAGGGGTTTACTGCCTTTGGTGTCTATTTTTCTCATAAAATCCAGTCTGTGTCTTAAGAGTGTTTGCTCTGTTGCAATTAGGATATCCCCTTCCAGTGTCAAGACACCACACACTTTGTCTGATGGTCAATCATTTTGGAAGATTGAGAGGTTTAGTGCATTTGAAAAAATTGGCGATGTTTGATTCGAGCTGGTATCTGTGATGCATATGTTGAGCATAAATATTTTTACACTTGTTGAAGCTCTAGATTTTTGTTAACCTATGATTAGGAATAAGGACAACAGAGTTTAGGTTGTTTCGAAATGTGTTTGTTTTAACTGAATATTTTGTGGTGTTGTTTGCTCAACGTTTTCCCCTGACGCGATTAGGAAACTGTTTTGTCTGGAAGTTCGGAGTTTACTGGAGACATGTGATAATTTTGCATTGCCACATAGCTAAATTGTCCAGGAATTGTCGATATAAAGTATTACTGATTTCTTGACAGCATTGGGCTACTTCTTACAGCTGTCACATGCCATGGCTGATTCAGTATCAAGGATCTCAGGGCCACGGCGCCCACATGGGGACTTACTGCAAGGATTTAATTCGACATCAGTTGTAATTCATGTGAAATTCTGTGTATGCAAGGGAATTATGCAACCGGATTATGAGTATTATTGCGCTAAGAGGGCCTGAGTAATTGTGATTTCTTTGTTGTTTTTCAAGTGATTTAGGTTAAAGTGAGAACGGTCTTCATTAATGGCAGTTACTAAAATCGGAGAATTAGATACTTGCTGCAAGGCAAAACAGGACAGTAGAATACCTGATAGCATTTTGTATATCCAACAACCAACCGGAAGAGAGCTGTTAGCAGCAGGATTACATGGTCATGGTAGGTGAATGAACAGTTAACTTCGTAGTTAGTCAACACACTGTA
The DNA here is from genome assembly GCA_007844125.1 of Sinonovacula constricta. Classification (NCBI taxonomy): domain Eukaryota; kingdom Metazoa; phylum Mollusca; class Bivalvia; order Cardiida; family Solecurtidae; genus Sinonovacula; species Sinonovacula constricta. The sequence continues at coordinate 38,072,411 of CM017572.1, forward strand.
GTGAGGGTTATTTCATCACAATTGTGCAGCTTTCTTTTAGATGATCATAACTACAGCAGAAGCAAGGTTATCTGGTCAGGCACTTTGTAAGTGAAGAGTAATGAAAGAGTGGATAGTCTCCGACGCATGCGCACAATCAACATGTATACAAAGACAGTTAATTCTTGCATGAATGTCACAATCGAAATATTTTTGACATTTAAGCAATATAGTTTATATTAACAAGTGCATTCAATTGTCCACAAAGCAGGAATTCAAAAATATGGTTATAACTGAATGGTTGCGTTCTTGGCGCAGTGCGAACAAATTAACTACGAAGCATTAGCGAACGTCAGCAATTTGAGATTCAATCCTTCATTAAAAGTATCACGATAAAAAAACTCGTGTTTTTGTTGTGTTACGTAGGTCAAACTGTTAAGTGTTCTATTTGGGACTGGCTGTTGAACCTGGTTTTACCGATATTTTAGGAATTGTATATTTTGGCACATGTAATGATGAACCTGATATAAGTTTAAATCGTGTTTACATGATATGCACAGACATTCTCACAACAAGGAGCATAAGAATGTACTGGGAAGTCTTTAGTCGTTTAACAGACAATTATTTGCAACCATTTCACTCGTTGATCATTTTTGTAGTTATGTCAACTAGAGACTAATGTCTCTAACCGACGGAAGCGCCTGGATGTCACGAAATGTTTTCAATGTTGCGATGGAAACTTCTGCAACTTCGGGCCATGCTTTAGGGGTAGGTGTATAACATGAATCATTACTTTAATATTTTGAAACTGGATAAAGTAAGTTCTACGCTTTTAAGAAAGTAACGTTGAATAACACAAGGAAGGGTTAGAATTGCATTGTAGTTGACAGGTGAAGGTTTGTATAAGAATATCTCTTAGTAGGCGATGCCATTCCAATAAATTAATGCACGTTAGCCTAACTTTTCAAATCGCCTATGCTATTTCCCGTGTAGGTGTGTATTGGATGTATTATTACTGAATAAGTATCAATATTTGTTAACTTTTTTACTTATTGCGTACGCAACCTGTACATAAAATGATATCGTGGAGAAGATCCTAACTCATAACTATGCTAGAAATAGACACAAACAAATAACTAAAGTGAAAATATGTCTAATACCAAGATATAGATCGAACCACAAACAAGGGAGATAACTTAAACATTTATTTCTATCAGAAAACAGGAAATAGTAATCAAAATATAAACCGGTGGGGACGTCGTTTGTTCAAATTGGCGCCAAAATTAATACCTGGATAACTAAAACAAACGGCCGTTATTTATATAAATATATACAAATATGCTGTACAGTCATATTGTTTAGACTGTTCACTTCCCGCATCAAGGCATCGTATAGATAGTCTCCACATCAGTGAAGATCCCTTATCTTGGCAGCTATCTTTGATGTCAACTTCAAAGGATTTTCAGACATATTGTATAGGAGCGTAAATTTTATTTTCTTGTAATTTTTTCATTTGGGGTCCAAAAATTAAAAGCTATACACCATTGGAAAATTCTTGAAATTCATATTTTCAGAATGCAATAAAAAAATTTAATTGATAAATGGACAAAAAAATTAATATACAGAAATAAATAAAATTATTGGCTGATCCTTAAATAAAATGAACAGTGTATCTTTTGTGTTTGTATTTTTTTACCTTTTAAACTATCAAAATATAGTTTTGATATTTAAAATACTTTATAAAAGCTGTTAAATTTGATATAAAATTCAGTAAAATAGACTGAAAAATAAAAACACAGTGTTGAGTTTAATACAGCACATTTTTTCCAGATTTCGACCTGCATAAGCTTCCGCCTTCAAAGATGGCTGCCATAAACTGTCTTATCAGTGCCTTTGACGACTCATGGGAACTATCTATAAACACCATATTTCTGCAATATTTTGTTCCGATAGACAACATTTTCTTTCCAATTGTTAGATTACTGCTCTGAACTGACATGTCGAAACAACGGCGTCTGCCGGAACCTACCTCTGAAAGCAGTGTGTGACTGTCCGAATGGCTATACATCCGAACTTTGTGAAACTGGTATTAATTCTTGTTTTTGTTGTAATTTTATAAGTATACCTGTTTTTGTTCGAAGCAAATAGCTTACTTAGTTGTAGCTGATTTACTTAAAGCTTATTTTTAAGCCAAATTATGTCATAAAACTACGTATAAACATGTCCATAGACAAACCATTAAGTCTGTTTACTGTTAGTTTTACTACCTGCAAGTATTTCTATTAAACAATTAGACTGAACAATTCACTCATTCAACTGGCATTCTTTTCATCAACGATCAAAGTTCATTTACTTAATTGGCGCCTCACTGAAGAGCCATTTGACTATGCCTTGTTTCACAAAAGATACCGAGTATGGCGAGATTAACAGAATATATTGCAAATACAACAGGATGTAGAAGACAACGAGAAAGGAAGCGAAGGAGAATATAGGCTATTATTTTATAGCCCTTGGCCTTTATCGTATCGTAGTATAACAACAAAGGACGGATTGTTTTCGGGGCGTTATTCTGCTATCACCGTAATTGGACTTCGCACTGGCGCCAACGATCGAGAGCTTACTCGCTCTGTTGTAAAGCAGAGACTAGGACAAATCCTATCACATTTACCGTTCAGTATATTTTGTTCATCAAAGTTTTTGCCGTTATGAGAAATTGAACTTACCTTTTTATTGGTACATTTTATTCTAAGACCATGGTCTCTGCGACACCTTGGATGTATCTCATCTATGCATTTTTGTTCTGTTGTATTTTTGGCTTTATAAAGAGCCTTTTATGGATTATTAATTTTAAGACGACAGTTAACATATATTATATATAATATATACTTAATATAATCTATTTTGTCTCATACTGTAAAGAAATGTCTTGATCCTTGTTCTTACTAATTCATTTTCTCATTCAGATATTAACGAATGTGCCTCGGTGCCGTGTCAAAACGGTGCCACGTGCGTGGATCTGATTGGTCAGTACAGATGCATTTGCATTCCGGGATTTACAGGTCCAAACTGTGAGATAAGTAAGTTATCAATCGCTACGCCAGAGGTCACCTGGCTTTCAGATCACAGTAACCTTTGTAGACAAAAAAGAAAGTCACCAATCGGCATGACAAAGAAACTTTTAATTATCATATTAAGATATGTTTATTTATTAAAAGAAAACCATTTTTAAATGTTAACACAATAATACCTTAATTTTAACAAAAGGTCTGGGAAATGTTTACATTAAAAATGTTACATTAAAAATGTTTCGATTTTATGACGTTTTAATCTAATAATTTAAACCCAAATGGGTTCTTTTTTAAAAAAATTACTTTCAAGAATAACATGAGATTAGCTACAGCAATATTTCCATGGTGACATCTGAGTACACTTACTGGGTAGAATCAGGTATTTAATACCTGGAGTAACAACAATGACGTCATGCGTATGTTACAGATGTTGACGAGTGTGCCAGCAGTCCATGTCTTAACGGAGCCACGTGTGTGGATGATGTTAACAGTTTCCAGTGCACGTGTGCGCCTGGATTCACAGGGGTCTTGTGTGAAATAAGTAAGATATTCCGCGTTCTCTGGTTTGTGTATTTATGGTATACTTGATATTTTTGTTATATCAACAACATAAATAATTCTGGTAAAAATAGATACCGACATCAGAGCGGATTTTCCTGATGATGATATCCCGTGAGCTCAAAAGTGAGTAGATACGTGGATTTTTTTAGTTTTAAAATAGCTAACTATGCAGCGTGGCTCAGAAAGAAAATACATGTTGGTAATGACATGTTGGGTGTTATGCTTCAATTTCAAAAGATGTATGACAACAATAAACAGCATTTCGCGAGATCTTTCCGGGTTTCAAAAATTTGCCAAAACAACATTGGTCCAAACCGTCGGATTTCACCTTTAAAGACAGTTAGAGCAGGCGCGTATCTGGGCCGTTTTTGATATTACGCACAATTAGAAGGGAAATAACCTTTGTAATAATACTTTTGAATATATTCGGTTCTTTTCTAATGAATAACAGGTAAAATGGGCACATGCGAAGAATTTAACTCAAAATATGAACGTCTAAAGTACTGACGTGTATAAGTTTAATCATTTTAAACCTTTTTAACTTGATTGGTGTGGTTATAAGATTTTTTAACATAGGAACTACGGAAATAAAATATATCATTCCTAACCCGGGTTAAGCTTCGACTTTCTTAGTGTGTTTGGTACTTTTAGATTTTCGATTTTTCGAGCGGAGGTTACGCACATGCGTAAAGGGAGAAACGCGCCTGAGTTAGAGTTTTATATTGATAATTAGTTAACTTTGAATCCTTTCTTATCATGTTCCATGTTTATGCTATGTATTGAATTCTTTTAATACACACTTCATCTTCGTCGGTAATCTATTTATATCTAATAATGTAGCCATGTTATTCCTTGTCTAGATATAAACGAGTGTGCTAGTGGACCCTGCCAATTAAACGGCACGTGTGTAGACCAGGTGAACCAATACATCTGTCTTTGCCAGCCAGGCACTTCCGGTGTCAACTGTGAAATTGGTAAGGGACGTTTTAATTTTTTTTTTACCAACACTTTCTACTTTTTATCAAAGGAAGGTTATAACGTCACTGTGTCTGCCTATCTTTGCATGTAGCTGCAGTCGTTTTGAAGTGTTTAGGAATGAGAATGGATTACCGGTATGTTAAAGAAACTATGATAGTTTTACTGTCTGTTTCTTGTCCCTTAAAAGATATTGACGAGTGTCAGAATGTAACCTGCCAGAACAACGGCTTCTGCGTCGACTACATCAACAGTTACGACTGCGAATGCACGCTCGGCTTCGGAGGAGATCTTTGTGAAATACGTAAGTATATTTAGAAGTCGTCCTGAATTTGTAGCCAATCTGAAGCTATGAAAATTCTAATTCCTCAGCGATTTATTTCAATAGAACTCCTTTCTATTTTTTTTTTTTTTTTTACAATGAACAAAATAGATCGATCTATTTTACTAAATGTTTTTTTTTTCAACTGCGCATGTGCAACAAACCACGTGAAGACGATTGGCAGTTTGATTGACAGTTTTATGGGGCAGATTACATGTCATTTTGGTAGAACAGGTAGAAGTGAGGCGGGAACTTCTAAGTCGAATAGAATCTACTGAGACGTAGAAAATAGAAACGTCTTAATAGACTCTATATGTAAAAAGAACGTATTTCTGTTTTGCACAAGCATTCGCATTAACAAAGAAAATCGTATGCATAGTTGAGCCCAGACTCAGTATTTTTACTGTGCAATTAAAATCTATGATATAAGTTAATTTCCATTTTTATCTCTAATAACAAGCCCTGGGCCGTGTGTGTTATTCTTGCGAGAATGTGGCTGACGTCAATAACTGCACCAAGCTAGAACTGTGTCCGAAGGATCAGGTAGGAATTCGTACTTCCTTCCATGGAATGTTTGTATGCTTTGAAAAAAAAGCATTCATTTCGGTTGGGGATATTTTACCAAAAAAAAAAAAATCATAATCACCATCATTATCATCATTCTCATCTATATCAAAATCATCATCATCATCATTTCCATATCATTTCATCATTATCTCCATCCTCAACATCATTCTCATTCTGATCATCATCATCATCATTCTCATCTTCATCATCGCCATCATCATCATTCTCATCTTCATCATCATGATTCTCATCTTCATCATCGCCATCATCATCATTCTCATCTTCATCATCATGATTCTCATCTTCATTCTCAGCATCATCATCCTCATCCCCATTATCATCATCATCCTTCTCCTCCTTATACACATCCGCATCATCCTAATCCTCATAATTACTATATAACTCTACATTTACTATTTCAGGAGTGTTATATGGACCATGAGATCTCTGGGACAGGCCAGTTCAACTTCAATCTCGGCTGCGTGCCGTCGGGTGTCTGCCAGTACATTCATTCAGGACATCGTCGCAACATTCGCCCAGTGCAGTTGTGTTATGAATGTTGTGATACAAACGAGTGTAACCACCACGCATGCGCAGATACGCGTGGGATTTCTACCACTACACCTGCAATCACTACACTTGCACCGACTACGCCCGCAATTACAAGTCTATTAACTACACGAGCACCATCTGTCCCTGCATCGACCCCACCCCCAACTACTGTTGCCATCCCAACACTTCCGGCCGGTCGATAGTTTTAACTGTAGCAAGAGTAAACATTCATAAATATATAAATGGGTATAAGAAACATAAAGTCGTGTTGTCATTTGTGCACATGGTATTTTTAATGCCGTTTGGATGTTATTGTTGCTGTTTTTTGTGGGGTTTTTTTAAATTTGTCAGGCCGTATTCAACAACCAATTCCAAGTAACGATTACTAAGTAATGGATGGAAACTTTGCTGGTTAATTACTGGGTCAGATCAACTAGTTACAGTTGGAAGTCTAAGCAGTCTTAGTATTGGAGTGGGGTTATTGAAACTGAATTTTCAGTCTATACCTCCTGGCAGTGAAATAAGCTCTCGTGCATCGACACAGTAAACACACTGTTTTATGGCCCTCTCTCTGTGACTGCCCAGTATACAGTACACACAATGTTTTATGGCCCTCTCTATGTGACTGCCCAGTATACAGTACACACACTGTTATATGGCCCTCTCTATGTGACTGCCCAGTATACAGTACACACACTGTTATATGGCCCTCTCTATGTGACTGCCCAGTATACAGTACACACACTGTTATATGGCCCTCTCTATGTGACTGCCCAGTATACAGTACACACACTTACTGGTTTATAACCCTCCCCACTGTGGTTTTCAAGCAATGCCTTATGGGAAAAGATGGGTAGGTTCCCTAAAGAAGGTAATTCACAATTATGACAAAAGGAAATAATTTTAATGCATTCACCTATTTATCAGCACTGCCAACATACTTCAGCATTCTGGGAAGCACAATCGCCTCGTAGGCTTTATTTTATTATTCTATAAATCATTTGAAGTTTTTAACATATTTATTTTCAATTTAAGTAAGGTGGGGAAAGGTTATGATAAACGCCCGAAATATTGTCTGAGCTTATCGGACTGGATTTGTAATTTGTACACGTATGAATTAAGTCAAGTCTTTATCGGAAACGAAATCCTATGGACGGACGGACGCACGGACAGATTCTAAGAGTAACTCTAAGAAGTGATATTCAACAATTTGCCTTTATCAAATATATGTAACACTATCACATCCCTATTATTAGACGCCTGGGCAGAATTTCTATGAAAACGCATATTTACCACTTAAGAAGACGATTTTAACACCGCCTGAAAGGAAAAAAAACAGTTATTTATGAAAAATCGCTCTTAATGTTCTGTCTTTGTAAACATATAATACCTATATATAAGCATGAAGGGGACTTTTGCTCAAATAGATGTCTACGTCAGAGTGTCATGTCCATAGTGTATGATGTGTGCAGTAAGTGGTCATGTGCTTTAATCTAGAGCTTTCGGTTTTAAAATAGCTTACACTGCTGCGTAGGAAGACGGGATTTAACTCGCTGCGATGCTTAACAGAAATTCATTGGCTGTTTTGAAACGTCTGTTCTTTTGAAAGTGTCGTTGGTACACGACGTTCCGTAGCTTGACGTAAATGTTACACTGGTAAAAAGCCCCATGACGCAAGGTCGCGTGACCGCTGCACTCTTAGTGAATAACGCGCGACGGTGTGACGTCAATAACCGTTAGAAAAGCCCCCGTGACTCATCGTCTCTTGTCCGCGTAAGACCTCGACGTCAGGTCATTCTCAAGTGGTTATTTCCTTTTTTTATATACAGAGTGGACCCCAATCGGAACACCTCGGATAATTCACGAATCATCTCTCGGATGTATGTAGGTAGTCGGATTACCTCGGCCACATATCCCGAAATGGGACTTCTTTTGTGACAGACGTCAAAACAAAGATGGCAGCTCGCTCGGATGACAGCTCAATATAGTACGGTGCCTGTAAAACTTCACTTTGTGGTTGCTTCAAATTTAAATCATCCAAATTTAATTTACCCGGCGCAGCAAAGAAACAGCTGTCAAACGACGCCATTGTTTATGTTTTGTGCGAGCTACATTTTCAGCATTTCTTCCGACTTCCGGCGAACGATCGTGATTTGAGCACGTATCATTGCATCAGATACATCCGAGGAATGATTGTCCCGAGGATGGAATTACCCGAGGAGTTCCGATTGAGTGGGCCCTTGCAGTCCCGAGGAGACAAATCGAGTAGATCGCATGTGTCCATCACGCCAAAATGCATGTTCAACATAACAAAATCACAAACATAAAATACTGCATGTCACCATCTCCATATTTGTAATACAAAAATTACCTAATTATGCTGTTTTATATCATTACGTATATAGAAAACAGTCAATATTCATGTTTCATTTTGTAAACATGTTCGTCCATGCATGCTGTCATTGACCTTGCTAAGCATAAACTATTTAAGCTAAGACAAACAGTTGATATCGTTTAGAAGCTAAGTTGGTACTGGCAGCTCTCTGGTCAAGTTAAGCGCTATTTGCAGCGTGCTCTGTAGTAATACGTCTCGTTTCCTTTGTATGGAGATTTTGTGTCGGTTATACACTTTTAAGCAAGTATATTTTAAATTTGAATGTGGTATCCGATAGTTTGTCTATATCTAATTCAGGTAACAATATCTGACCTCTGAATGGTGTATTTGTCCATAATTTGTGCAGAAAAGCATCATACTTCTAAGTTTTGACGATTTTCAACAGTTTCTCAATTTTGGGACAGTAAAACTCGCTAATAAACACTTTAAACGTTTTTTTTTTTTATTTCAAATCTGTAAGTATAAACGATTGGGATTTTGGCTAAAAATAGACATCTGCGTCACAGCGGATGACGTGTATGAGCTAAAACCTGAGTGGTCACTTGGTTTAAAAATAGCTAACTGTGCAGCGTGGCTCAGATAGGAAATACGTGTTTGTTATGACGATTGTGGCGTTATGGTACACTTTTCATACAGGTGTAGGACATCAAATGGAATTTTGCGAGATCTGTTCAAGTAACAATGTTTTATTAAGATAAACCACATTTTGTGTGATCTGTTCAGGTAACAGTAGTTTAATAAGATGTTTAATGAAAATATTTTTGGTTCAAACTGTCGGATACCTCCTTTAAAATGGAGTAGTGAGTGCAATAATAAGGACATGCAGGTTCTGCGGGAGATGTATCGGTCACTCTCTGAGAATCCAAGACAAGCAGTGTATATCCAGACCAGCCCTTGGTAACATTTACAATAGAAGTAGTAAGAGCAATCATTGGCGACACGCTGGAGCTCGACACCTATAGTTTCCATGTGATGTCATCGACACTGATAAGACAGTTTAGGCAGACATATTTGGGGGCAGAAGCTAATGCAGGCCGAAATCGGGAAATATGTGCTGTATTAAAACTCGCCACTGTTTTATTTTTCAGTCTATTTTACTGAAGTTTATATCAAATTTAACAGCTTTTATAACGTATTTAAAATGTCAAAACTATATTTTGATAGTTTAAAAGTTTAAAGAAATACAACCGAAAATGATACACTGTTTATTTTGTTTTAATTATGAGCCAATAGTTTTATTTATTTCTGTGTGCATTAATCAATTGTAAAAATAATGTATTCTAAAAGTATGAATTTCAACATCTTTCCAAAGGTGTATAGCTTTTAATTTTCTGACCACAAATGAAGAAAATAAAACATACCATTCTATACAATTTATATGAAAATCCCTTGAAGTTACCATCAAAGATGGCTGCCAAGATAAGGGATTTTCACTGATGTGGAAACTATCTATATATGAATGTTCACTGAAATATGCACATGGGGAAAGTCTTTTTTGCGGACTTTCATAACCCTGATAAAATGCGTGTACTAATTCGATAAACGACGTTCTTTTTACTTAATTATTTTTTTTATGTATTTCTATATTTAAGTGTGTGTGTAACTTTCACATAAACATAAAAGAAAACGTGAGATTTTAGTTTATGTATTTATCATTAAAATGTCTAAACCTTGGCCGTAATTGTACATGGATTCTCGGTCACTCCTACATATTCATTACGTAAGTAGCTAGGAATGAATTTTCAGTAAGTGCTTCGGTGTTCGGACAGTTAACAAAGTGAGCTTTAAAACATGCTTGAAGGGTTCTTGGGAGAGGTTAAAAAGGTTACGGAATTCGGATCGGAGTGTTCAAAATACAAACCCTAGGCCCGTAATGTATTCAAACAGATCACTTTCTGTTTGAACAATCATTAATAAACGCCCAACACACGAAGAAAGCATTTATTACATGTTTGAAGTATTCTCGACCAAAAGGTTAAAGTTATGGACTCGGGATCGGGGGGTTCTGGGTTCAAACCCATGACCAGACATGAGTTTTAGTCCATGTCCAATTCGTTATTTTCCAAACTTCCTTCACCAGAAAGCTGGATGTTGCTGTAATGATCATATATGGTCGCTGCGATGTGAGTAAAAAAATAGAAACCCATAAAGGACATGTAAATATATGAAGTGTATTGGCCTAAACAGTTTTGAATATGTACCTGGTTTACGGAGTTTCAAACGCCTAAAATATTGTGAAACATGTTATTGTGTTACATATTCCACAAAGACATTATGTTTAAAAGTAATTAGATTTTAATCCATTATCATAATTTAGTTTTAATTGCTTCTATTTAACAAAGACAGTAAAGCAGATCAGCTGTGTTCAAACGGCTTTAAGGAAAGAATAAAGATATAACCAGTTAATTAGTTTATTACAATGTCAATCATGCATGATATGTAATCATGGTCTTTGGGATATACAATAAACGCTTAATTACTTTATGACAGGGCGTGATGACAGGGCGTGATGACAGGGCGTGCACATCTTGGCAATGTCACCATGACATATTGTGTATGAATTTTATTAATGAGGACAACATAAAGACGGAAATAAATCGTAAATGTTTTAAAATGAAATATGGTTCCAAAACAACAGTTTAGTGAGAAAATTACCAACATGCAGAAAGAAATAAATCTGAAATATTTTCAAATGAAATATGGTTCCAAAACAAAAGTTTTGTGAGAAATTAACAAAATATTACAACATTGGTTACAATAATGACATACAAACTGTAACTCAAGGAAAATGGACCCATCGATGTATCACATGAAACATGGTATGGAAAAAACAGACATGGCACAAAGGTAAGTTACACATTATAAGAAAAAGTCATGTAAATACAGAAAAAAACATGTGTATCTGCTAGATATTAATGCACTGTATGACCAATGGTATTATTCTATTGTTGTTGCTTGGGTTTATGTCCCACCAACAGTATTTCAGTTATCTGGAGATGGTGTTTACTAGAAGCAGATATAGTACTGCCTTCACTGTGTATAGTATGCCTGAACACCTGGCATGATACCACTCCCAGTCACATTATCCTGACTCAAGGCCAACCAGTCGTGGAACTACCCTTATATTTGCTTGAGCGTTAGCAAGGAAGCTATACCACTATCATTTTTAACGACTTTGGTATGTCGCGGCCCGGAATCAAACCTGGGGCCTCCCTACCTGGAGCTGACACTCTACCGATTGCACTACCTGGTTTGGTATATTATTTTGTTATAATGTACACCAAGCTGTTGTTGGTAGAAGAACAAAAGGCTCTGTTCCATCCTCCTTCCGTTCTATTAACAGTAATAAACAGATAATCAATAGAAAAAAGATACAGTATCTTGAAGGATTTTTTTTATGTAGTTCTTACATCTTTTGCAGATACAGCTTTTTTAATCTTGTTAAACAAAGAAACAAAAACAGCAAAAAACAAATACTGCATACTGCAACTTTGAGTGTAATGTATTTTTTTCTGAAACTAAATTGAGAAACACAAATTAAGCATCGTTTTCATCAAATTATGAGTTCAAATAGAACATGATGGATTCACTTGAAGACATGTACAAGACAAGGTACAATAGTCAGTGCTTCACATACATGTATGACCACATTGACAAAGCAAGGACAAATCATGTATGAACGTCCACCTATCACAGGAGCCTCTTAATCTAAGGACATCCTGACTTAAACACAAATTTCATATTGAAACTGAGTCTGCTAGGAATAAATTGATCAGGCGGATGAAAATAGAGTTGACATAGATAAGGATTTTCACTATTTGATGCAGACTCTAGCAATGTCTTGTAATCAGTGCATGTAGTTATGAGCTGAAATGTTACTATTTGTTACTGACTACTATTGACATAAGCCTGAAAACGGTTAATATCATTAATAAATCATTGCAAAAAATGGTCTCTCATGGCATCCACAATGTTTGTGCCATTATGATACTGATGGACTGACTTCACCAACATCTCAGAGTAGTAGTGATGCTTAATCCTTTATTTCTCCCCAAACCGTGCGGTAACTTTAGACTGAGATGCTGACATTTATTTACCAATGATATCACATAACCTGGTTCAGAGTCACAGACGGCCCGTGCAGGATATCACACATATCTCAGCCTAGTAGATGATGCAAAGTCAGTGGAACACACAATCTAACAGAGTTGTATCACTTCAGGTAAAGCAAGTGTTGGCTTTTACTAGAATCTTCTAGGAGAGATAACTTAAATAAGAACCATACAAAGAATTTGGTCTAAAATTATGGGTTACTTCCCCAATGGCCATGGATATATCCCAAATGAGGAACTCTTGACACCAGAAACACTCTAAACTTTTAGGAAGGCACAAAAATGTACCATTAAAATTGTATCAGCTCTCTTCTTTTTACACTTTCTAATAAATCTGTCAATCAACAATTGTCACATATTGTAGAGTGACCATGTCAAATCACTAGCATATTATTACTAGACTAGGATAGTAAACTTCTTGCATGCAACACATTGATGATTTCTAAACAAATTGTATATTCTCACATATTCTAAAAGGTCTCCTCTCTTGAGCTGAACAACACTGACCTGTCAAAAAATCACACAATCAACACTTTTCACTGTCTGCTCTTATTATTTCCTGGGTTCTGGTAAACAAATGTATATTTAACTTTTAAAATGGTCATCAATTTAATACACTTATTTAAACTCATACATAGTAGAGATTTTCAGTTTAATATCAATCTTATTTCAATATCATTTCCTTACATTACCTCACAAGACCATGCATGTAACATATATATATAAATAATTTCCCAAACACAGTTCAGTAATTATCTACTCACAGGTATTTAGAAACATTTTCCAAACATCTTTACAGATCACTTATATGATCCAGATTGAAGATTTATCCAACTGTCCAGCATTGTTCAATAAAGTGTTTATTATTGTATACCTTCTAACGAGGTTTAGCATCAGTGTGTGACACTAAAATCCCCAGTCTTATATACCATCTGTGTTGCATCAGTATCCACCACCACCACCTCTGTAACCCCCTCGAAACCCTCGGCTGGATCCACCATAACCACCCCCGCTGAACCCTCCTCTTCCACCACCACCGAATCCACCACCCTCACCACCAAACCCTCCACCACCACCACCATAACCTCCTCTCCCACCATGAAAGCCACCTGAAACAGAAACAAATATAT